>CM070873.1:239022560-239622560 GCA_036365515.1 Torymus aiolomorphi | reverse complement strand
GCGCGCGCAAGAGAGAGGAACTTTTTAAGAATCCACGCGGAAATAGCGTCTCGTCTCGATCCTCCCTCGCGCAATCCGGCCGAGTTCCAATTAACGGCAGGCGAGAGAGTAAGAGTGAGGGGGAGAGAGAGGCTCGCGCTAATCCCGGAACAATCGCGCCTTGGGTGCCGATTAGAGAGAGAGAGAGAGAGAGAGAGAGAGAGAGAGCCGAGGAGACGACGGTAGCGGTAGCGTCTTCTCCGGCCGGAAGTTCAAACTAATTAAATCCCCGTAATTTCATATCTGCCTTCCGCACACGTGGGCCAAGTTTTGATCTGCGCGCCCGTGCGCGTGCTGCGAGTGTGTATACGTGTGTGGGTGTGTGTGTGTGTACGGAGGGAGCGCGAAACGCGCGGAGCTTGGGAATCGAAACTCATCCGTTTCGGGATTAGTCGCGCCGCGCGCGCCCGTTTGATTGGAATCGAATTATATTCGCGCTCTTATTTGAGGCTCTTTCGCGGATTAAGAGGCTGAAGAGCTCTCGAGGGTTATTTTTCGATTCATTTGACATGGCGCATATCTTATTACGCTAGAATAGCGCGGGCGCGGATTTCAAACTTACGTTCCCGGCGAGAGAGCACGAAGGGAGGAGAAATTTACATTCTGAATTTAAGATTGCACGGGGAATATAGTTCAACGATGATATAGAGTTGAAATATACCGAATCGTCGGGAACGAAGGCAGATGGAAAAGAAGAAATATTATTGGTTAATTTCGATTGCATAATGATATATAGTAAAAGAAGGTATCAAAAGTATTGCTCGTTTTATCATAAAGAAGTCCATATATCTTTGTAGAGTGATATTGACGTAGTTAACAAAATATACCTTATCTTCTTTTTGTCATTTCGCCGTAAGAGCTCTTTAAAAGATATGAAAAAATTAAAAATAAAATTAAAAATAAAAAAAAGTATCACTAACGACATGATGAATAAAAAAATCATCATATTGAGCTAAAATTAAAAAAATTTAATCTGGCTATAAAATTATAAAAATATTATAAAAAAAGTCAAATTTACAGGGAAATACATTAAAAATTCTTTTAATGATTTCTAAAAGGATCAGGTCACTAAACCCCGCCATTCGAACCTTTACACGCGCGCAGCAGGGCAATTTTCCACTTTAAATTTGCGGGGCGCGCGGCACGGCGAATATTTAACGGAGCAATAAAAAAAGGGAGTTGCTCACACTTTGGCGAATAAAAAAAGGTTTGAATTTTTAAACGCCGGACGCGCGTAAAAAGTTTTCCGACGGCAACTTCTCGCGCGGATACAGCAAGAAAAACGAAAAAAAAAGTCACGGGAGAGAACCGCGAGAACGCAAGTGAGAGAGAGAGAGAGAGGGAGAGAGAGAGAACTGACGCTCACGCACGAGAGCGCGCATATTATAAATCTCTGTTTACGACGGGTTAAAAGAGTCGGCGAAAAAAAGGGGGGACCGCGGCGACCGTGGCGAGTAATCCCGCCGTTGCGTAAAATAATATTTTTATTTTCGAAATTCGAAAATGCGAAGATTACAGGCATGTTGCGCACCCGGCCGCATATATATACGCTTCTCCTCGTCTGTTTTTTCCCTCGCGCATGTTTACCCTCTTGCATACACACACGCTGCGGGGTCGCGCATAGCATATAAACCTGAACTAGACTACGTGCGCGTCGCGAAAAACTGCCACGCGCACGGTTTTCCAGCGCGCCCTCGTCGCAGATAATTTAGCCGGCATAAACCGCGAGTCTGAGTTTTATTACCGGCCGCCATTACATCGCTCTCGCGCACGCGGGGAGAGAATCAAGCAACGCGCGCGCATAAAAACGGCCCCCCGCCGCTAGCCGAGGCTTTTGTCCGCGCGCGGACGCGCGGACGGGCGATGCTTTATCTCCCGATGCGCGATATGGCGGGCAGGCGACGGTGCAGGCCAGAAGCGATAGGAGCGAGCTCGCACGTTCATTGTGCGGGGGAGAAGTCGAAATTCAATTCTTCTCTTCCTTCAAAGTCAGCCGTATAGAAATCATTGTTTAATGTAATGAAAAGCCGCCCGATAAAATGATAAATTGGGGTTAATTCTTTATCGCACGCGCGCGCGCGCGTCGGCGAGAGAGAGCCGATATTTATGGGCTTTGTCGGGCGCGTGCGTGTGTCTGCGATGGAAATTCGAATGTTGCGGGAATAATGGACCTGCAGGCGTTTGCAGGGTATAATATGCATATGTGTTTTTATTCGCGTGAGAGTGAGTTTGTGTAACAAGGTTTTAATTTATTTGTGCGCAAATGTATATGAAAAACGATTGAGAAATTGTCAAATCACCCTGGTAGAAATTCATCTATGTGAAATGGCCAAGAAGTTAGAAAATAGCTAGTAAAACTGGCTAATAAATATGGCTATGATGAAACGATTTTTCGACCATTATTTGCCTATTTCTTAGATTGACGTCACAACAAAATATTCGTATTTGATTTTCTTACTAATTCTATCGTATATGAAAGAGCATTAAGGTGCATTACATGGCTTACCAAAATATAAGTAAATAACATTAACTAAAAATCATTTGTTGTACACCTTCTATGAATAATTCAGCAAAATTTGTATTTTTCCACCTGATTCTGTCTCTCTTACTCTTTGTCATAACAGCAAGCCTTATGCTAGCCATTTCCAGACTAAAGAAACTGATCAGTTTTAATACCTTTATAATACTCAAGAACAAGCTTGCGCTTGTCTTCGAAAAACTCATTCTATTTTTCAATCTATTAAATGGCCGAATAATAAGGGAAAAAGCATTTCACCGGGAGCTATAAAGAGAAATTCCCATTTTATAGCAAGTTTCTAATATAAATAGTCAGTTATTAGTTATAAAATGTTTTGGATTTTCTTTTATAGTTTTATTCGCGGAAATTGCATTAATCATAATATACTTAAGCAGGAGTTTCGAAGAAACCCGACTTTCAGCTTATTTACTAAATAATGGCGCAAAAAAAAACCGGCCGGAACGAAAACCATCCGACCCATTATAATATTAATAGACACTGCCCAAACTGCCCGCGCCCGTCTATATCCATCTATATAAAGCCGGCAGCAGCGTCGTCGTTAATTCCGTTTAGCGTTGGATTTATTAACGCGAACAAATCACGCGAGCTCGGACAATAACGAAGCAATTACGCGAGAGTCCTTCTCCTAACCTCAACCCTACTCCCCAAAATAACCGCACGCACTTCCATTCAAGCGCGCGCACTCGGCTCTCAATATTTTTGGATGTACCCTCTCTCCTCGCACGCGATCGCTATTACAAGCTCTGTTTTCCTTTGTCTCCTTCATTAATTCCAGCGCGCTTACATTCATCCTCTCTCTCACTCCCTTACTCTAATCCAAAAATCGCTTTTAGCTCGACCCGGAACAGCCATTAAGACACACACACACGCACGTACACTCGAATGCCGAAGAATGCAGCTGGCTCGCTCTGAACCATTAAAGCGCGGAGCGCGTCGTAAGTCCATCCGCGCTCGCTCGCGTCGTCCCGTTGATACTCGGGAGTCTCACTCTCGCCAATTTTCCCGCACGCACGCGCGCCATTCTTGGGACGACTCTTCTATGAATAGTTCTCTCTCTCTTTCTCGAGCGCGTGCGTATATACCTAGTGGTGAACGAAAGGAGAGGAGAACAAGGGCCGAACGAGAGATAGAGTGAGAAAGAGAATGAAGTCGCACACGTGCACCTGGACGCGCCAATCAACTCATTGAGCAGCTGCCTCGGTCAATGAAGTCTCTACCTACCTCTCGCTCTTTCTCTCGTGTGCGACGACCACGAGTCGCGCCCGAATTAGCGGCAGGACTGTTACAAACGAGCACTGCGAGCGCGCTCTGCGATCGTTATTAAACTCTCTCGCGAGAGGGTTAAGATGAATCGCGAGCCACAGTTTATTCGAAGAGAAAGAGAAGGAGAGAGAGAGAGAGAGAGTGGATGGGAAAAGTCGTTATTGAGGCGACCGGCGCTTGTTAGAGGCGCGCGCGCGTGCGAGGTATGTGATTCGGTGGTTTTAGGTTGACTATACTCGCCGGCGATTGGGGAGAGAAAAAAGAAAAGGAATTCAAAGTGGATGAGAGAGAAGCGACGTTAGTTACTGGCCTGTTACGGTTATAGAGTTAGACGTTTTTTTGGGCGATTGGAGAGGACGTTAAGTTAATGAAATAAATCGACTATTTTCGTGGTGTATCTTAATGATCTATTTGAGGTTGTAAGTCGAAGAAATGCTAAGAGACGATTACGAACAATAAAATAATATAACATCAAAAATACGATTTTTATGTTTCATTCTAATCGCAACTTTATACTCATTTAAAAACTTATTGTTTCGACAAAAAAAGCCAACGTGATTTAAAAAAAAAAATCATAAAATATCAACATATAGAAATAAACTATATACCTCTCGATATTATATCGAAATACTACGAGATACTCCAGACAAAAATAGCAGACAATCCGACGAATTGAAACTCGCAAAAAGCACAATCATTCGCTACGAGCCGAAAACCATAACTTTTACTGGCTCACTTCAAAGTTCAACTCCCCCGCGCGCCCACCCTCTCTCCCTCCAGGCCATTAATTAAAGGCCAAAACACAAACAAGACCTCCTTACTCCTTTTTTTTCTCTCTCTCTCTCTCCTCTCTCTTTCTCTTTCTCTCTCTCTCCACTCAGCATGCATACAAGCCGGCACAGCAGTGGCGTGCTTAAAAACTAGAACGCGAGCTCACCCCTCGCGCGCAGACGAGACGAGAGAGAGAGAGAGAGAGAGAGAGAGAGAGAGAGAGAGAGAGAGAGAGAGAGAGAGAGGTAACGGAACGCGTCGCGCGGAAGCGGAACGAAAACGACACACACATACACACACATGGAGAATGAGCACGTCGAGCGTGCGATGCTGCCGCAGCGGCTCACTGTATAAATGCAGCGTCGCTAATGTTAAATCGTCACGCCAGTAATTAGATGCAAATAACGACGCGCAAGCGGCCACTGTGTTTAAATTGCGCATCGTCAAGTATCTCGACTCGCTCGCGCCGTCGTTCCATTTCCACTTGAACGTCGCGCTGTTGCTGCTACTATTGCTACAGCAGCATCGCCGGAACACGAACGGCTGATAATATGCATTTTCGCCGAGCGATTTCGTGCCGTGTGGAGTGGAAAGTTTGCCGGGGGAAAGAGAGAGAGAAAGAGAGAGAGAGAGAGAGGGTGAGATTGGGCGAAGTTTCGTATTGTAAATAATCCGTTTGCGGATATTTTTGTCGGCTGATGATGAGCGGGGCACGCGAGCGGTAGAATGAAATTGAAATTTGAGATTTTTATTATGATGTGTAATGTTAAGCTGTCGCGTGGAAACAATCGAGGCTGATATATATTAATCGAGTATTGTTGTAGGTGATTATGAGAAATACGCAAGATAATTATATAACTCAAAGAAATTGTTGCATTAATGTTAAAATAAAACTGCCAAGGTAGTTCTCAAGGTGGTACGGTTTTACTTGACTTGCAAGGAAAATGCATTTTGTATTACCTCTTACATCTTCTTTTTTTACAAAGTAGGTCAATCTTTTATAACTCATATTTTCTTATGTTCTTTGTCAATATTCAGGTACGTTACCGCGCGGTACTTTTAAAAATAGGTGACACCTATCTCATTGAGCATTCTCCTTTTACATTGTAACTTCACTCGCACTATTTTAAGACGCTTGACTTTATAACGCTGCATAAGGAAACCACCTTTTAAAAAAGCTTTCAACTCAAAAACGTAACGTATAACTTTCATTTTACATTTATAATACACTCACTACATGCAGAAGAATAACCTTTCAACAGCAAAATACAAATAACGGAACCCTTTCAAACGTTCATCCACTACACCTAGCAAAGAACTACCTTTTTCGACGTACTTCAAACGACTTTACGACCACTGAACAACCGCATCCACGAAACTACTACCTCTCACCCTAAAAACCATTCATAACCCCGGCGTACCTTATACCCTCGCGAACCAGCAGCGCACCTGAGCCCCTCCTCCCTCCAGCAGTGGGTTAACCGGGTGGACGAGTAGCAGCGCAGTGTGCATTGGGCAAACGCGGGCAAAATGTTTGCACGCGCGCGCGCGGACCGACTTAGATGACAAAGGACGCAACCGGCAGCGGGCTGACGCACAATACGCGGCCCCCGACGTCAAGTTTACAGGGCTAACTTGGGCTGGAGCTTGCTCTCCCGTTCGGACGACGGTCAGCTGCGACGTTCAATTGCGACACGGGGGTTGATTGCGCACGCGGACGACGGCAATGCGCGCGCGCTGCGGAGGGGTCGTGTGTTTGCGATAGCACACGAGACGGGGCAAAAATTGAGCAAGCGCAGTGAATTTCAGTATATACGTGTAGTCGAATTAGTTTAGGTGCGGAGAATGATATGGTTCGGCGTAATGGATGTTGATGGTTGGTAATCAGTGTATAAGGATGATGCGATGTATTGTATTTTTGGGAATTATGTTTTAATGGAATGTATAGACATGCATTTCGAACGTAAAAATTAAACGAAAGTGAACCTAAAAACATATCTATACAAATTGTAAATATAATATACACACAAATGTTCATTATTATAAATTGGTGTTTCTAACTTCGCTGCACGTAACTAGCACAAAGCTGATTTCAAGGAGCGCCCACAAAAAAAAAGTGAAGGCAAAAAAAGACAATGCAATGCAACTTTTACATCATCTTAAAACTCGGCCCGCCAGTCTTATCCCCTCGGACAAGTGTCTCGCGCTCATTCGCATATATAATATATACACACACACACCTGGATATCTGCATCTATACAGCCACACATACAAGTAGTACAGTCTGCGCACGAGCGCACTAGGCGGGAATGAGGTTGAGGGGCTTAAGCGCGAAGACGTACACGTACGGCGCGCGACTCTATACGCTCTCTGGCCTACTGCTGCTGCGGCTGCGCGCTAATACGCGCCGCATAAGATATTCAAGCAGCGAGCTCGCGCCTTATACGCCTCTTGCGAAAATTAACGCGCCACGACGGAGCTATTGGATGAGAAATATACGCGTGGAAAGTTCCGCACCTTATACGTGCCCCGTCCTTTCCTCAAATTTATAAAAACACCGCGCGCGAGCGCGTAGCCTATTTTCCGTTCTGAAGAAGAGAGAAAAATGAAAGTACGAGAGAGGAAGGGAGTCACGTTATGTGTCCCTCGCGTTCGCGCGCGCGTTATAATCCGCGTGCAGCCGATCGGTTTTACGAGCCACCACCGCTGACTTGTAGCGTACAGTGTCTCTCGGCAACGTCATACGACTTCGGGGGATGCGTGCGAAGCGCGAGCGCGAGGTAGGCTTCGGGCACCCGCGCGAGAGAGAGAGGGGGAGAGTGAGACAGCGATGTACAGATGCGACAGATAAATAGATTAGACAACACTTACATTTTTTTCCTCGCTCGCATCGATTGTCGACTTTTTTCGCGCCTGCGTTACATACGTGAGAGTACGTGTATCTGTGTGTATGTGCGTGAGGGAAAGTGACGTGTTACGAGGTAACGTATTTCAGGACGTCGCTCCACTTTCAATGAATAGAGGACGACGGCGACGACGGATTTTGTATGCATGGATTGTAAATTTAAGAGTTTTTCGAAGAGAGCGCTGGATGATGAGAAGATAAGGCGTGAGGTAGAGCGTGTATGTGTGTCTGTATGTGTGTTTGTATGTGAGAGAGAGAGTGGCAATGTATTATTTAGGTTGAGGTTGCGGGCGATAGTTTATTTCGCTCGGTGAATTATTTTGGAGATGGGTTGATAGGTGAATTTACGGAGTTCGCTGTAGGGGATTTTAGCACTGATCATCGGTTACTTTAAATTTAAAAAACAAAAGTAAATGATTGACGAAATTCAACTAAATTTTTATTGTTTTAACTCAGAGGATTAGAGAAAACTTTGTGATAGCAAACGAAAATATTTTTTCAATTCGTGCATGAAATTGGTCCTTACCAGAAGACTTTGTGTTTGATGTATAAAATATTAATATCAACATAATTAACTATTTTACTTTCGTTAATATGGCGGGCGACTTGAAATATCGCATCTCCCTTTAATGTACGAAAAAGGCCTATTCCTGCACTCATCAAAAAAATGACGGCGTATAACAAGAAATCGACTTTTTCATACACATAGACTCCGATTGAGCACTCCTGAGCCACTCGTGCTCAATCATCATCCTCGCTAGAAAAAGGCATCTTGTCTCCCTATAGTTGCTCAATTTTCCAAGAAAATATGTCAGAAATGCTTTTAAATTATTTCATGTGATTTCAGCTGATATCTTATCTGAAATCTCACACGAGGACTTCAAAAAAATAAAAACAATTTACCATACTAAGAATTGCTTAAATTAAATAATAATTGGAAATTTTGAGGTATATTCTAACGAGAAGCACGCCTAATTGACTGTGCTCTCATCTAGCACGTAACACCACTCAAGGCCATCGACACCGCGCATCATGTAAACATTAAGGATGTTCAATGGTGTCATGCTGCGGGGCGAGGCGAGGGACGCCCCTCTCTCCCCGCGGGCGCTCGCTGCTCACCGCGCACCTCCTCGCGCAGCCGACGAACTCGGTGTTTTGTTTACGTTTTCACTTACTTCTTTCCCAAATGCCCTGTAAGCGGTCAAGATCCCTCTACGTTTTTGTTCTTTGATTATTTTTCTATTCAAATAAAGGTCTTTTAACCTAATCTCTTAACTTTTTATATGAGATTTTTATGTCGAAATGTCACATAACCTCACACTCCCATAAGAGCCTATGTTAAAAACTCGATTTTCATGAATTTTTTTCTCGAAAAAATGCTCAGTATAAAATATTGAAAAAATTCAAGCTGCTTTTACTTTATCTAAGTAATGATATATTAAAATTTCAAAGACTTCTGTTAACTTTGCTGTAACCATTGAACATCCTTAATATGGGTGCGCGTGTACTTACGATTGGAACTTTTCCGAGGTTCCGGACGTGCATGCTTGCATTCCCCATTGTGAGAAGATCACTGGTGTTCAATAATGAGACGTCGGTGAGACGTATAGCGCAAATTTCAGTTATTTATAGTGGTTAATAAAGTATGGTTATTCTATATAGTGGTTAATAAAGTATGGTTATTCTATAGTGATTAATAAAGTATGGTTATTTTATAGTGGTTAATAAAGTATGGTTATTTTATAGTCAATTCGAACGTGTTGAATGAATCATTTACCCTCCCTCACGCACAATCCTTTCAGCACAGAGGTCGGCTACCCCACCGTAGAATTGGAATCAGAAAATTCTACTTTACAGTAGTGTTTATAAAATTTTAAAGACTTGTCAGCATCTGGTTGTGAAAATGTAATTGCTCAAGTAAATTTGATAATGAATCTACAGTTATATATGAAACAAAAATAATTGATATATAATTGAACATTATGTTAAGTTTAAGACAGCTAAATGTCAATGAATTGGCAGTATTTTTTATTTTGTTTCTGTTTTTAGAATTATAAATTTTCGATGTAGTATTTAATCATGATTAAAATAAAATAAGCAAAGTTTAGCGTTGTTAATAAATTCTTCTAGAATATTAAACAAAAAATCAATTATTTTGATAGCGGCCGTTTATATTGATTTTTTCTTCACCGGCATTTTGACACCATTCTACATCAACCACGGGCATTATCACCTGATTATAACGCACAATTTGATCGTTAACGTAAGCAAAATTAGCACCGATCAGCCGCGAATTATCGCTCACCTCGTATCTCCGCTTCGCTCCGACCTAAACCACTCGCAACCGAAACAATTTTGAAAATTACCAGAGCTGAGCGTGCACGGCAACCGGTCGAGCCGGTCGCCTGCGCCCTGTGTGCATGAGAGTATCCATAAATTTGCATCTCAAAGCTAACTCGATCCTCCGAGTAAGAGAAGCGTGTGAGGGGGGGAGGGGGAGGCAAAAATTGCCCTTTAAACCGCCTTCCGGCACGCGTAATATATATTATTTGCGCATTCCACGCGCGTGTCACTTTATACGCGCGGGCCGTTAGTCCCGTCGGGCACGTTATTAGTAAACAAATCACATCGGGCGTCGCGTAACATTTCGCCTCGGCACTGTAATTACCGACTCGTTAAGCGAGAGGGGGGGGGGGGGGCGGATGATAGGCAGTGCGCTAATTGAGCCGTCGTGACGCGATTAAGAATTAAGTATACTCAATCGCCGGGGCTTCAAAACGACACCTGTCCGCGCGCGCGAGCGCTGTCCAAAGTATATATGGAGTAGCTGGAACTGGTTCTTTCTCTCTCTTAGCTTCTCTTCTTCCGCGAATTTTTTTTCCTACTCTGCATTTTTCTCATTCAGCACAGCGGCCGAGCGCGCGTGTATATGTGCGTTAGTGTGTGCAGACACGTGTTCGTGTGTGGTACAAGAGGTTATGGGCAATATTTGTCACGTTTTATCTTCGGCGCGTATCTTCTTTTTTTTTGCGCGAGGAAGAAGGAGAGAGTGAGAGTGAGAGAGAGAGAGAAAGAGAGAGAGAGAGAGAATGGCGAATTAGGAGCGTGTAATAGCCAGGTTATTATCTTGTTAGCGACAGATGCGACGATGTTCGCATTAACTGTCCGTCTTAATTACGCGAATATCCAGGCCGAACGTGGGACGCGAGGAGAGAGACTGAGAGAAAAAGGAGCTTACGTAATACGGTGTTATACTTTTGAAGAGAGACAAAGTGATTCTATTTTAGGCGAGGCCATAATTTTGGCTCATATTTTCAGACATTAAAAATGTAATGTTCAAAGTATCTTTGTTATTACGATTTTTACTTGAATAAATGATGACTTTTGTTCACACGGTTGAGTTTTGAATAAAGTTGACAATAGAGTGATTGTTCGAGTAACTTTTTTAAAACAAAGTAACTCTTAAATAAAGCAGTTATCCTGGAAGATCCGCGTGAGTGCCTCTTCGAAAAAATAACACCAGAGCGCGCGCTGCTTCTTTTTACCACCACCGCGCAATTTCAATTCATTTGAACCGATTACGAGCGCTAGCTGGTGCTCAGTTTTAATTGAGCATCTCGGCACGCAACTCTCACAACAACGGAGCGGCACAGCAGCTACCGCTCTGGTGTAGCATCGTTCCGCGCAATATACATTCAGCCTAATCCTCTTAAGTAGCCTCCGATTCTGCGCACTTCGGTGGAAAATTATTTTCCCGGTGCTTGCCGGGATTTTTCTCTCTTATCCCGCTAAGGGATTGTTCGATTAAGCCGTTATAAAACTTGAGAATCATCGTGCGGCTGAATAATGATAGAATGGACAATTATCAGAAGATGGTACTTTAAAGTGAAAGACTTTTCCACTTCTAGGTGATAGGGATAAAACAGTTCAGTCACAATTTCAATAATTTCCGGCGAATCTTTTAAAACGATGAAATATTTTTGAAGCCAATATCAAAATTTTATACTAACTTACAAATTTTAAAGAGAATAGTGACGGACAGATTTCTGGGACTCACCTGAAACATAAAAAAGACAACATTCGATTAGTTTTTGACAAATACCCGAATTGATTTTATTTATTATAATCTTTAAACATAATTATTCATTATACTACATTACCACGCCAACAAACGCATAAAAACAATATGAAAATATTATTTATACACTCCTATAAATAACGCTTACTCACCACAACAACAACCTACCACACACACACAAACAGCAAACCACAACAAACCGGCGCTCCAAATAAATGTTAAACACTTCGATCTGCCCATCTATCGATTTCTCGCGTACCTACACGGTGGTATATATATAGCACCACCGTTGTCGGCGCGGCGTCATGTCTTCCCTATCACGGCGACCCCGTTCCGCCGAGAAACGCAAGCCCCCACACCAACTCCTCCCCCCTGCCGTGTGATCGAACGGCGGAGCTCGGCTGACCGATAAACCGCCCGCCTGCCTACCTCGCATTATTAAGTGCCGTCGCCTTACGTCGCTGCGCTGCCACCGACTCTATATCCTCTCCCCCACTACTATACCCCCGCGTTTAACGCATCGCGGCTGCATTTGTCATTTACGCCACGTCGATTACGCGGAAACTGCCGCGCTCGCGCGCTCGCGATCTTCGCTGTGCCGTGCACGATTGACTTGTTGCGCGGCGCGAGAGGCGAATCGAGAAACTCTCTCTCTCTATGCGCTATATAAGCGAGTTCGAACGGGTAATTTGGCGCATTGTGCACGCGTGCGATGCAGACGATGGTGCAGCGTGTGCGTATATATGTGGGCGCGCGTGATGGGCGCAGCGGAAAGTTTTTGATTTAGGGGGGGGGGTGACTGAGCTGGTGGGTCGTGCTGATTCCGCGTGTGGGGAGCTGTAGTCTAATGGTTTTTGAGGTCGGATGGAGTTGGGATAGGTTTGATGCATTTTGTAAATTAATTTGCAGGGATAATTGTTTCGGACTGAATTTTCAACGTGTGCGTTGCGAACAAAATAATTCAGAGGTATGGAGTTGTCTATTATATTCCAGCGACCGAATTATATCCTCATATAATCGGGTCCTCACTCGACTTGACGACTGTGTTCTGCACATGTTATAATTCAGTATAATCAAAAATGAATGATTGGAATAAATGAAATAGGGTTTTGGATAATAATAGATTACAAATAAGGCCAAAGATCCCCAAAAAGACCAGGTACTAGTAGTAATAAACAATATAAAAAAGTAAAGAAACGCTTTAAAATTTGAATTTTAGGAAATACGAATGTTTTATTCTATAGAAGTACTTATTCTCCCGCGTAAAAAAAAATTTGATTATCGATATATGGCCAATATATCGACCATATGTCTTTCCGGCCCCGGAGCGAAATATTGGCCATAGTATTCCCCATATAATTGTTATATAAATTCTTATTTATATATAGCGCCAAGAATAAGAAATATGGGCCACATTATGAACGTTATATGGAAAATAGTATGGCCAATACATGACTTCGACACCGAAGCGACATATGGCCCACATATTGCCCATACATCCGATGTATGGCTCATATGATGGCTACATGTTGCTCTGAGCAATATATTGGCCACTTAATATTTTTTTGCGCGGGCTTTTAAATACCATTATATTATTACAACAATTACCCAAAACTGTCCATCGCGATTAAATAAAACTGCCAAAATCTCAAACCTTTCTAACGAATTTCAAAATGTTATCCTCTCCGTTCGCCGGAAGACCTGAAAAAACACACTGGCAGCATTTTATTTTTAATTAAAACGAAAAATTTTCGCGACTCGCGCCCGGCAATTTTAACTTTTCTAATTATAAAGAGGGCCTCGCCAGCACCACCTCGCTTGCTCGCAAAATAAAAAAAAGTCCCTCGCTCGCGCGCGCGCGAGCTTGCGCCTACTCGCACGCCCTGAAAAGGAACTATTCTCAAACTTCTGTTTGTGATAATCTCTCCCTCTCTCTCCCTTCCTCCCTCGCTATCGCGAAAGACGTACATACGCCGACGTCTCTCAAAACCTCTCCTTCCTCTCCCCTTTCTCTCTCTTCTTAATCTCACTTCAATCAAGGAGCTCGAGCGCGCGCGCTTATCCAGCGGCGCGTTAATACAAACCGAGCGACTACGAGATTTCCGTCGCTACAGCCGCCGTACCGTCTTCGTGACGACGAGCCGTGCGGAACGATGCCACAGTAATTAAAAGCAGAGCGCGAGCGAGCGTTATTGGGGAGCTCGACGACCCGTGCCTTGTACTGAGCGCGCTCTGCTCACTGTTTTTCCCTTTAATTGAAAAAATTTTCGAGCCAAGTTTTGCACGAAATGATAAGAGTGGTAATGGGAGTTTAATAGGGACCAGAGAATTTGGATATTGTTAATTTTATTGATCGGAAGTATAATGTGGGATTTCTAAGTGATCGATTTCATCAGAAACATGGATAGTAGGTAACATTTAGATTTTTTTATTCATAGATTTTTCTTAACCGCTTATTATATAATATTCGTAAATGAAAATTTTTAATTAGTGTATCTTGTATTCATAATAAAACAATCCTGGTAGAAATGTTAACCAGAAGCTAGCTACTTTTCAGTTAACTTTATAGCTAAAAACTAACATTGCTTGCATTTCATAACTATGTCCCAATCCGAAATAAATTATGGCATTTACACTTCATAAAATATGCATTTTAAGTAGTAGTAGAATTTTTAGATGGATTATATTATTTTTGCATTATGATTATTGCTAACAATGCTTCCATTTAATCAACACGTTAGTTATAAAATATGGTTAATTTTTTACCAGGGAAGTACTTTTAAACCTTTTGTCAAATACAATTAGTTTTTATTACAATTTTACAAAAGAACTTGCCCGAACTCCATTACAAAAGCTTAAAAAGCTTAATTTCCCGCAGTTGTCTACAAAAACTTTCCTCCACCCGTACGTGTGCATTTTCACAAATGAACATACTACCGCTCCAAAAAAAAAACGGCACTCCTCTTTTCGCACAATCATTACGTTCCCAAAAATTTTTCGAATTCTCGCTCGCCGAAAAAAAACAACACCGTCGCAACGTACCCGACCCTTTCAACCTCAGCCCTACACGCACATACGAAAAAAAGAACTGCAGCTTTCGCGCGCTGCAGTTTCAGGGCACAAAGAGATTCTCTCTCTCTCTCTCTCTCTCTCTCTCTCTCTCTCTCTCTCTCTCTCTCTCTCTCTCTCTCTCTCTCTCTCTCTCTCTCTCTCTCTCTCTCTCTCTCTCTCTCTCTCTCTCTCTCTCTCTCTCTCTCTCTCTCTCTCTCTCTCTCTCTCTCTCTCTTCTCTCTCTCTCGTCTTGACCTCAACAGCATCCCGGAAGTTTCCGTTAACGGTCGTGAACTTCCATACGAAGTAGAAGTAAAGAGCCTAGGTGTCAACATTACCCCGTCTCTCAACTGGGCCCCTCATGTGAATCAGTGTGTGCGGAAGATATATGGCTCTTTATACACCCTGAAGTTTTTTAAGCAAGCTCTAACGCGCAGTGTACGCAAAAACTTAGTCGAGAGTCTGGTGCTTCCGCACTTCGATTATGCTTGTGTGGTATACCACGATCTCGATCAGGAGCGCGAGCTGAAGCTGTTACGTGCGCTTCACGCGTGCATACGCTTTATTTACGGTAACATCCCGTGCCGTGCTCACGTAACACCGTACCGACTCGAACTTGGTTGGCTGTCACCGTCCAGTCGCCGTGACTATTTCACGGCTACACTCGCGTTCAGTGTCATCTCGCACAGATCGCCCTCCTATCTTATACCGAGGTTCTCTTTAATTAACACCGATATCAATATCAGAAGCTCTAGCCATCGTCCCACTCCATCTCTCTACTACCCTCCTCCCCGTACTGAAGCCAGGAATTGCACATTCGTTTTTACAGCCTCCAAACTCATAAATTCCCTTCCTTCAGTTTCCTTTAATCCCTCACGCCTTGGCCACTTTAAATCCTCACTCTACACCTTTCTCCTTGAGAGAGATTGGAGTGACTGGCGGACTAGAGTGGAAACAGAAGGTATTACAAAATCTACAGACCGTCCGATTAACTGTGTAACTGTGTACTGTTAATTGCAAATTTGTTGTTGTTGCGAGTTTCTGTTGTAAATATTTATTGCGGGGCGTACAGGAATGCGGCCCCGTTCTGCGATGCGTTTTGCGATACGTTTAGATGATTGTCAACTGCGTTTCTACTGTTTCTATTACTCTGCGCCAACATACGGTTATATCGTATTTGTATGCTTTGTATTATTATTGCGTTGTAGTACTTTGTATTATTTTATTTTGTATATAGTTTATTATTGTAAATCTTTGTATAATTTTAGTGCCTGATTGGGTTATACCCAGAGGCCAAATAAAGACATCTAATCTAATCTCTCTGTCTCTCTCTCTCTCTCTCTCTCTCTCTCTCTCTCTCTCTCTCTCTATCTCTCTCTCTCTCTCTCTCTCTCTCTCTCTCTCTCTCTCTCTCTCTGCCGGGGCCCAGCAAATCCGAGTGACGGATGCGAAAAAGAGAGAAAGGCTTGATGAACGCGCTGTCGCTGCTCCGTCGTCGTCGTCGCTTCAATTAAAAAACAATAAGCGCGATACTCGCCACTGCTGCTGTCGTAAAAGGGATCGACTAGTGAATGAGCGCCTGCGAGGGAAAGAGGGAAGCTGTAGCACGTGTAATATCGATCGCTCATGCGCGAGGTCGTGTATCGAAACGCGCTCGGGGGCAATCGCTCTTGTAAACACGGTGCGCGAGCGGAGGAAAATCGCGCCGAAAAAATACCATTGACATGCCGCGCGCGAGCGAGCGAGCTAGCGCGAGTGCTTTTTCCAGATAACTGTTGCTTTTCAGTGCAGGGGGAGCAGGGGACAGCGAGCGCGAATGTGCTCCACTCCGTTATTTTGCCGATGTCACGAATGCGGAGAGAGAGAGAGAGAGAGAGAATGTAAAGAGCGCCACTGCTCGTGTGTTTTCTTCTCGCGTGCAGAATGGAAATGTCAAGAACATTTATAGGCCGGAATGGTACTTGTATGCCGTATAGCATGTACTGTTGCGCGTGAAAGATGATGTTGGTATGTGGCTGTAGCTCTTATTGTTATGTTATTACTGGGACTTTCAGATGACGGTTTTTACTTTTTCACTCTGAAAATGGAGGAAAAGAATTATGGAAGATGATTGGAATTGGTGCTATAACTTTTGTCATAGTTAAGAAGGTAATATTTATACATACTCGTTTTATGACAGTGTGTTATGAAATAAGTCGACGTACGCTCCATAAAAACCATGGGACAATCTTCATTACGTCTTTCAACTGTCATTCTTTACTACAATTTCTCTAAACTCAAAATTGGTAAAGTAAATATAAAAGAACGAAGACACTGTGAACTTCTTCCCGAAACACAATAGGCTCACTCGCCCAAATCTTCCAAACTACGAACCGCATTCTTCTAAAAAAGGGCCCGTCCTACACTACTCCAGCTCTTCCGTACAAGAACGAGCCGCACCATCGCACACTCAATCCCAACTGCCGCGTGTCAATTACGCAAAATCCCCGATCACACGGGAATCCCTGTAGCACTCTCTCACTCTCTCCAGCCAGTACGAAGGTGCACTCGGAGCATTAATAATAGGGATTTGCGCCAGGGAGAGAGAGCACGCGAGGAGTGGCTTGAAAATGACAGCACGCTCGGGCTGTTTATGGAAAATCCGAAAATCACGCGTTCGAAATTGATGTAGCGCGAAGCCACACGCGCTCGTCCTCTATACTCTTTTTCGCTGTGCGCGCGCAGGCTGGCTTTTGTTTTATAATGTCGGGACGGTGCACAGCGCGGCCGCTGGTTTTTGTGAGATTGATGGACGTGCGTTGTCCGCCCGCGTGGGCGTTGGTCCCTGTCGAAGCCGCAAATTCGCTGTACCGCTAATGCGCGCTACTCTGCGAGAGTTATACAGGAGAGGGACAGCGGTGTAGCGATTGTATTTTGACACGGGGAAAAAGAGCTGGACGCGAGGTGAAAATTGCGAAAAAGCGCGAAAATAGGAAATTCCGTGACTAGGGCTAATTGTTTAGCAGTGACGTGAATGATTGAAATTGCGGTACAGAGGAGAGCAAGTATCTATGTCATGAATAAATTGTGTATACGTTCCATTTTTTTTTTTTTTTTTTTAATGGAATTAAAAAGTGATTTTTCAGCAATCAATCGAGTGCACAGAATAGAACGTAACAAAATAGAAACAATTGCATGTTTACCAACTCGTCCAATTTTCTGTTTAAAATCCGTTTATTTTGCATGCGCTTATGCAATCACTACACTCCTTTCAATGCGACTAATCGTTTCCATTCGACAACACTATAATTTCCTCCCCTTCCGCCATTCCCGCATCCTCCGCACTCAACTACAGCATTATTTTGTCGCATGCTCCTGGCCAGCTCTTCTCTTGCCTGTCGCATCCACGTGGGCGGACAGCGACGCACGTCCAGAAAAAAAGTAGGCCAACGAGACTTTTCGCATACGCGACCGGGCGGATAAATCGGCAAAAGTCGACTCGCGCCAAAGTCCGCCGTGCGCGTGCGTTGTTTGGCCGTGCCGTGTACATACACATATGCGTCGATAAAATAGTTCAAGGCTCGTCGTCGTCGTTGGGCATAGGGGGAGAGGAAAAAAAAGAGAAGTCGCGCGTGTACGCGATAACTCGCGCGGGCGAAATTGCGGATATTTTTGAATCGAATTCGATGCGCGAGCGGGTTGTGTAAGTCCGCCGAGTCGACGCGCGCGGAAATTGGAGTCAACTATCGACGGCCGCGCGCGTGTTCGCATATGTGCGCGAGTTATATAAAAATTGCTTTCGTCGAATGCCAGCGGGCTATTGCGCTGCAACCTCTTTTTTTTTTGCATTCGATTGTAAATATTGCTTTGTGAAGAGCGGCGCTAGAAAAATCATAGAAAAAGTGTTTTTCGTTAGCTTTGTCGTTTATCAGTTCGTGTTTAATCCTTTAACTACTGTGCAATACTCTTATAGGTCTAGTTGGTGTTTATATTTACTTGACACCTTTTTTGGGAATATACAATACTTTTATAAAATTTAAAATACGTTTTCTAAGAACATAAATTTATGCGTAAATGAAATTGTTCACTATCTTAGGCTTAATATAAACTAAGTTGTCACAATATATTTGATCAAACTTTAAACTAACTAAAAAATACAATAAAAACTCAAAACAAAATTCAATAAAACTTTAACCGCATAAAAAGCATCTAATAGATCTAAACACCGTCACCCCGGCCTCGAACCTCGTAAAAATGGCATTCAAATCTGATTACAGCAGCCTCGCCGGTACACGCAGCCACCCACACACATTCACACGACAGATAACAAGCATGCGTACGCTAATACACACACACACACACACACACACACGAGGATTCCCTGCGCGCACCGCTTGTCAAAGCTGCTCCGGGGCAACTCCGACCGACGTGTAGTCGTCTCGTCGTTGCCGCTGCGGCACAATCAGGGGAGGAGGTGGAGGGGAGGGGCGGGAGGCCAGCAGTACACATCAGATCAGCCGCTTTTTCGCGCGCGCGGTCGTCCCGCCGCGCCGAATTAGATAAACTCGAAAGCTCGTTACGCTGAGGCGTTTAGTGCCGCGCGACGACGACGACAAAGTTTCGCGCGCGCGCGAGGTGAACCTACGAGGCGAGACAGTCACGAGGCCGCAAATTGCATTTTCGGCTTTGGTATAGTACACGGCTGGTGGTGGTGGTGGTTGTATATATATGGCAGGTTAAAGCAGGTTTTAACCAGGATGAGTCTTTCTGTGTGTGACGGATGGTCTATGTGTGTCTCCCACCGCCCAGTGTCGGGATCTCTTTATGTTGCTCGCGCTCTATGTTGTCTCGCGCTGTTGTTTAATTCGACGCGTGGATACCAGAGAGTGGCTTTAAGCCATCATCTCACTGTGACGCTTTCGAAAAATCGATTTACTATTTTTTTTTTATTGCATTTTTGTAAAGTGTCCAAAATTCATACGAAAATGTAAACTTGAAGCTTTACAAAGAAATTAGAAATCTGTTTCTAATTATTACAAGCCGCCAACCATATTTGCCCGAACGCCGAAGATACCACCTCCCTTACTTCTCTCGCGCGATGATTATTTAGCATTGAATTCAGACGTTTTTTTTCTATCACTGGGTTTCTACCACTCTTTTGTTTGCATAGAGTTGGTATACTGTTCTAAATGTATTATTGTACATAGATGCGTATAGTAGAGAAACGACATTTCGAAAACCTTATCGCGGCTGAAGTTTTGGATACTGCAAACACTATTAAAGTTTAGTCATGATTTATTGAAGGGATACGTTGATTTCAGAGCGTAACACAACAATGAAAGTTTTTTTCTTGCTTGTAGAACTTATCCCGTAATGATGTTGTCTGTGGTAAAGCTATTTTAGAAATTACTAACTTTGCTGCAACAAGACTTTACATGGTTCTTCAAAATTTTGGAGGCCAAATTAGCTAAAAGAACGTTTTTAAGAACTTTTGTGCACTCTCTTTACTCCGTTCTCAAATTAGAAAGGGCTAAAATATAAGATTCGTTGCATTTTAATTGATTCCGCTGAATAAAATGTACGACGGTACGTTGAGCATTCTCGTTAGTATAAAAATCTCCCTCAAACTCTCGTCATATACGTATACATGTGCATTGCCACTTGACATGTATTCATTTGAATAATTAAACAACATTAAACATTTCGTTCTTAATGGCACAAGAAAAGCTCCCATCAAGCATCGCGACCTCCATTACCTCCGACCGCATTAACAATGCCTCGGCAATCCTGCCGGCCACTTAGCATCACCCTCAACCCACCCACACCCACACATAATATACTCGCGGGAACGTCGCGCGCGTAATCCGCGCGAGGGCCAACTAGATGCAGCTATAGCGCGGCCGCAACCGTCGACGTCGTCGTCGTCGTCTCTCGTGGCTAGAATTAAAGCGCGCGCACACATATACACACACGGTTCACCCACGATTTCCGTCTGGAGGACAAGGCCGCCGCGGTGCGGGCTTGTCCGCGCGGAAGCGAGCTTTGTGTATATAATGTACATCAGCGCGCGTCTGATTAACCCTTCGCGTTGAGAACATGCCTCGTATATATATCAGGTTACTGTGCACGTCGTCGTCGTTTTTTTCTTTCTTTTTTTCTAGCAACGAGAAAGAGAGAGGTTAGAGGCGCAGGGTTGTTTTATACGACGGAGATGCGAGATTAGCCGGCGAGGAATGAGATCGTTGACTTCTTGCGGGCCCTTGTTGCGGGAGGAGTGAGTGTGCTGGACGCGCGGCTGGCTCTAGTGTGAGAAAGGTTGCGGGGGACGCTTGTAAGATGCGATGGTCTCGGTTTAACGAGGCCGGTGAGAGAGCTCTACTTTGAAAGACATGGGGGTGTCGTTAAATTTATAAAGAGTAAGATCGTGGGCCTTGTTTTCCATGGGAAAGCGTTGAATACGAAATTTAATCAATCTATTAATATCAGTAGGTGTTTCGTAGTTGAAATAGATAACGTGACTTATAGCTTGTAAGATGAAACTGTAGCAGGGTTTTTTTGATAATTTATGCAATTTTTAAAAAGAGATATTCATTTATTTATTCATTTGTTTATTAGGCGGGCTGAAACCTTTTGTACAAAAGATAAATACAGGTGGTTGGATTACAAAGATGCTTATCATAAAGTAATAAATATATAATATTTTAATATTTAGTAGAGAGAGATTGGACGACACTCTTAAAGAGCGAAATATTAAGAATCGCAGTAATGTGAAAAAGGAGGATGTTCCATGAGCGTTTTAAACGATTAATAGTAAAGTAAAAATCGGTATTCGAGCTACAGGTTTGTTCACATAATGGTCTGAAATGACGTAAGTTGTACGCGATTTCACGTTCGGTAAACAAATCACTAATTGAAACACAATTTATTAAGTCATTTACAACTTTAAATGTAGAAACACAATCATGATAATAATGCAATAATCTGATAGTTTGAATGTTGACGGATAAGGCTATTTCAGTGTAATCATGATTGAATTTATGCATAGGCTTATTAATTTTGTAAGAGATGTAACGGAGAAATTTTTGCTGAATTGATTCTAATTTATCTGCTAAAACTGAAACATGTGGTGACCAGATGGGTGAACAGTATATTAAATTAGGTAAAACTAACATGTTGTAGAGATGAATAATCGCGTGTGCATCTTTAAAATTAAAAGTTGTACGCTTAATGAAACCAACGAGGCTTAGCGACTTCGAGATAATGGTATCAATATGGTAAGAGAACGATAGTGTCGTATCCAAATAAACTCCAAGATCCTTAATAACATTCCCTCTATCCAGTTTTACATTATTTATGATATAGACAGTATTCATAATACTAGACAGTATAAAATTTAATACTAATAATTTGCGTTTTTGCTTTAAGTTATAGTATAGAATAATATAAAAATCAGTAGTACCTCGTGAAAATTATTCCAATGAAGTGAAACACGGTATGTATACGTATGAATGCGAACGGCTTTCACCGCACTGATTTTTAAAACAGTGATTATTTTGCAAAAATCAGAACCAAAGCACTGTTCTAGCATTCAATTTTAGCCGGAGCCAAAACATTATTCACCGTCGTTTAATACAGCCGAGCTATTCGATTTTACACCGAATATCGACTTCATTCAGGCGAAATTTGAATTTGAAGCGACCGGAATATGTATAGGCTGCAGCAGTAGCAGCAGCAGCAGCCGGTGTTTGCGGCCTCGTTAAAAAAAACTAGGTGCTCGCGCGCACGGAAGAGAGGGAAAGCCGAATAGCTAGAAACTGCAGTTTATTGTCCCGGGATTAATTCGTAGAGTCAACCCGTATACGGATAAATAACAAAATTCATGAAATATAAAGCTGAAAGGACTGTGTATGCGAGCGCGTCTCGTACCTCGGCGATAAAATGGAGTTTTATATTTTTCAAAGAGCTTCTAATCCGATAAAAAGTTTTCGCTGCTGCTTTCAATGCGCGCGATGAATTATAATTTAACCGTTTTTCAATTAAATTTCAGCTTTTCAGGATGTGCAACTGAAAACTCGAGGGTTTAATGAAATATCATCTAGGCTAACGAATTATAAAAATGACGAAAAATATGTACTTTGTCGTTTATATATTACATTTTACGTTTTTATTATAAAATTCAGTCGTGAGTAAAAAATTTCGCCAATCAAGATATATAAATCCTTTTGCAATCTAACTTCATTAAAAAGAGATTATTACACACATCTATACATTCTATAATCGAAGTAGTAGCAGCTAAACTGGTCAGACATCTCATTCTTGAGAAATAAGAAAAAAATGGACACGTTAAAGACACAGATAGGAATAAAACTTGCAAATCAAATTAATAATTACTACTCTCACCGAACAACTGAAACACGTTCGAGTGCGCACGCAATCGGCACCTAAGTCAATCACCTCCCTATCCACTACATCTTATCGCCAAACCAAAAGAACTATATTACAGCCACTACTTCACCCATTTACGTCACCTATAACTGATCGCGCAAGGTGTCGCGCGCACTCTCGGTCATTCCTGGGCGAGTCTCGCGCTAAAGTGATTAAATCGCAGGCAAATGCCGATATGAAATTACAGACCGGCGCGAGCGCGCACAGACATTTACTGGATCGTATCGTCTCCGGTTGCGGCTGCATTTCTGTCTTACTTGTCTTACAACCGGCGCGCTGCCGCGCTCACGAACGTAATACCGGAGGGGAACAGGATACCGGGAGCGCACGCGTGAGACTCGAAAACGAGAGCGAGTGTGAGTGTGCACGATGATGACCGTATAGGATGGGAAATGAGGGCTCTGCAAAGGGAGAAAACTAGACGAAGGTGCGTGCGTGCGTGCGTGCGTGCGTGGTGTGTCAGGTTATAGGGGGTTTAATGGTGTTAGATCGATTAATGAGAGGAAAGTGATGTTCTAATGTATGTGGGAGTTTAATTTTGATGTTGTACAAATAATACAGATTGAAATCTTTTATTTTGTTTCAGGAGGTCAGGAATTTTTTCGAAAGTTCATAAGAATTTTCTTTCTTAAAACGTAACATAAACAAGCAAACAATGCTGATCGATACAAATACGAGCGCCGGCCATGAATCCGATATATAACGCTGTCCTAAATTCGAAAAGTAGACACCTGTTCTGCAGCTGAAATTATCTGTGATAAATTCCGTAAATTTATACGCGAATAATTTATGTGCATTAATTCAACGGCAACAATTTTATGAATGCGACGAGAGAATGTTACAATGTGTCGGAAGTCTGCTGCATTATATCGAGCTGTTATTTCATAAAGATCAATATGGGCTCAAGGTGTCAGTCATAATTATTTACGGAAAGATAATTGAATTAGCATATTTCAATATAGATAGTTTACGAAAATAATATAATTTTGTTCTATAATCAATCATTTAAATACTATATATATCTGTGGATTCCCGGTAGAATGACTTGAGTCCATTTTTCATGTTTTTGGAAACTTGTGTTTTTAAGGTTTGCAGCATTAAAAAACTAGATCGATGAATGCGAGTTACGTTTCGAAATTATGCTCACCTAGTATCGCATGGAGACCTTCACAACGATTGCATTAGATACAAAATAAGTTGGTTATCCTTTTAGAAATACTCAATTAAGAATACTAAAAAGTGATTAATGTATAAAACGTGGACGTAAGGGTCGTTTTTCCGGAAATAATTTTTAAGTCGTGTTGTCGGGCACCCACAGTTATGTGGTCGAGTACCTGGATGGGCAATTAAAGCGTTCACCTTTAAGCAGGGACTCTTCACAGAGTTGGACAACTAGCTATTATTCTATGACGCAAGTGTTGACGATCAATATCTTTATTTGTCCGAGCTTATGAATCTTTAATGCTGGTGTAAAACTCTGTACGTTCATCTAGCGGGCAAAGACTTGGCTGCGTAAGCCTATTATTCATTCTACACTTTTAATCATTAACGTCAAACATGCCAGTTGTACTAAAAACATGATTTGATGCTTAAAAGTGCCCCTTAATCGCGACTTTATATGCAAAGAAGTAAGAAAACCTTTCTTTCAGTAAATAAAATCATACCAGTAAAGAGATTATATTTAACGCGCTAAAATATTAAACGGCAATAGCTAAGAAATGACGATTTCCGCGCGATTCCCAGTGGAGTGCATAAATAGAGCAGAACGACGTTTATGCTCAATCAACCGGTTTGCATCTCCGCGCGGACGAGATCAAGGACACCGAGAGTGCGAGCCGACAGGGACTAACTCGGCCCCATCACGCCGTGACGTTGGAACTGGCACGTTAATTTACACGTTACCGATATAAATCTATTAATTTAGCGCGTTCGACTCTAGATGCGCACCCGAGTTTTTCCCATAAATTACGAGCCGCTCAGGAATTATCTCTCTCGCGCGCGTAATTTTATTTCAATTACTGTTAATTCGCAATTTACACAATCTCTCGCCTCTCCCGTCCTCTTCGCCTGGTAGACGATGATAATTCCTGTGCAGAACTCGTCTCTCTGAAATCCTTTTGCCGAGAGGGGAAAACTCGATTAAACATTACATATATACCGGTACGCGTGTGCACACACTGCACGTATAATAATTTAATAGCGCTTTATCAGAGCGCAATTTTTATCTGTTCCTCTTTCCGGAAGCGATTAAAATTTTTCGTATACTCGAATCGGCCGGCGCGACGGAATATCGGCGATAAATCAAGTTTCCATAATTCGCCGTACTATCTCCCGTCCTAATAAAAACGGCAAAAAACTGGGCGATAGGAATTTCGAGGATATGTCTCCAGCGAGTTAAAATTCAAACGAGACAGAAAGCGAACGAGCGAGAGCAAGAACCATCCCATTGCGTATTATGATTTTATCTTATTACGATTTCACGATGATTCGGATGTGCTGCAGAATTTTCATCTCGCCCTCCCCCAGACATACCCGTGTGCGACACTATGAAGAATTCAACAGCGGCTGCATGGACGACGATTTTTTGCGATGCTCGTGAGACGAGAACACGCGTCGCGATTATGCGCAATCAATCATGCAAATGACGCGCGCGAGTACTCGCGGAAAATCTCGAAATTCCGTTTGCACCGCGGCTGTATGTATACGTATGGTAATGCTGGGCGCTAATGCGGCGTGCGATACGTCGGCCTCCCTTTCATTCTCTCGTTTGATCAATTGTTTATTGACTATTAATTATTGCGCACCCGTCGATCTAGTCGCGCGCGGGGGAAAAAACGATAGAGTTTCATTGCTCAATGGAGGATGATTTATACTTGATTGTACGCAGCGAGTGAAAAGTGCAGAGAGAGAGAAAGAGAGAGAAAGAGGATACATTTACGAAACAGGATACAGCTATTTGCCGCGGTTTTGAATGTTTGATGGGCCAACCTTTTACAGATTTTATTCGAACGGATGTATTTGTAGTTTAGCTGAATTATTCACTCGGTTCGTTGCAATTTATAGCGCGGATTGTGGCATATGTAGTGCAGGTTATTTCAGATTGTTAATTTTTGATAATACAAAGAGTACTCATCTGGACAGGAATAGTAGTTTAACTGATTATAAATGCTAAAGGCATCGATGTTATAATGCTGAACGTAGAGTACAAGTAGAAATTATTAATGATGCTTTATATTTATTCTATGTATAGAATAAATGTAGTCATAAATGTAGAACGTATCTTAATTCAAAAGATTTACTTTTTAACTTATTTATTTATTTTTCTTTGAACAACGAAATTTAAGAATTCAATCATTAAGTATAATAAACTGTTAGAATACCAAATAATTTAATTAATATTCATTATTATCCAATTTATCACCCTTTAATTGTTCGCGCAATCCATTACAAGTCCACCTGTAACGCAGAAAACGCAGAAACGCTTCGTCCACACACGAAGCTATCGTACATATATATACATATATAGGAGGGCCTAACGACGGCGCGTCGCTCAAAACGACAGCCGAACATGGGCTCTCTCTCTCTCTCTCTCTCCCGCGTTTACGAAGAGGGTTCAATGCTGGCTTAACCGGCCCCCCGCGTGATTTATTCGAGGATATAACGTTAAATCTTCTCTTTGTCGTCAATTAAGGGGCCAAGCTTTCAAGTGTCTAGAGAGCGAGCGAGCGAGAGTAGCGAAACAGTAACAAAAGCGATTTCCATCTCTGTCAGGCCGTTCACCGACGACGCCGGTTTCGGTCGACGCCGCAAGCGCTAAGTAACGCCGAAATTCCCCATCAGCGTCTTTTACTATCGATTAAGTCGTCGAAGGGAAAAGAAAGAGAGGAGAAGCTTCGTAGAATGCGGTGGAAGATAAAATTGCGTCAAATGAGATTGTGAATGTTTTTGTATTTTTTATATTAACTGTTGATGCCTGAAGGTACACAAATTAAGGGTTTTACTAGATCAATTATAGCGTCGTCATACTAGCGAGCCAGTTTTTTAAAGGAAAAATGGTAATAAATGACACAATTTTCCATTGATTGTTGTCTGTTTACTGTTTAATTAAGGGTTTTATTTGTATATAGTAGTAAAAAGAAAAATTATAAAAATTATAACGGATGTTACAAAAACAACTTGAAGACAAAATGAATTAAATAATGTATCTAATTTAGCTGTTATGAAATGTCCTGCTTAACTAGAGCATTCTATTACACCTAGTATAGCATTCATTTCCCAATTGTACCGCACTCATGCTCAACAAATCAATCACAAACCAGGAATTAACCCCCTAAGAAAACTACTTAAACGCAAATGCGCACACGTCGTTCAATCCCGAAACTGCAGCTACACAGCAGCAGCAGCGGCGGCAGCGCGTCCACAAGCAATTCCGCGAAACTTTTTCAATTCGTTCGGCCGGGCTCTCACGCCAACACCGACACTCGGCCTCATTGGAAATAATTAGCGACATTCGAAGTAACGAGTTTAGTTTTGTGCGCGAGGGGAAGCAGAGAGAGAGAGAGCCAGAAAGCGAGCGCGCTAATAATGTTTATCCAGGCGCAGCGCCGCCACCGACGGAGTTTTGATCGATAACATTTGCGTCATGCACTCACTGAGGTCGTCGTCGTCGTAGACCACCGACGCAGCAAAGGCACAAGCCCGCGCGGCGCGCATTCGACACAGTATATATTCCGCGCACCGCCAGCAACAAGTTTCTAAGCGGCCCGTAATGACCGGCTTCGGTAACTACCGGGTAAATTATAATAGCAATTTGCTCGCAGAAAAATTTCTGCCTGCGCGCCTCGCCATTAGCTCGTAAACGGAGGCCTCGCGTAGCGTCGCTCCTGCGCGCCGTTCGATTTATATACATACGCCCGCTTTGGCGAATTTTTCGACAGCGCGGGTCGCCGTTTAAGCAGCTTTCGCGTATACGGGCATAATTCAAAATATTAAGTGTGTTTTTCGTGGTAATACGGGTTAAGCATGTGCCGATTTTTCATGTATTTTGTGGAAATTATTACGTAAAGAGCTTTTATTGATTCTCGTGATTTTCCTTAATGATTCAAATGATTAAATTACTTTCTAAAGTTAATGGTTGCAGAGGTAGAAGCAATTTTATCTATTTTCCTTTAATACATATATGTAATTATATTAGTATTTGCTGAAAGTAAAGTGCTTTCTGTTCCATTTTCAAAGGATCATTTTTAAGAAAATATTTTTTTAATTAGAAATGCTTTTTAATAAAAAGCATGAATGATTTATATAAAAATGTTAAAATAAATATTTCAAATATTTTTATACAATTAATTTTAAAAAATTGAAGAGTTATTAAAAAAATTTTAACGAACGTCGCCCCTTTCCACTGTCCTCTGTTTTTGCATTCGAGAGGGAATTCGGTAATGATAATTACACGCCCTACGGCTCTATTAAACCCATTACAATGTAATTTACACGCGTAGAGAGCGCGCAGCCGGGAAAACGATAGTCCATTCAAAAACGACCAAAGCAATTTCGCCACTCGCACCCCGTACCTGTTAAAACCGGCGCCAAGTATACGCGCACCCACTAACACTCTCACTCACTCCCTCTCATGCCATCGAAATATTCATCGACAGGCTCGCGCTAGCGGTGGGCGCATATTTCATGCCAGCGGTGCGGTACTGCACGGCGGCCCTCAAAACATTTTTGCGCGACACCGACCGCGCGCGAATGACGCGCTGCACGTGCGAAAATTCGCTGTCTCCCTCTCGCTCGTGTACGCCCGCGTTATAATTTCCCGGGTACGCCCGCGCGTGGTCGCGTGTTCTCTTTGTCGCGTTACGTTTACACAGGCGCGCGTGCAAGCGCCCGCACCGGTCGTCATATTTAAGCGAAACAGGGTAATTTACCGGTGCGAGAGCGCGGCCGATGGCAAATTAAACGAAATTCAATCGAATTAATTATCGCGCATTGTTAATTACCCAAATTCGGGTCGATAAAGCGAGCCGCCGCCGTTGCTGCTGCACGGGAATGGCGAGTGGGCGCGGTTTAAAAAGGAACGCGAGCAGTGGTCGAGCACTGGAGTGACAATGGGGTGAAGTGGTTGTATTTATTTAGAATAGTACCATGAAGGATTTTTATTTGTTAAGTAGAATTTGGAGTAGAAATATAAAGTGGAAAATATTTTTTAGTTACTGAAATCGTAATTGCAAATGAAAAGGCAAGGGATAAATTTATTCTACCATGAAGTCGAAATGAATTTCTTTATGTGATTTATATTTTACGATATAGCCCAAAAGTCAATAAACAAGTGAAGTGAGTAACAGTTACGTGCCATGAAACGAAATGAAACGACTAAGTCGCTTTAAATTACGTCACAATTTTGAAATACAGCTATCGATAAATTGGCTATCAGGTTACGAACAATCAGTTGATTGCATTAATCGTTTATTGATGGATTTGAAATTGAAAACTAAAGTTAAGAAAAAAATATTAATATTAAATTATAAAAATTAATAATTAACGTTGACTATTATCTTTTATTATTAAAAAGAGTATTGTAAGTTGATGGTTAAGCAGAAATATTATTCTGAATCTTCCTCGAGAGAAATGTGATGCAAGCTTAACGCTGCTGCCATCTCTACGCAACTCTAGGAAACTGCTTAATAGATGGAAATGGCATGACTTCTATATCTTTTAATTCACCTTATTATTTCCTGCATTAATTGTAGTTTAGATGAATAAGCCTTATTATAATTATAGTATTCATTACAGCTGTATAATGATAGCAATGATGATGATGACGATTGTCACAAATATTTTCTTGCGAAGATAAATTTTGTGATTTTTAACTTTTGATGAAATAATACACTACAGATAAAAAATAAGGTGAATAATTAATTGTTATTAAAAAAATAATCCATAAAAGAAAAAAGTTCATTATCTTTCTCTGATAAAATAGTCCTATTAAAATCGATTAAGTTGCAGAATTTTCTATCAAAACGAATTAAAAACAATATTGTTTAAATTTGGTTTAAATGAAATTAAATCATCGATAAGAAATCATTAATAAGAAATTTCGTAACAAAATTGATTTTAACAGAATTTCTAGTAGCATTATCTCTAATTGCGGTTTCGAGAACTAGGTGAATTGGAATATAGTCTTTTCACATTAGTATTTTTTATGTGGTTAAAATTATATATTCTACTTACCACTGTTCTCTCAATCTATTTACAAGAAATTATACTATCACTATAAGTCCACATTCTCGTTTTTCCGGGTTATCTATAAAGGTATAAACCACCGTACTGAAACCATTTGCATAATAACTGTCACGTGAATTTTTTATAACATATTATTCAATACTGGTCTTAATTATTAACAATATCAGCAAATAATAGCATAACTGTCTCCCTCTAGTCGATCACACTGAACGCTTCTTTAATAAATATACCGTTGCATCGACGGAGCGGATGTAATTTAAAGGAACGTCGTATTATTTTATTCGTGTTAGTTTAGCCGGTGCTATTATGGGAAAGGAAACATGAAAAATGCAAGAGAGTAAATCTCATATCGCTGATATGTTATTGACTGAAGCGTGTAGAAAGGTCGAGCAAAGCGAAATAAAGAGAAAGAGTCACGAAAGCTCGACGGCAGCGAGGCGCAGTCGCGTCGATCAATATGCTATAGGCGGATTGAAATAACGAGGACAAGCGTAGTCATGATGACAATTTTAGCGACAATTTATCATTTCTGCCGGATTTAAATTCGAGGAGAGGCCCATAAGCGCTCATTCAACGCCATAAATTTTCACGAAGTGATGGAGTGTAAATAAATGAATTAAATAATAAAATATATTTCAAATAGTGCAAAATTATGAACTCGCGATCGTATTGATTAAAACGAAAATTCATGCTATATACTTCCTTAATATAATTAATTGTAACATCAAAGTAATATATTACTGCTCATAAATCAATGAGAATCAATGAAAATAAGAGAAAACTTTTATTATTATCATATTACACACAGTGCATTTTTTTACTGAAAATATACTCATACACAATATATTTTTAATATGCCATTCTTTTTACATCCGGTGATGAATTTTAATTTCACTTTTACATGCAATTTAAAAGTTTCATGTGATTGATAGAATGAAATGTTTGAAGTGATTTTTTAATTTTGCATATACTTGCAACTTTTAACTTTGCACTATACTTGTTCATATTAAAAAAGCTTTTACGACAAATTTAATATTTAATAAAGTAATAAAACGTGTATTGCCTTGGATTAACTACTTTGATAAAATTTTCATTACATTTGTATTTCAAACATACATGATTATTAAATTAAACTAAAAACCCTTTCTTAGCGAACAAGCAAGAACATATCTCAATATATCGCGGCGTATCTGATCGAAGTCGCAAGATTTCTTTAAGATTACATCAAATACATTCCGACATACCTATAGAAGCAATCGTATTTTCTTACGTCGAACGGACCTTTAAACACCAACAATCCTCTTTTTAACAAACTTCGCACATATCCCCCACTCCAACAACATTCTTCCCCCGCTCCCCCCTTATAACTTAACACGCACCCTGAGTCAATATGCGTCAAAACCCTCAGCCGATATACGACCTCCGAGCAGCTCATAGCTAGGACACACACACACACACACGCACACACACACACACACACACACACACACACATACACACACACACACACACACACACACACACACACACACACACACACATACATACACTGAGCGCGCAACTCCGCAGCAGTTTAAATCTGATAGGAGAACGCTCCGCTCGTTCGCTCGCTCGGCCGAATCGATTACGCAGGATCGGCTCGCTCGCTCGTTCGCTCGCTCGCCCGCTCTTGACCCCTGTCGTCCGTCTCTGACAAAGCGCCGCGCGGAATCCTCGGCCGCCCCGGCGAACTTCCGCGCTCGCGCTTGCGCGCGCCCAGCCGTTATTTACGAGCGAGATTGCGAGAGAGAGAGAGAGAGAGAGAGAGAGCAAACTTCGCAAGCGAGCAAGCTAGAGAGTCGTCACTCTATCACTATCTTTCTCTCTCTCTCCGTCTGGGAAATCGCAAATTGATCTTGCTTTCGCGAGAAGCGACGGAAGGATCAGATGTGAGGGAGCGAGAGAGTGGGAAAGAGAGCGAGAAAGATGTCGAATGTAAGCGATTTCAGCAGGAGGTAGTTGTGTACGAGCTCGATTTTCTTCGAGGAGAAGTTTCGAAGGATATGCGTTTTTCGAGGAGGTAAGAATAACGTCTTGAAAAATGTAGAAGAGTGAGAATTTTCGATAAGTTGGTACACTTCTTCAAGTTACAACGATTTTTAGATCAGTGTTTCCAAATTAATTAAATTGTCAGCTTTATAATTTAGTGTAATTTAAATTTAAATGAAAAGAATCATTTTTCAAAAAGCAAACCTACGCGTTTAAGATTTCCCAGTATAAGATAAAGTCGGTTTTTTAGGCCCTTCAGCTAGTAAAAAAGTGTTCACACACCACACCTTTAAACCTTCTCTTTTCCACTATTTTTAGCATTGCGTTTACGTTAAATCTCCCGGCGCCCTTTAAACCTTCACACTCGCGGGAAAAATCTTCTTCAAGCGCCTAAAGTATACGCGCGATCTCGTAAACAGCAGCAGCAGGCGCGCCACGACCACTCGACGATCCATTAACGATTACGAGCTTCAAACCACAGGCGCGCAGGTACACAAAGCGCAGACGACACATAAAGAGCTTGCAAGAAAAGAAAAGAAAAAAGAAAAAAAAAATTAAAAGCAAACAAGCGATAGCTCTCTGCTTGCGCGTCGTCGCGCCTCTCTACCAAAGACGTTTACGACAGGCGGCTGATTTCTTATGCATGAGAAAAAAATCCCCCATCCCCGCGGCGCGCCAAAGAATCCGAGAAAATTACTAAAACGAGGAGGAGGAGAGAATCGGGGATAAACTCGCCTCTCATCGCGAATCATCGGTTTAGCCCTACTGCACGAGCGCACGGTGTTTGAACACCCGGATGATTCCACTTTCAGTTTTAATGGAGTGTCGCGCGCGCGTACCTACTTGCTCGCTAGCGCTGTTTACCCGTGGGATTTCGCGTGCGGCGAACGAAACAGAGCCGGCGTTATCTCGCGGCAGGCGAAGGGAGAGAGAGAGAGAGGGACTATTTATGTGGGAAGTCTTGCGGAGTAAACGAGGCGATTATTAATCGCGAGAGTGCTCGCGTATATATATACGCGCTCAGAGAAAATGAATCTCATCGTCGTGGTCGTCGTAGTCGTCTTCTTGAGCGCCGCCGGGTGGAAAGAGCGCGATGTTGATGTTTTAATAACGTATAGAATTTGCCGAGGGCGGGAAGAAGGAGGAGAGAGAAAGAGAGAGAAAATGCATGGAATTATAAATGAGATTTGATGTAATCGTCTTAAAAATGGTGGGGAATTAATTTTTCTGCGGTTGCACTCATTCATCTGGTTTTAAGTGAAAAAAATACTGTATAATACTGTGAAATTTATGTGGTACTTGAGAATGACTTTAACATTTCTTAATTACATCTTTTGAATAATAATTGAATTTATGTAATAACATTAAAATTAAGTTTATAATTACGTAATTGTGTAAGTATGAATAATTGTATAAAACTATGGTACATAAAATATGATATACAAATTTTAAATAAAAGATAAGACTGAATGAAAACCCCGAATAGCTGTTTGCACTATTGATTGTTCAGGATAGCGATATTAATAGAGCGCAAATAACAAGTGAAAGTTTTCGGTTGGATTTGTGGAGTGATTTTAGCTACAACTGTCAGTTGTATTTTTACTCGAAAAAATTAGATCATAGGTTACTTTTTTGTTTTTTCAACTTTTTCTCGATTTGGTTTGTAAACGACAAAATAGAATAGAACAATTCAAAAAGTTAGAAGTAAAATGTTTACTCTGTGAATATTCATGTGCTTTTTCAGCTTTCAGAAATGTCCTTTCTTTTTTACTTTTTTAACCCACTACAAATATTGGAAAATTAAAGATTTTTCAACACGACCAAAAGCAATTTTAAATTATTCTATTGCTCAATTTACCTTTTATACTTACGTAGTAAAGGTTCTATTCACATTATAATTTTTCATTTGCCTTTATTCCCTGTAAATTGCCGCATTGACAAAAAAAAATTTCCAACTTACGAGGCCGAAAATAAATTTTAATGAGACCATAATTTTAGACCCGAAAATCCCTTTAAAAATAAAATTCGAGAAAATTCGCCGACGTGCGCGCAGCGACCTTTCCGGTCGAACTCTCCGTATGCATTTTGCACTTTATTCCTCATGAATAAAAAAGCGCCCAATTTCGCGTATAACTTGTATTTACGATCATAAAACAACCGTAACACGCGCGTCTCTGCGCACTCGCGCCTACACACACATACATGCCACTGCGCTTCTCGTCGTGCGCGTTTCGGGGTCAAGGATGAAATAATGATGGCCGAAAGAAGCCTTACAGTAGATGTGACAAGACGTCGTCCGTCTATCGGCGAATTCACCGGGGAGCCGAGAAAAGCTCCTCCCGAACGTCTCTCCCAGCTGCAGCTAATTTGACGTTAGCTATAGCTGTCGGAAAATTCAGGCGATTTTGTAATTGACGCGGGAGTTTAGCCGACGATTAGTGTACACGCGGTGGTTGTTAGATGCGCGTCTAAGAGAGCAAGAGTTGACGGAGCCGAGAGGCAGGCGAGATGTAATATTTAGCGCGCCACTCGACTTAGTGCTCGTTATACCCTAGTGTGCGGGAGAGCAGCCGTCAGGTGGTTGCGGTTGATGGAATGCCTCGTGGATATGCGATGCTTACCTGTAACAGAAATGCAAAAACATGTCGTAAGTATTTTAGATTTAGGTGTATTAATTTTAAAAATTGTGTGTGTGTGTGTGTATGAATGTGCTTATTAAGTGGAAAAATAATCTGGTATGAAATATTGAAAAGAGTCATTTTAAAAAACGAAAACGTACTTCTTTTTAAATTATTCTTTAGTAATAAGTTTTTCTAAATTAGAGATAAAAATAAATACAGCAAGATTATTGTACTTCCATGATGTATTTCATATAATTCTTTAACACTGTACATCTTCAAGAACGGCAAATATCGAATCAATAATACCAGTAGTGCAAACACCAGTAGAAATTCATTTTCTTAATCGAAGCCCAACCCAGAACCTCTCTCTCAAGGAGAAATACAACATCCCCGGAGGAGGCCTTCTCAGCCTCCCACGAGCCTATATAGCCTACCTCGATCCACACCAACACACAGCGAAAGATCTCCGGGTGCAATTTCCCTCCCGCTCTCTTCCTCTCTCTCTCTCTCCGCGATTCCACGGTCGTGTTAAGCCTGTATCTCTATTAAGAGGCCCGCAGCGTCTCGATAGGCGCGCGACACCCGAGAGCTAGAGAAGGAAGAGAGGATCGGCTCCCAATAATCCGCGGCACGCGCATTTACATCGGGAGCGGACCAATAAATACTGCGCAGGCGCGCGGCCTGCGGTATAGAGCGCGCACTTTGAGAGCGCAAGGTTCTATCTCTCGAGTGCGCGCGTGTATACCTGCAGGCTGGATAAATTCCTGGCCGCGGTCCAGCGCGCTCTGCTCTCGTTCCTTTATCCTTTTCCCTCGTGCTATCTCTTCGTACGGAGGGCTTTTTTGTTTTTTTTTAGAAGGAGGAGTTTTTCTTGTTCCCTGTCGCTGCGAGAAATTCGCGTACGTAATTCTCGTAATGACAAGTTCTCGCGTGATTACTGGCAGAGGGGAAATTTCGGGAGGGTTTTTGGTTGACCTAGTTTCTGCATCTCCGAATTATTTCGGTAGACGCAGAACATATTGCTCCGGATAAAACGGGTTTCCAGGACTGTCAGCATAAAAATTTATATCTCCCGTATAGTTTCGTTGTGGTGCCGAGTTAATATTGTAGGGAAGTGAAATAAAAACAGCGAAATGTATCTTTCAGACAATTCTATCGCGTATTTAATTAATAACGTATACATAATGTGGTAGAAACTTCATACCGATCGTATGTAAAATAACAACGATATATGTTATATAAAGAACTATAAGAGAAGCCGTATATTACTTAAATATCAATACGCAGTAGAAAGCAAACTTTCAACGACCCATAAATCTCACATCGCTTTTTTGATTAGCTAAACGGGCGACCCCACCTATAACTAAAACTAAAAACACGCTCAGCAATTTATCTCTCTCTTTCTCTCTCTCTCTCTCTCTCTATTCCTCCCTACAACACCTCTATGTCTCTGCCTATATTTCGGTTTCCCATCCGTACCTCCCCCACCAGTACAGTAGTTCCACCTCGAGAGTCGGCAATACAAATGGAGGCTATGGTCGCGCGTGTGCTCTCGCATTGCGAAACTGCCCCGCGAAACTGCAAAACTCGCGGGTAAACTGCATCGAACGCGCGGTCGAACTTAGACGATAGCAGGTAGAGTGCGCAGAGTCGGGGGGAAATAACCGTTGCCATTAACAGAATGAGAGTTGATTTGTCAAGGATTCTTACTCCGCACGCGTGTATATATATATAAAGCGAGCACTTTCGGAATTTCGCGGCGTGCGCAGGGAAATGCAGCTCCTCTGCCACTGTTATATTGGGATGTTGCGGATCGGTGTATGGGTAGGGTGAGTTGGGAGTCGAATGCGGTGGCTAAATTTTGGAGTCAGCGAGGAATTCGCCTGGTTAACTGGAATAATTGCAGTCGCGATAGTTTTTTGTAGAATTTTTCAGAAGGGGGTCGCGACAGAATGTTACGAAAAGTTGAGTTTAAAAAAAAAGATGCGTGTTTTAGGATGCTGTTTGAAAACCATACTTTTTCCGTGTAATTCGTATACCTTTGGTTTAAAAGAATAAATTATTATCATTTAAATTTTAATTTAAAAACAGCAATTTACTTAAATAATTTCACATGAGTTATTTAAAACGTTTTATTAACAAGATTTAGTAAACATAGTCTCTATGCTCTAAATCACGTTCTGAAATCAAACCTTAAATTCAATTTCATCTAACTGATTTTCTAAATTTTATTTGCCGTTTGTACCAATAAGAAAATTCGCAACACAGAAAAGAAAAACAAGCGCGCCCAATTAACTCAATCACTTTTACCACTGTAATCCCATTCACACCTTGAATTCTACGACATTAAACCTGCCACATGCACGTACATCACCTCACAATTCCTTAAGCAGGCGTATATCTTTCGAACAGCCTACGTATATATATACGCTCGCGGGGGTGTTAAGCGGATTTACGAAGACGCTGAAACGCGCGCGCACACACGCGCGCACCGGGAGCTAATGGCGCTAAGCGCACGGCAATGCATCCTCGTAACTATTAATGGACTCGGCAAAGCCTGCGGAACGCGATCGAATGCCCCCACCTTCTTCCTCTCTCTTCTTTTCTTACATTCAGAAATTATGGCGCGTTTGATCGCCGCAAAGCTCGTGTACGCGCGCGCCACCTTACAAGATATTATGATCCAAATCCGCGCGATGGCGCATAAATCTGCGCGCAAAAAGCAGCGGGGCTTATTAAGCAGTCAGCCGCGGCGGAGGCGGGATAGGAGGGAAGAACGTTCCCACGCGTGTATCAGGGATGCGAAGAGCTTTTGCTGGTGTAGGAAGAGAGGAGGAGAAGGGGGGAGAGTCGAGAAGCCTTGGTATCAATGGCAGAAGATTTACGATCGAGCGCGCGCGCATGCAGGAGCGAGCCTGGCTTAAGCGAAGCTCGATCGGAATTATATGCAGGAGGTTAGGTACGGAATGATTACGTAATGGTAGTGGCGCGAGTGCTACTGCGCGCGCCTCGGTGCAAGCGATAGCTGCCGCTGTGGATTCGAGTGTATAAGGCGAGGACTAGTTTCATGCTTCCGCGCGCACATGCGTCGTGTGTTATATATAGCTCTTGGGATTCCAACGGTGAATTTTGTGAATTCAAGAATATATATTTTATGATGTTATTGCACTTTCAAAGTGTGGCTGTAATATTTTTTCTACTTTATTGCAGTAGGTATTTTACTATTAAAAAAACTAGGAGGAAGCAAAATAACGTTAAATAATTACACGTTATTAATAATTAAGACTAGAGTCTGATAGAACTTCATTTTGAATACAACAAAACCAATTTATTCAACCATCCTATTCTTCGACGATAAAATACACTGTAACTCTGTAATGTAAAGAGTTAATGAACTCCCCTCTCTTTCCAAAGAAAAATTAAAACATTTCTCGCTGGGAAAATAATAAAAACTCATTTAAAATTCAAGCGAAATTGCCACTAACCGTTCCTAGAAATGAAGTCCCTCCCTATTTAAATGGGCTCTCGCCCCCTTTGAAATTCGAGTATCCCCGTCTAACGACGATTTAAAAAGTAAAAAAAAGAGAAGGGAACCCCCAACTCTCTCTCTCTCTCTCTCTCACTTGCACACGCTCCATCCTGTTATCCGTCTCGGGCTTCCATTCCGCGGCAATTATTCAAGATTTTCCAAGAAGCTCCGCAGTAGTAGCAGCAGCCTGCACGCACCCAGAGGGAGAGGAAGGAGAAAAATCTTCCGCCCAACTGCTGCAGCGCGATGGAAAATTCATGCGCTCTGCTCCTCGTGCAGTAGTAGTACACCTCGTTAATTCAACATGACGAACTCATCTTTCGCGCTCGTCATTATTTCCATCTGGCTTTCCGTCTCGCTCGCTCTCTCTCTCTCTCTCTCTCTCTCTCTCTCTCTCGCTCGGGCGCAACAGATGAACACACGCACGAGCGTACATATATATGTCTTTCGGCAAACGAGGGAATCCGTCGCCCGAGTTCGTCTTCGCGAACTCGTATTAAGAGATAAAGGCGCACACTCTGTCGCTATACGCGTGGAGTTGGAATGAGAGAGGAAGCTAGTCGCGAACTGCGGAAAGAGGACTCGGTGTGGTTGCAAGAGTGGTGCATGAGTGAAGTGGGATCGTGACGAGTGTACTAAAACGATCGGATCTGAGAAGAATTTATCAACAAGATATAGTTTTGATTGTCAATCATTTTAGATCGTTACTGAAGTTAGTAATTCTGGAAGAAGTGGATGGCAAAATCAATAACCTCAGTAGAATTTCAGTTAAATAAAACTAAATTTACTTTGAGAAAATATAACAGACTGCTTTTGTATGAAAAAATATGAAGTCTGAGAACAAGTAGCTGTAATATCCTATATGTAAAAGCAATTTTGCACAAAGTAAATTTTACTTGGAAATCCTTTAAGGTCATAAAAACTCAATTCTACGTATTTCTTAATAAATTTATCAAAGCTTTCTACAATATATTTTTTCTTATGATATATTTTTTCTTATGATGAAAAAAATTATTAAAACCATAAATCGTTCGCGACAAACGCGTTCCTTAATTATTTTAATTTTGAAATGAATCGCATCTTATATACTGTTTGAAATTAATTTCATAATTAGTGAATAATTGCGAATGCTACCGTCTCGCTGTCGTCCCTTCGGCATCCACAAAGACGCGCTTTATGAACGTAATGACATACTTGAAATTCATAGAAGTCATAGGTTATTGTGAATTACGGCAAAAGATTCTCTTACGTCATCGCGAAGCTCACTACGGTATTCCTATCCTATATTAATGTGGCATTCATAGCACCGTTTTCCCGGTATGCAGATAAAACGCTGTTCAAGGTACCGCGCGATCTGGGTGACTGTTGCCAAGTGGATCACTAAGGCTAAAATTAATGTGACACTCTCGTGTTCATCGTCCAGATACTTACATTTTTTTTATAAATAATCCAAACATTTATCAAATAATTAGACGCACCTTAAACATTTGACGTAACTAAACATTTACATCAATCACTCAGCGTCATCGCACATCACTTTAAAAACACTTCACGATTACCACACTCACTCATCCAGCCATCATCTACAAACGCAGATCCTCATCATGCGCAGCCAAACATCATCGCGATATAATCCGCTCACGCCATTAAACCCTTGACACGGCGTGAGCGGGGAGCGAGAAAACTGGCCCTACACCCGGCACTATACAAGATAATTACAACCGCGCGCGATTGTCATTCATGTAGCAATAACGTCGAAAGCCCGATCCAGTGCTTCCTCGCTCCTCTTATGCGTAAGCCCGAGCACACGCACATACACATACACACACACTTGCGATTAGATCGTCTAAATAACGAAGCCGAGTGTAATGGCTCATAGCGCGCAGAGCGAAACGATCTCGTGACGGATATCGGCCGGGTATCTCTTCCTCTGCGGGGGGTGCGTTATACACGTTCGCCGCGTGATTTCCACGAGGGTGTGTGTATGTGCGCGTACACGCGTATCCATTGTGGTGCGCGCGAGTGGTATCTTCGGCTTTCCGGACGATTGACCTCATGGAAATCGCAGGAGGAGGTCGGGTGTCTAGCTGGTTGGCCGGGACGATGATGAGGATGATGATGAACAGCCGATAAGAAAGCCCTCCGCGCGAGAGTAGACACGATCAGCAATCAATTGGCCGCGCGCCGCGTGGGAAGTCGGCGGGAAGTCGGATCTTATGAGCGATAGGGAGAAAGGAGAGGGGCCGACGGTGATGGGATAAGGGCTGTTTATCGAGTAATTGCTCAAGCGGCGGTGTTGATTGAACTTGTCAGCCGATATTTCTAGTAATACGGTGGTTGGTAGATTTATATCTTTATGGCCGAGATTGAGATATTGACAGAAGAATTAACAGAATGAAGATAAACGCCAGGTATAATGGCACTTTGTAGTTTTTCGTTGTTTTTGAAATTTTATTTCAATTTTTGGTTGGTCGATAAAAAAGCTTTATTCATATTATATGCTGCGCTTGTGGATATTAGAATTGCACACATATTTCATTTTTAAATAATTACCACGTGCGACAATAACGAAAGTGGATAAATTCATCGATGGAATAAAAGATAACGAAATTTTACAAAAAAAAATGATTTTATTGCAGTTATTTCGCACGCAACTTAACATTTTAAAACGAATATTCACACGCCTGCGCCAAGACTTAATTAAAATGCTCATGCATAAAATTGAACGAACAAAACGTATTTTTCAATTATGGCTTATCGGATTTTAACTACATGCATATGGAATATTTATTTCAAAGTAGATTTAACAAAGTAATCAGATTACGGGTTATGGAAAAAAAGTATATTCGCGCTTCTATAGACGCGCGGCTCCATTCAAATTTAACCCTTTTCAATTCTATCGATCCAATTAAAATCTCACGCAAAAGTTAAGCAATTGTGCAGAGCTCATTGAAATTTCATGCAACGTAAACTGAGCAATGGAGTTAAGTGTATATGACTTGAAAACAGGTTCATGTAACTAAAAACAAAGATTGATCTAACAAACTAGCCAAATAATGTTAATGAATGGAAACGGAATATTTTGTCAAAGAATTTAAAATCACAAAAATTGAAGTAATAATTTTTAAAAATAATTGTAAAAAGAGATATTTCATAAACGTAAAGCATTTTGATATTGTAAAACATTCACGTTTGAGAGAAACGTGCACGTTTTAAATCCGACTTACATAAGCCAGGTCCTTAAGCAAATGAACTAATCTACCCGTACACAACCCTTGTTGTTTATATTCACATCAACTCCCATTCGACCACTCGACGTAATGTCCATTAAAAAAATGAACCATTAGCATCGTACCACTCCCAAATCCCGCTGATACAATCCGACCACCACCACATACGCTCTTCAAAATAAAAATAAAAAAAAAAACACGTCAACCCTCCACTTCTTTCCCTCCAAACCGCGTGCGCGTATAACCCCAAACGCCAGTCCATTCGCGGGCAATCTCGCGGCCGTCAAACAAGCCGTAACATAAGCGATTCGCTAGGTGGCGCGCTGTCCCGGAAATACAACCCTTCCCCCTCCGTCAGCCACAAAGCACCGATAATAAAAAAAGACATTAAACCGAAGATATTACTAGCGGCCACACCGATGCACTACTACTACAAATGCGCGAGGCGGCGCAGAAAGAGTTAGGGCGCGCCCCGAAAAATACACACGCCATTAAACGCCCGCGCACGATCTCTCTTTCTCTCTCTCTCTCTCTCTTATCTCCGCATGGCAAAAACAACGACCTCGCGCAGCTATTAAGCGTGCGTGATCCAATGCGCGTGCTATCTATTTTAACGGGTGCGTGACGGCCGTCGCGCGACGAAATCGCGAGAAGGGATTTTCAAAGCTATATATATATAATATTGCACCCTGCCGCAATTCTCGCGAAAAATGAAAACTTCACGCGTGACCCGCTGTGAGAGCTGGAGTGAACTCCTCCCAATCTGGCTTTCTTTCTCCGTTGCGAAAATGAAGCTTTTGTCGACGGGCGTAGATAAAATTTTTAAGCGCGCGACGAGAGGGGAGAGCGAAAAGTGCAGAGCTTTTGGTCTCGCGGCGCACACGTTTTTTTTTTTTTTGTTTCGCCTGCAAATTACTCTCTTCGTTTTTAGGCGCGCGCACTTTGGCCGCGCGCCTGGGTAAATGCGGCGCGTGGATTTCTCTTATTGGGTTACGAGAGAATGAGTATTTTTATGGAGGTAAATTGCGCGCTGTGAAATGTTTCTTTTTGTTTTGCGCCGAAAGAGGAAGAGGGAGATGGAGAGATGGCGAAAGGGCGAGCGAGAGTCGGGGACGAGAGATAATTGTTTTTGAATTGAGCGTAATCGTCTCGAGATTAATTTTAATGCATGCATTATTTGGGTCACTCGAGATTTAACTTTGTGAAAGGAGGATAATTTGACACTCGGAAAATGTAAATACACCTGAATAATGCCTTATGTGCAAATAAATATAAAAATTGTTTTATTATTTAAATAATGTCTCACGCAAATATAGCAGACAAAGCTATTAAAGGATTATCTCTATAAATAATGTAATTTTCATTGATAAGAATGATAAATATATTACAATTTATAGTATAAATTACTTTATAAATAATTTACAACAAAATCAAATCTATATAAAAATACCCGCTTCTCACATTAATAACAGTTTAGATTTAAAACAAAGATTAGAATCAATTATTATTCCGGATGATCATATATTACTATCCCTAGATGTTATTTCCTTATTTAATAACATACCACTACAACTAGTTTTAGATAGCCTTGACAGAAGATATATACACAACAAATGCAGAATTCCGTTCCATGAAATCGTCACATGCATCAAATTTCTTTTTTCTAACACATTTTTCTCTTTTAATGACAAGCTTTATTGACAAATTGAAGGCACTCCTGTGGGTTCACCTATTTCGCCTTTATTTGCGGATATGTCATGGATGATTTAGAAATTAATTGTTTGAAAAACTTAAAAGAAAATTACAATGTCAGACCTCGTTTTTACTTCCGTTATGTAGACGATACTGTAATGAGTATTAACAAAAAACACATTGATGTAGTTATTAACATCTTCAACTCATACAATAATCACCTACAATTTACTTACGAATCAGAGCATGATAAACAAATTAATTTTCTAGATATTTCTCTTATCCGTCTCAACAATTCCACCATAACAAATTGGTTTAATAAACCTACTTCTTCTGGTAGATTGATTAATTATCTCTCCAACCATCCTATACAACAAAAAATCAACATAGTTCATAATCTCGTCGATAGGGCCATTTATCACACAAAACGTTCCATTGCAAAAATCTGAAAATAGTTACTCAAATCGTTAAAGAGAATAATTACCCCAATGAATTCATCAACCGTCACACACGTACAAGAATACACATAATCAAATATAAACAACTCCACAAATTAACCCCAGCACGCAATAGATTTGTTTCCTATATTTCGTTACCCTTCAACAACCAATATAACAAAATAGCAGCAATTTTAAAACCCTTTAACTTTTGTACGCTTCGGAAGGTTAAAAAAAGTTTCAATTCTTTGATAAAATTGGGTAAAGACTGTACGAAAAAATGGGATCGGACTAACGCAGTATACACGTTCTCTTGTAAATCGTGCCCAGCATCATACACAGGAGAAACGAAACACACCTTAAAAACGAGAGTAAAAGAACATAAAAAAAACAACAACCCAGAAGCAGTAGTATCACAACATAAAAAGAAATTTTCACACGATTTTGACTGGGAAAATACCAAAATTTTGGATTATGAACAAAATTACAAAAAGCGTATGCTTTCCGAAATGATCCATATTAAATGCAATAAAAATAACGTTAACAAAAAAAGAGGATGTAAAATCACTAAATAGTTCATATTTTCCGTTACTGCGCCTTCTAAATTGACACTATGTATCTCCGATTCTTTTATATGTATTCGATGTTTGTAAACACGCCGCCCTTTATATACTATAAATAAGACCATTTATGAATGTACGCGCTCACACTGACGCTATGTGTTCTGTATAACACACTAACTAAGGTATTGACTGTTATTTGTATCTTTTATTTAAATCATATTTGTATTTGTGTTAAGTATTTTATAATAAATTACAGCCTGAAGAGGTTGGCAAACCAGGCCAATAAAACGTCGTTTTAACAAAAAGAAAAAATTCGTTCTTCCTTTCACCTGCCTCCATCAGATCGAGTCACTTAAGCCAAATAAAATTGCTTTATAATAATTTTATATAGATATATAAATGAAATTAGAACATATTAATTTGAAAGAAGGCAAATGAGTTTATTTGCTATATATTTTTTACCTAAAAAATGATTGTCTTTAAATTGCATACACACACTAAGAAAAGGATTTGTTTACTGTTAAGATGCGTATGTTTAAATATGACCAAATATAGTCATTGTAACAGTTATAATGCCATGTTAACAGTTAAGTTACCATGTTCTCATAAACAATTTCAATATGTTACCTGAGAACATTGATATTGTAATAGTTACAATATGCTTATTATAGTAGTTTTTGAATCTAATGACCAATTTTTTACCAGGATGATGTTGTTTTATAACAAAAACGTTTCAAATAAAAACATCATTTATTTTTTTACTTTAACGTTTCGGACATTTTTATTGTTTATCCTGATGAGTGACATAAACAATACAAATGTCCGAAACGTTGGAGTAAAAAACTAAATGAAGTTTTTATGTCAAACCTTTTTGTTATATAACAACATCATCCTGGTAGAAAATTGGATATTAGATTCAAAAATTACAATTTACAAGAACTTCTACACGGAGAGAAATTTTAGAGTAAAAATTACCAAGGTGCTTTGGTAGCGCATGGATAGACTGTCAAAAGCCGTGATATTCCCAGGTTTCTAATACAATTTATAAGTTTCCCAGGAAAAACTACCATAATCACTTAAAAAAAATACCAAATTATCGGAATAAAAATTACCAGACACACTGGTAAAAATTGAGATCTAGTCACTTTTACAAGGTAACCTAAGAATTTTTACTCAGAAAACTGATAAATTTTACCAAATAACCTGGTATTTGTGTACTCGCGCATGCGCACTGCGCATTATTGTGTTTCAGAAGATTGATACTAGAGGCGTGCGCGACGTTAAAATGAAAACAATACATATATTTTCAGTAAGCAATAACGGCGATTCAAATGACTATTGGTAACAGCTTCCGTGGCGCAGTCGGTAGAACGTCGGACTCTCAATCCAAAGATCGTCGGATCGAATCCCGCTTCCGTATAAATTTTTTTTCAGTTTAATGTTTTTTCATCCTTGTTTCTGTTTCTATTTCTATATTAAAATACTATATATCCATCAATATGGGTAAAAAAGTTAATTTTTTAAATTTAAATTAACTAAAAAAAAATTTTACCAAGGCACTTTGGTAAAAAGTTTGAAATTGTCAGTCTGTCCATCCATTACCATAGAAACTGGTAATTTTGTCTCGAATATTTGTAATTTTCACTACAAAATTTCTCTCCGTGTACCATCAGCTACTTTCAAATCTGAATAAGTTATTAGTTAAATTGTTAATAGCAGTAAATGGTAGACTTTCTTATCATTTTGACGTGTCTGCAGCTTATGGCCAATTTTCTACCAGGGGCAAAGGTATTTTAATCAATTAATTTTGATAACAAGACACCTTTTTTTATTAGCACTTTATTTCGACGTTTCGGACATTTAAATATGTCCTTCCTCAGGAATCTAATAACAATTCAATGTACACATTTAGTAAACCAATAATTATAACAAATTAAAAATTAAAAGTAATGTCCAAACTTACAAATAAATACATTATTATGGTCACGTTGTTTTACGGGCAACAATCCTAGCTAATAAAAAAAGGTGTTTTGTTATCAAAATTAATTGATTAAAATACTTTTTCTCCTGATAGAAAATTGGCCACAAGCGGCAGACACATCAATGTTATTAGTTAATATAGATATTGTAACTATTACAATATCACATTTTATCCTTAAACATATCAAATAGTTGCATTTCAAATAGATAAATATGCTAACAGTAACAATATTCTTCTCCCAGTGCACTAATACCCAAATTCAATAAAAGGAAAATAATCATTACGGATATCAATAAAACGAAGTTTCACGCACTTTAATTCTTAATCCGCTTGCCACTGTTGAAAACCTCAAACCAATCAAACATTCATCCCACGTAAAAAGCCCGCCGTCAGCCATTTTCGCACGCCGCGATTGGCCTTTTCGCGTTAAACGCGACCACCGCCAATGCAGCGCTGCACCTACATCCCTCCGCACTGCCACCCGCCCAAAATAAAAGACTCCGCACAACCCCTCGCACGCGGGCGAGAAAATCGAGCGCGGCCAAATGCGGTTTCCGCGCGCACGCGCCCAGTTTCGAAATTTTTTTTGCACCTCGCAGAAAAGACAAATAAAAGAACTATCCGCGAAAAAAGAGAGATAGATAGTACGTTCGGAAGCGCGGCCGTGGAAAATGGTAAAACGCGACGACACGGTTTCGCGGTCGCGCCGAAAGGAAAAAAGAGCTTCCCCCTCTCTGTCTGGGGTGAAAAAGGGGAAAAACGCGTACGGTGGGAGGTGTCGGTGGTCACGTGAGAGAAGACAAAGACAGGGAGACAGAGAGTGAGAGATACACGCGCACGATGCAACAATCACGCCGGACGAAAATAACACGTTGAACAATTCCGAAAGATTACAGAGAGAGGGAGAGAGATATATGCGCGGCCGGCGGTGCGTTCGGCTTTCCAATTGGCTGCGCCTTTCCCTTCCATCACCCCTCCTCCCCGTCCCGGGCGTTTTGCATTTTGCATGCACATTTTGCATTTCGCAAATACAGCGCGCCCACATGCGCGCGCTGATAAATTTAGCGTAAATAATGCGGGCATGCGCGACCGCCGGTCTACTGCGCCCCCTTCCGCGTCGTTCTGTTTTACTTCCGTCTCGCTCGCTCGCATAGGCGGGCGTGCAGGTAGCGGTGGTATAAGGTCCGCTGCCGGTGCCGCAGTGCATCAGAGCAAAGACGGCCAGGAAGCCCAGGCCCTGCGCTCTGCCATATTGATGTGTGTATGGGTATGCGTGTAGTGAATAAGTTTTAAAAATGCTTTTATTGCGTACACGGAGAGAAATTTTGTAGTGAAAATTACAAATATTCGAGGCAAAATTACCAGTTTCTATGGTAATGGATGGACAGACTGACAATTTCAAACTTTTTACCAAAGTGCCTTGGTAAAATTTTTTTTTAGTTAATTTAAATTAAAAAAATTAACTTTTTTTATCTATATTAATGGATATATAGTATTTTAATATAGAAATAGAAACAGAAACAAGGATGAAAAAACATTAAACTGAAAAAAATTTTTACGGAAGCGGGATTCGATCCGACGATCTTTGGGTTGAGAGTCCGACGTTCTACCGACTGCGCCACGGAAGCTGTTACCAACAGTCATTTGAATCCCCGTTATTACTTACTGAAAATATGTGTATTGTTTTCATTTTAACGTCGCGCACGCCTCTAGTATCAATCTTCTGAAACACAATAATGCGCAGTGCGCATGCGCGAATACACAAATACCAGGTTATTTGGCAAAATTTATCAGTTTTCTTAGTAAAAATTCTTAGGTTACCCTGTAAAAATGACTAGATCTCAATTTTTACCAGTGTGTCTGGTAATTTTTATTCCGATAATTTGGTATTTTTTTTAAGTGGTTATGGTAGTTTTTCCTGAGAAACTTATAAATTGTATTAGAAACCTGGGAATATCACGGCTTTTGACAGTCTATCCATGCACTACCAAGGCACCTTGGTAATTTTTACTCTAAAATTTCTCTCCGTGTAAGATAACCGGCATTCGATAAAACCATTTTATTCGCTGTTTGTTTAGCAAATAATTGATATCGAAGCTTAATTGGAAATGAAACGGAAATGTGGCGTTAAACGATGTTGAACTATCAATTAATGGCAAATTGTGAATTGGCTAAAAGTTCTCACATATACATAATCAACTAGGTATGTTTTACACGTACGTCGTTACACTAATCACAACGTGCCGTGATTGTCAATTGATTAGCAGTGCATTGAAATGTAAATGATGCAAATGAATAATTACGCCATAAGCTAAATTAAGAATCTTAATAGATTCGACAACGTAATTCGACAATGTTTCATCATGAAAATTACAATAAATCTAAAAAAACTGTTTATGTCTACAAAAGTAAATATTTGTAAGGGTATTGAAAATGTAACGAAAATGTCAAAAAGCACCAGGGATTTTCATTAAGACGCCATTTTCTAATAAACTTCGAAAAAATCGAAATCAAGCCATTATTTTTGGCCGAAAAATTCTCTCCCGTACAACCTCCCTCGCTCGCTCTCGTTTCTCCCACTCGCGGCCCCGTTTTTCACTCCTTTCTACCCCTCCGCACATGCACGCGTCGTTTTACCAGCCGACTTACAATCGGGACTTTTCTCAAAGCCCGTCGCGTATTCCGTCCTCGTACTCTTTTTCGCGGCGCGCTCCCGCTCTCGTGTGTGTTTGGCGCGAGCTCGAATAACCCGCGTGAATGCGCGATCTCGAGACACGAGAGAAAGAGAGAAAAAGCGCAGTAGCACATGTGCGTCGCAGCACGCGGTTGTCGGTATACGCGATTCTCGCGGCGTCGTCGTGCGCGGAAAATAGAAAAGAGAGAATAGTCGGGCGAGATGTGTGTAACCTTGAGGCTGCTGTGCGCGATTGTTCGGGGGAGGAGAGGGAGGGAGGGAGAGAAAAGCTGTTGCTCAAGGATGGAGAATTGCGATCTAGATGTGGGAGTTGGAAGGTTTTTGTATTAAAGAAAAGGAAGAATTGCCGAGTGCTGTTGAGGTGGAATAAAGTTTGTCATGAAATAGCGAAGAAAATATTTCGGAATGTGTGAAGCTTTTTTTATAAAAAATAACGAATAGGGTATGTTGTAATAGACAGAACTATCAGAATCAGACTTTTTTGTGCATTCGTTGAAATGCATTCTAGAAACCCGGTAATGTTATCCTAAAAAAGTATTTTATCCGAGTTATGAATGGCTAGGTACAAACTAAAACTTCAAAAGTTTATATATATGCTTAAAAAATTTAACTCTCAGCTGATATTTTTCGATTTGGCTGCGGTTCGAAGCCAAAACACCAACAGGGGCAAACTTATACACATTTTTGGTGGCGCGCCAGTTTTCCCTAAACCAAAACAACTTTTCGCCTCCCCAACACCTATACGCGTATATATTTATACAAAACAAATTGTTTCGTTTTCAGGCCCCCCATGTGTACTGCATCGAGACAAAACGATCGGCGCAAATCAATATATACACGGGACACGTGACGCGCGCAGCCCCAGTCACCTGCACACGCAAATCCAGCGAAATATTTGATAAACGCAAAGGTTATTCGCAATATCGCGTGCTTCCGAGGCATATCATATCCACCACCGCGCACCGAGACAACACACAGCCCGATATTTTCAATTTTAAAAAGAAAGCCGCGCGCCAAGCTGTGTATATATATACATATACATAGCTACCTGCGCGAAACACGCGGAAAAACAGCTACTGCAGACGGTAAATAGAAAAATCAAAACAGACCTTGAGTAGTTCGTTCGTTTTCGCGCTTGCCTTCGCATACACACATACATACATACATACACGTACACACGGAAACAGCGGCAGCGGTGCGAGGCAACATCGCCTTTTAAGCGAAGTTGGTATATTTGAAGTCGAAGAGGCTGGCTTCCCTCTCTCTCTTTCCCTCGGGAAAGAGAGAGAATTCCTTCGGAGAAAGAGCCCGCAGAGAGCTGACGCTCGCGAACGCTGGCGCGCGGTTTATTTGGACAGTGATTTGAAGCGAAAGCTCGGAAATTTGACATTCCCAGCAGCAGTACTGCGCGCCTTCCATCCGCGGGCAAGACGAAGCGCCAGGCTTATGTATATATACGCGCGCGAGCGCTTTCTGCTATATCCCCGCGGGAGGAGGAGGAGGAGGAGGAGGGAAGACAGTGCGCGCGCGCCCGCGGAAGAACGAGCGATTTGCGGAAGTGCCCGGTGGGCGGGCGGGGCGGAGTTCAGAGACGATTGTAAAGCGATTGACAGATGGAGTTCATTTATTTGAAGGGAAGAGAGAGCATGTGGGCGCAGAGATATGGATGCGAGTCGTTTGCCGAAGGCTGCGCGTGTCGTGAATGTGTACAAGTGAATTGTTGATGTATGGGACTGCGTGTGCTCGTACTGTATATTATTTGAACAGATTGTTTTTAAGTTGTGTAAAAATAATTTACTTGTAGGACAGAGTTTGTATATAAGAGTTAGTCGTGATGATATAAAAGAGTGTGAAATGAGGTGCAAAAATCTTGAATTAACGTATTTTTATTGCCGGTATAAACGTGTATATAGGAATTTCTAAAGATGATGAAACAATCGTAAAGCGAAATGCGCAGTTGACAACTTACTTAGCTCGAAGACCCCGTACGTCTGTACGGACAGATGCTTGCTGCATCAATTGAGTGCGACATGTGCCATGGTCGGCGGGAATAAAACGCATCGTAACTCGTCGCATGTGTTTGCGCGCGTCTTGTGTAATGATTGTGCCAGTAAAATGAGAGAAAGAAATGCAATGTGCATGCATGTTTATTATAAAAAGAGTAATTAAGTTCTGGGCAAAAATAAAAGTGCATGCACCGATTGAATAGTAATTTTAGTATTTGAATATTGACGACTTTCAAGTGAATAATTAGCAGGAATAGCAAAAAGCATTCAAATAGAGAGACGTATGTAATTTTAAACCTTGCCTCTTCAAGTATAGTTGGAAGCTAATCTCCCATTGTGGACGTAGATAATTTGAAATATTTCGTTGCATAAATTAGTTATGGAAATTCAAACTTTTGCATTTATATTGTAGTGACATTTTTTGTAGATATTCAGAAACAAATGGCGAGGCAGCAAAATCTTCAAAAATAACTTATTATAGCCCTGGTAGAAAATTAACGATATTTTATAGTTAATGTGTTAATCAAATGGAAGCATTTTTAATAAAAAATCAATATCTAACATAATAGCACAATGTACCTAAAACTATTACTAGCAGTTGAAATATCAATATTGTCAAATGTAAATGCCTATCTTAATTTTAAATTGATACATAATTATCAAATAAAAGCAGAATATGGTTCTTAACCATAAAGATAACGAAAAAATAGGTAATTTACGGTTAACATTTCTACCAGGTAGTATTTAAATGGCTAAAATTTCGATAATACTATCGCACTTTAATACGTTAAATTTAATATCAATTTCTACCTGAAAGTTACGATAAAGTGAATTGAAGACTTATTTTGTCACGAAGTACGATACAAAAAGCGATAATTCAAAGAAACAAAAAAAAGGTCCAAATCATGACTACCTTATACTCTCCCCCCAAAAAAACTGGCAAATTGCGTTCAACAAGATGTTCGTCTCAATCACGTCAAAAGGCCGCGGCTATTTCTCTCGCGCACGTAGGGGATCGATGGAGAATGTCAGGATGAATTCCTGCGACACACCTGTGGAACGTCCACTGTCTCTCTCTCTCTCTCCCTCTCTCTCTCGCTCGCTCACTCCACAGAGACACATCGGTAGAGAGAATCAATTCAAGGGTGAAAAAGACAGAGCGCCTCTCTCCTCCTCTCTCTTTTTCTTTCGCACAGCCATTGTTTTTGCAGCGGTGGGTCACGCTGCAGTCATCGGCAGGAACGCGGATGACTCCATTTCCCCGGCGCGCAAGCGAGAGACGGACGTCTGTATTTTTCTTGCGTCGATACCTGCGCGCATACCACTTTTTTCGTCGCCTGCCTGCCTGCCTACCTTACCTCCTCCTCTTCCTCTAACGACTCGCCCCGCGTTTTTGTCCCCTGCCTTATTCACGCCTCCTCGTCCTCCTCTTCCTCCCCCTCCTCCGCGTCTGTTGTGATGACTGCGAGAGGAGAGAGAGAGGATATTTCGAGGAAGGAATGCGAGGATAAAAAGAGGGATGTAAGAGGGAGAGAGAGAGAGGGAATATAATGGGGAGTGATGCTGGAGATACCGTTCGCGAATCGAGGTCGTCGGCGATGCCGGGTGAAGGTAGTCGGGTAGGGGGAGGAGTAAAAAGGTACGCCGAGGAATTCGTCGATGTAAGCGGCGAGGGCTTTTTGTTGCGTTACGATTTCGTGATTTGATTTATCGGTGGAAGGGGGAAGTAATATCGGAGAAAATGAATATTAAAGGATGACTAATGTTTTTAAAACGGTATGCGAACAATTGATATTTATTGATAAACTGGTGGAATATATAAATGGAATATTCGTTGTTTTTATGATGTAAAAATATGTTACAATTTACAGTAGTATTTTATAAACTTACAGATAAAATGGGTACGGGATTGATAAAACGATGGTTTTGTAGAACTCACCTGTAACAGAAAAAAAAATCACCATTAATTACCAAATAACGTATTAGTACATTAATTCAAGAATTTTCATATATTTTTAACATTTCGAAAATGACCTTCACATACAATTTTTGTTTTATTCTAACCAGATAATTTACATTGCAAATCCTACAAATAGAAACCTAAATTTAAATAAAGCTTACAGCCCACCTACATTAACTCGCAAGCCATTACTCGCATTGCGCAGTCAATACGTAACAGCGCCATACCAAAATACCAATCCACTTCGAGGGAGTAGTGCTGCTGTATGCCGCGAACAAAAAGTCATCGCGCGCAGCAATGAGCGTAATTAGCTTTAAAAACAATCGTCGCTTGATTTTACGGGCGAAACCAAAGAAAAGTACATAAAGTCTCCCCTCCTTCACCCCTCCTTCTCATCCTCCTCCTCCCCCCGTCCTTTTTTGCGCCTTCCACAGATTGTATCGCTCGCCACGACGACGACGACTACTACTACCACCACCACTGCCAGCACGGCAGCAGCGTCGCTCCGATAAAGGGTGGCCTTGCAAAACAATCAATTATCGAAGAAAGTTCAAAAGCTGCAAGAACTCTCCCTCTCTTCCTCCCTTTCTCCCGGGCAATTCTTACGATCGGTTTCGCTCGGCTACTGCGGGAAAGTTCCGGTGAAAAGCCCGCAACCACCGACGCAGCCGGCCATTTACTCGCGAAAAGGGTGGGGCGGGCGGGAGGGGAGCAGGGGAATTGATTCGTGTTCTGTACTTTGCGCGATTACGACGGCGCTCGAATATAAATCGACGGGGATGTGTGTACGTGTCCGTGTGTGTGTGTGTACGCGAGAGAAGAAGAGAAAAGGAGGGGGTAACAATAGGAGGGCGCGCAGAAGTCGAATCTATTCGTTGTTACGTTTTTCCCAAGTATTTTGAGTACTTATCTTCCCCCGCTTCCCCCTTAGATCCTGGTTCTCGTGCGGAATGCTTCGATTTCTCGTGTATGGCCCGCGGTATTTCAGGGGGGTGGCGGAAGGGGAGAATGCGCGTTATGGAGGTGAAATTGCACACGCTTGTGCGGTTCGCTACTGGGATCATAAAGAAGATTTTCGTTCGGAATTCGGGATCGGCGTTAGATAACTTTTTATTATCATTTGTTATACTAATTGCCGATTGATTATATCTGAACTATATCGGTCTTTAATAAAAACACGTAACCTCGATGCCGTGCAATATTATGTTCTATAAAAATGCTCCTTTAACAGAAGAAAAAACTGCTCAACAACTTTCATTCGCCACTACTTCGTACGTAAGCCGAACGACGCAATTATCTCGTATGACACGAATTTCATTGTGAGCAAGCCCACCGCAATTAGCACTTATTATTATTGTGTGCACTTCTTATTATTACATTGTTCGCGGACATATGGTACTTTTGTTCTTGTCTTTCTTTTACAGAAACAATGTACTATTGACAATCCAATAAATTGCAACTTCCATTAGCCCTGGTCATTCAACTCGTAACTATAAACAATAGACCCCATTGCGGTAGTCTAATCTAAACTATATCGAATATTTGATATAACTCATATAAATAACTAAACCTGAGTTCCAAATGAAACTTAATTGCTACCATTCTATTGTAAACCGTTACCATCTACGTAAAAACAAATCCTCTCTTTATTTTCTTTTTCAAATTCATGGACATGCGCGAAATCGAATTCAAAACGAAACGTCCCCTTGTCAATAAACTTTTCCCGCCGCCACAATAAAATCCACACGCACTAACGAACCTCCCTCTCTCCGGCATTCCCGTTCTCAAAAACACAAACGAGCAGCGAAAGCTCAAGCGACACGAAACAAAGGTCCAATTAAAGCTCCAGTGCAGCGACACATACAGTGTGTACTGCAGTTGCAGCAGCAGTCAAGCGTCTCTGTCGTCGCAACTCGTACGCCGCCGCCGTCACCGCGTCGAAGCGACACAGTCCGTTTACTCGCCGCGAAGTGTCGCGCGCATCTCGCCTATATATATACTAGCTAGCGCGGCGTTTATGAACGCGCGCAAACGATGGCGTCTGCACGATAGCGTCCCGAGCCTCCGCCCAGGCGGCATTAAAGCGGCTTCTCTCTCTCTCTCTCTCTCTCTCTCTCACTCACTAGAGTCGGCTAAGCTAACGGCCGCGACTATAAAATCAATCGCTGTCACATTAAGCCGCGCAACGTATAACGCCTCGGCTAGCTAGCTCGCGCGGCGCGCTGCCTCTGATGTGCGCGCATATATAGAGGCTTTTGCATCAGGGAGGTGTATACACACCGCAGATGTGTGTGTGTGTGTGTGTGTGTGTGTGTGTGTGTGTGTGTTTGTATGTAACTGGGTAAGCGTAAGGGTTTGGCTACAGTGCGTGGAGCGTAACTTTGGATTCAATTTTCGGAGTGTGGCGTTTGCTCGGCTGCCACTGCTGCTGCTGCTGTTGGGTTTATTGTTTGTTAGCGGTTGACGCGGTGTCGAATAATTTGTATTTCATATAGTAGTTTCGAAAGTTCTTGTTTATACTAATTTAGAAATCATGAAATGTACAATTTTCCCGTGGTATATATATAACAAGAGGTCTGCGTGCCTTTTATTTATATTATAACGGTAGATGAACTAATGATATAAAACACTCAAAACAAACCGCAAAGTTTATACAACCACAAAGCAGAATCATAATTCAATGTTAGCTTATAGAATGCAACCGCAAAATTACTTATACACCAAATTGCTGAAATTATATCCATTGAACTGGCAAGAGTGAAATAGATGAACCTCGCAAACAACAAATCGACATATAATAAGACCCAATCAGTCGCTATAGACAAAAACTGCAATTGCGGTAAGACGAGCCACAGATGCTCCTTTTTTTCCCTCGACATAAAACAATCACTATAAAGCCCCCGATAACTACTCTTCTCGAACTATCCCGCCAACTTGCCCCGAATAAACTTATCGCAGTCATGAGCGTAATAAAGGACAAAACTCTCGGAGCATTAGCGAGCGTCGCATCCGCTCTGCCTCCCTCTCCCGCGACCGCAAAATCTATCGTGCTCTAGCCTTAATTCTCTCCCTCTCTCTCGCTCTCCACCCACAGCCATATACGAGCTCATATTAGCGCGGGCGTATACGCGTTTACGTTATACACACGTCGCGCGATACGAGAAAGAGCGAGCGAGATCGCGTCGGCGGGAGCAGCAGCAGCAGCGCGGTAAGTGCCAAACGGTCTAACTGGCGTAATTAACGCTAAACTACCCGGAGAGCCGCCGAGGGCGCGCGAGAGAGGATCGAAGCGGCGGTAGTGCTACTGGTAGCAGCAGCAGAGAGAAGAGAGAAGGGGTGAGCGAGAGAGAGACGAAGATAGAAGGAGAAGGGAGAGGAAAGTCGGTGCGTCGAAAACGCGCTAACGGCCGAACAAACAGCTAGGCAGTCGGTGTTAAATACCAGAGAGAGAGAGAGAGAGAGAGAGAGGGGGGTCGCGTATATGAAACGGCGGGCGGGGGTGGCGGCAGCGGCGCTTTTGGCCGAGGGTAATTAGACGCCTCGTTGTGCACTTTGAGACTTTGAATTTTGGCGCCCGACCGCGCCGGGAGAGTGAGTGTGTATGTGGGAAAGCTGCATGGGTGGCGCGAGCGTGGGCGATGTGATCGAGAGAGCCTTTTTGGCTGCGCGGTGAGCAAATGCGACGTAGGAAGTTAAAGAGGAGAGAGATCGGCTGGTGTACTTATTTTAGTTACGGAGAGAGTCGATTAGCTGGTCGTTGTGAGTTTATGATTTTCCAGGTGAAGGTTGGAGCTAATCGTATTGTTCTTGCAGGTTGTTATATTCGAATTTGTGTCTTGATTATACGTTATGAATCGAATGCTTTGAGTACACCAATTGTTGATAATATTGACGATTGTTATGTACTATAAAGTTATACGCATTTTTTTTACTGTGACTACGTGTATAGTTTTTTGAAGTTATTTCTGTTTGTTTTATTAGAAAAGAGAACAATATTTTACACTTCACGTCATAAATAAAATAAAAAAACGCCACTATTTCAGAACCACATCGTAAAGCAACCGAGACAAATCACGTCAGCTGCAGAGGCAACCATAACCATAACCCCCAAACGAATTCCATCCCAGAAGAATCCTCGCCACCAAATATATACCCCACCCAGACACACACGCATACACACAGACATACAGCACCACATCCCCTCAGTGATCAAGATCACCGTTACAGCCACCATCCATTCTCACCCGCGCGCAACTCCTTCAGACGCCCAACCCTCCCCTCTCCGCCCCCTGAAGAATCTCCGCTCAGCGGAAACATCGAAAGCAGCGCCCCCACTCCTCGCGCGAGAAAGATCGGGGGATGCCGAGCATCCGCTGTACACCGGACACTCGTACAATGGAAACTATAGCCGCGAAATCGCGGGCGCGATGGTAAGTGCTATCGCGCGACGGAATCCACTGGAATGCGCGCCTCTCTCTAACTGTGCGCGAGCGCGCGAGACAAGGCGCGTGCGTTTAATATGCGCAGGGACCCGAAAGGCCGTCGCCGCCGCGCCACCGTCCGTCTAATATATGCGATTGCGGTTCCGCGTTTCGACTATTGTTCCCTCACAATGACTCGTTCGCACGCGCAAGAGCCCGGCCAACCGACCGCCTAGCGTCCTCCTCTCTCTCTCTGTGTGCCTGTGGCTGTGTGTCTGCCGAGAGTGGTATGGCCCGGCGCGCGCCGGAATTCCATCCCCCGGATAAGGATATTGATCGATTACCGCTTAAATGGAATTTGCCCCCCCCTCTCTAGCCGAGCCCTGCCACCAGCGAGAGGAGTGTATACGGCGCGTTGTGTACTATACTATACTCGGTGAGAGAGATAGCGGTGGCATCTGATTAGCCGGATGCTCTGGGAGTTTTTCGAGTATTGTTTGCGTTTGAATTTCGATCTTTGAATAATCTGGTAAGGTGGTTACATTGGAATGCTGATGCATGATCTATGTGTTTATATGTGATGGGAAATTTAATAATTTATAATCCAATATGTAAATTCCGTACATAAATTCCAATTTATCGCTGTGCTTATTATGATATGTTCGTGTTTCAAATATGCGTTATAAAACAACAGTGAGATACTGAGATTCAGAAAGATCTTTGTTACACGGAGTATAATGAACTGTACTCGCTCGTGATAAAGAAGAGAATGACATGCTTTGTTTTCCGTTTGACTATAACTTCTCCCAATTACACTCTTGAGTTCAAAATCAACATTTATTATGGTAACTAAATATTGTTAGAAACAAGTACGTCACCTACCCCATCCATAAAGAAACCATTGTTTTCTCATCCCGGTTTCCCTCTCCTTGTATCGAAATCAATCAATATCTAAGGGGGTAACATGTACTGCTCGATATCAGATCGAAGAGCTAGAGTGCACACAGTACGCAACGAACTACTTTTTTAACGTTCGTGATACTTACATTGATTTTAAATAATATAATTAGTTTTCCCCCCCTTTAGAAAAAGTATAAATGAATAAATTTATCATCACATTATGTTCGGAACAGTATGGGTTTGGTATGTATAAACATTGCAGTATAAAGTTGCTTTGATTACAAAAGAGTTTTATGAAAATTATTTATAACCAAGAATATTTCAAAACTTGTAGATATTTGGATCTATAGCATTGTTAAAATAAAGCAGGATTGCTGTGCTTATGATTTTAAGAGATTTATTCAGCTCGGGTCCGGATAATTCAAAAAGTTACAATCAGCAGAAAAGTAATAAAAACTTCCCCCTTAAAAATATAGCAGTAACATTATTTATTGCCAATCGAGTCTATGCAATATCAGCGAACTTTTACGAACTCGCACCACCTCCTCTCCAGGTCCCGACAAGAAACGAAAACGCAATAACGAGCAAAGAATTACCGAATCGCCGAATGGGGGACGGGGGGAAAATAGTTCATTTCCGCCATTTAAACAAGTCACACGGCTGCGTATATAAAAGGTCCGTTAGCAAAGTTTACTTGGAAATTCGCTACAATCTCCGCGAACTCCCTTCCATCGGCTTTTCTTAACGGATAGTAATGTCCTTTGTCGAGAGCTCGCGCCGAAGGAGAATCATTTCTCACTTCGAAAACGAGGCGCAAATTATCGAAAGATTCTTCCCGGCAGCTCCAGCAGCGCCAGCTGCACGCCGAAAGTAGAGCGGAAGAAGAGGAAGACAGAGAGAACGAAGATCACCGAAGCGCTGGTTCATCAATTCCGATTTGGGCAAACGGCGGAAGTCGATTCGGCGCGGGGGCCTCGAGAAATCTTCTGCCGTCCCGGCGTAGTGTGCGCGAAATTCGAAAACTTTGGCCGGGCCGCGATAGTTCGAGCGACGGAATAAGGCCGCGGCAGCGGCGAACTAATCTCGCCTCGTTAGCGGACGCGTCGAGTTCCGGGGATGGCGTGGGTATAGGGCGCAACTGACTTGCATCGATTAGCGCCGAAACTTTAAAGGCCGCGCGTCGTCCCATTATTCATCGGTGGACGAGTGGGGAGTGCGAAAGGTGAAGAACCTTTTCGCGGCGGCGCAAGCGCGGACTTAATCCAGCTGGAGGTCCGGTGTCTGCGGAGGGACGTAATAACGCCAGAGGAGTTGGAGGCAAAGGTCTTGGCGCGGTGAGAGTGAGAGAACAATCGGAGATCGGAGAAGTGGAGCATTGTCTCGGACGACGGCGGTGGATTCTCCTTCGTCGCTTATAATTTCACGCCTTGTGAGTTTTCTCGAGGTCTGGTGCTGGCATGGTAGAGTGTGCAGGTGTATACACAGTTTCGGTGTGTACTACTTAGGCAGGTGAACTGTGTTTATTGCATCGGTCAAAGATATAGTAAAACTGTATAATTGTAAATAAAACGCTATATAATAGAGTTTTTCTGTGCCGATAATCTCTAGAATAATGGATTGAAATTATAGGTTGGTGTGACATGCGTGCTTTATAGGCACCCCAGTTTTCTATCGATTATGATGTTGGAAAAAGAAAGAGAAACTGCATTTTTGCAACTGCATTACTTATCACGTCCAAAGAAAAAACTCTAAAATATAAGAAAATGTATAAAGCAGAATTATTTTCAATACTAATGGCACATTACATTATACTAACAATTAATAAATATATTTATTAAGTTGTTCAAAGTAAGTGCAAAACTTAAAGGAAAGTTTAATTCATGCTGTAACTTGTCTGTTACTTGAATAATAAAAGTTATTGTTAAGTTAAGTATAATAAAATAAAATAAATAAATAAAAAATAAATAAGTTTACCGTATATTAATTTTTGTTTTTTTTTATGAACATAGCACGTTACATAGAAATATATACCTAATATATCTAAAGTGTCAATCTAAATAATAGCCAGCTTTATATAATAAAAACAATATAAATAATCTCAATTTTTCAAATCTTTCTCTATTACAGTTTAATACGCGATAACTCGTAATCTAAAAATCTGGCCGCGACTGCGCACTCTAAAATCAAAAGAGCCACCACGGCATCAGCGGGCGCACATCGGCCAACATAGCCGTCGATACGCGTTATGCGCTCGCCGCCCCCATGGGCATCGGGGCCAAGCTCTAGCCACCGCTATATACCGCCACACCGCCGCAGTCTATATCCACATTCTATATATCGCGGAAAATTCCCATCGCAGATCGCCGCAGAGCGATATCTATGATTAGCTACATGCGCGCGCGTGCGGGCTCTATGCACACACACACATACTAACACACATGCCGCCATTTTGCCGCATACTGCAGTAGCAGCAGGGCGGAGGAACCCACGCGAGAGGGAGCGCGAGAAAAACGCCGCGAAAGAAGCACTGAAAGGCCTCAAAAGACGAGAGTATAGGGGCCGCCAGCGCAAATAAGCTTAATCTCGCTGAGTGAAATCGCTGCCAAATGTAATGCGTCGCGTCTGTTCGCTGCGTTTTTCTGCTTCCCCAGGCCGCCGACGCCGCCGCCGCCCCCCTTTTATATCGGCCGGATTAGCACCGAGGCAAAGAACGCATGCCGAGAGTGGGAGGTTTGAAAAAATGTGGCAAGAGAGAGATAGAGGATTGTACACGCGTGCACCCGCCGACCTCATCAAATATTTTATTCCGAACTTTGACGCGTGCAGAGAGAGAGAGAGAGAGAGAGAGAGAGAGAGAGAGAGTTGTGCTCCTCTTAACGCACGCACCCGCGTTTTTTTCGGTAGCAAAAAGAGCGTCAAGTAGCAAGTTCACACATACACACGTATAGTGCAAGTGAGCTGGAACGATACCAATCCGCTCAGGTACCTGCAAAAAAAGGAAGAGAGAGAGAGAGAGAGAGAGAGAGAGAGAGAGAGAGAGAGAGAGGATGCATCCATGGGGAATGTAGGTGAATTTGGCTCTGCGCGCGAGCCCTTTTGACATACAAACTCGTTTTTTTTTTGACCTACCGGCTGTGCGTGCTGGATTTTTCAACGTATAACGCAAGAGGACTGCGCGGCGAGTTCCGAAAAAAAGGAATTTTAGCGGTTCTCGTACTCTTTAATCTTCGCGCAGCGGCGACGCGCTCGGGGATGTATAGCGCGCGTTGAGTGTATGAACGCGCGGCTCTCGCCTCTTTTTATTTTCGTTGCGCTTTTATGTGTATGTGTTTATCCGTTACGTCGAGGTCTATCTGATTCATGGCGCGAGTGTGTTACGTTGCGCGAAAAAGTTCTGGGGGATGGTTAGGGGCACAAAAAACGGCCGGGATTATTGTATTAAAAAATTGTTTCGACGCGATTGATGTGCCTTTGATGGTGCTGGAAGTTGACTAATGTGAGTTTACGTGTGTAGTAGTTCTGATTAATTACCTTTGGGGGTGAGTGAAGAGTTCAGGCGTAGTTTTTGCGTGATTGTTATTAAAAGTTTATAATGATGATGGAGATTAACGTTGATTATCGTAATTACCGAAAACAAATTCGGTATAAATCAATCACGCTTCTTATAGACCGATTTATAAACTGTCATCGGTGCCGTCTATGAATATTTTATCGAGAGGAGAGTGCCGGATTGATTTATGTAATGAATTTCATGCGAAATTTACTTATACGTCAATTTGTAAATGTCCGTCGCACAGCTAAATTAACTTTAATCCGCCGGCTTAGGGCCCAAAAATCAATCTTTCGGATAACTTTTCAACTCCCGTATTTTCGTCCATAATTAGCAATCTCATTTCGAAATTTGGCGCGAAAAATCGTGGAAAAATCCAGCCAACAACAATTGTGCACATAAGATGGCAGAAAAAAAGTCCCTCCGGTATTTATACACACGCGATCGATGACAATGCGCGTATAAATATTGAACGGAGCCCGTGTTTCCCGGTATCTGTGCCATTCGGGCGACTGACATAAGAATGAAATTACACAAGAGCTAAAGAGACGTAGAGGAGGAGTCGCCGTACGGTGCACGCAATCTATAAAACTACAGAACAATTGAAAACTCGATTCGTGATTATATAGGAGAAGCGTATCGTTAATAATTCAGATGCAAACATTCGCCGATTATTTTAAATAATTCATCCACGTGAATTATGTAGGAAGTGGGGTCGTGCTAACTGGCAAAATGTAACGCAGCCGCAACTTTATAAACTGCACAACTCAGACGTTCATGGCTTGATATTATTTGGAGTGTCTGTAGACGTGAGTATTTAAATAGCTCTATTAGCAGTGGAATTTCTAGGAATGCTAATTGTCGACATGAATATTTGAGGCTATGTGTTTTACCCACCTTCTGTAGGTAACTGAATCTAGACTCGGATACAAAATTAACCGGCTCTGCCGGCTATATTTGTGAAGTGTAACTAGTTTATCTACACATATATAGATTACGATGTAAAGCATAAAGTGGCTAAGATATCCTTAAGATAAACTTTTATTTATATTACGTAAGCATTATACTTATACTTTTAGTGCATGCGCCTATTGACGCAATCACATGCGAATCAAATAGAAAATTGTCCTGGTAAATTAGTTCAACAAGTCGCCGTTATGGCCAGCCAAGGTAAGGAACAAGCATGACATCATCGGTAAATATACAGTCGTACGTTTTGACGAGGAAGATAAGAGCAATCGGTTTCCTGAAATTACCATTAACGATGAAAGAATCTTTAAAACTATCAACTTCATAACTTTAGAACTCTCAGCATTTTAATCCAAATAGTAGCTAGTGATCGGTAACCCCACCGCAAGGTAACAGAGCATAGCTTGATCAATCCTGCATCTCTACACTGAGAGAAAAGAAAGGTTATAATAAACCTAATATCTTAACTATAAATATATGAAATTGAAAATTAAACCAACCTTACATATATTAATAGTTAAAATATAACGATTACTATGAAGATACATAAAGACTGTATCTTAATTATTAATATATGAAAGATTACTATAGTCTTTTTAAGGTTATTATAACCTTTTCAACACGGAAACGTTCAAAGATATCAATATACTGATTATTAGAATTTTTTTTCTTCGTGTATATTTATATTCACGTTTGAGATTATTCGAGGTAAACTTTTTCACCAACCAAGTTACGATTTTTCTTCAAAGGAGGGATCACCAGGAGGCCATGGGCCAAGTGTCAGGGCGATCCGATCTGTGAATCGAAAGTTAGGGGCAGTCGAGGCTTTTATGGGTCTGAAGTTTGCATCGTTCGAGTGCAACGAAATAATTTTTTACAATTAATTCAAGTTATTAAACAACGGAAATTTTATCTAAATCTTTGTTATAAACTTATTTGATACTATAAAATAATAAATCTACACGTAAAATTAATATTAATTATTATAAACTTGAAGTATTGTAAAATCAAATATTTTTTTATTTCGTTGCGCTACAACGTTGCAAACTTCAGATCCATAGGCTTTTGGTCTCAAATGCTCATCGTATCGGTGTCATCACCTGCAGATACGCTTTGTCTAATCGATTTTTTTTTCATGTATTTTATAGACGAAAACTAGACTTGATCTATATTTATTTATTTGTTTACTTAATTTTACTTGTTATTATTACTGTTATTGTTATTTTTATAACTACTTTTAGTTATATTTTTAAATCTTCTAACTGATGTTGATCACCGTTGTCTCTGTGATTGGTTCGATGGCTGTTGTTTTTGGTCATGTGTGGTGGTATGTGACAAACAGATATCGCGAAACCCCACAATGCTTTTTTTAATTTAGCGCAGACAGATGAACGTTATTACAATATTTGCAAACTAATAATTTAATAACTAACAAAAACATAGTTAACCATTCTGCCAGAAGAATAGAACGCAAGAAAATAACTTGCAAGCATAAATTTCTTCCAAAGAGAATCAATCCGCTAGATTAAAGATACTAAAGATGTACTTATGAAATGTGTTTTTTATGAGTTGCCAATATATTTGAAAATAAATTTACTCGGATTGATCGTCACTACAATACGTATTAATTTTGCAATCGTTAAAAATTGACAAAATATGCAGAAAGTTGACATTTTTCTCTTTTAATACCAAATTTATTTTCTATCAGAGATATTGTCAGGTTTATGCAATTCTAACGAAACTCGCGTAACAGCCAACTCGGCAAATATCAATTGCAATTTCGTTTTTTGAAAGGTTTCCAATAATTTTCGCAGTAGCTCTGTTTTTACAGCGCGTTCAGTTATTTTGGTAATACGACAAGTTTAACGATTTATTACTCTTGTTTGCTCTTCATTTAACTTTTATCAAACAATCGTGATAAATTTTGACGAATAAAAACTACTATCGTTTCAATTTAAAAACAAAAAATTCACTAATAAAAAGCTTACAATAAAAACTTCTCTACAGAAATGAAGAGATATCCAAACAATCGTTAAAAATTTCGAGAAAAAAGTATAAATAACAACAATTCTAAACCGAAACGATGAAAGTAAGAATAGGAAGGGTTTAATTCTCGTTACTTCGGTTTAGATTAAAAAAGGAAGGCTCGAGCATCCGCTCTCGAATCGGGCGAACAGATAGAGAGAGAGAGAGAGAGAGAGAGAGAGAGAGAGAGAGAGAGAGAGGAGTGAGTGAGCGCTTGGGCCCAGAAAAGAGGATGGCTTTCGCATGCTCTCGAACCGCCTTTTTTCGACGACCGAGCGAGTGAGCGAAAGAGAGAGAGAGAGAGAGAGAGAGAGAGAGAGAGAGAGAGAGAGAGAGAGAGAGAGAGAGAGAGAGAGAGAGAGAGAGAGAGAGAGAGAGAGAGAGAGAGAGAGAGAGAGAGAGAGAGAGGAGCACAGCGAGGGCACTAACAAAGCCGCGAAAAATCCGATATCTCCTCGCATTCTATTTAAAGTTAAAAGCTCGCCCGGAAATGAAGCCTTGGGAGAACGAGTGAGCGAGAGAGAGAGAGAGAGAGAGAGAGAGAGAGAGAGAGCGAGAGAGAGAGGAGGGAATTCGCGCACGGCGTTCGTTCGCCCGCCGCTCTTCTTATCGACTACTTAAACTTCTCTCTCGCCGTGCGGTGCGCTCGACGTCGATGCGAGTCAATTTCACCGCGCGCGCCACCGCCACTTGGCTCCGATAAAAATACAAAATAAAGGAGATGACGCTCGGAATTCAGCGTGCGCGCGTAAGCTAGAAAGAGAGAGAGAGAAAGAGAGAGAGGGGAGAGAGCCGGTGAAAATTAATTGAATCACATCAACGTGACGGTTTTTTTCCTCTTTTTTGAATACCCCTTTTCAAGGTGTAAAAGAGAAAAGAGAAAGAGGAAAACGTTCGATCGAAAACTTAATCATTGGAAATAATAGTTTTTAATTTTATGTTATTCTAAGAGTGTTTTTTAACGAATGGGGAAAGTAAAGTTTAGTCGAATATTTTCTATAAAGTAAAATCAATTGTACATTTTTTAATACTTTGTAAAATAAATGTTATTTTTGTAAAAGATCGCAGATATTATAAAAGCTCTATATATGAATGAAATATATAACAAAATTGTCCTCAAATTGTGACAATTGACAGTGCATAAAATCAAAAGTAATTCAATTTTGTTCACGTGCTAAAGTACACAAAAGATAAAACAGCGCACCCTCGCCATTCAACCCACTTCTTTACTTTGTGCAAAGAAGAAAAAGTAAGCCCATCACCTCTCTCTCACCCTCCCTCGGTGAAGAAAAAAAAAGGCTGTACTCAAAATCATTTATTCAGCATTCTTCCACACCACAAGCGCACTTATAGATCTCACCTTCTCATCCCCCTCATGCTCACTCCTCCCTAACGACGTTTCAGTCCATCGAGTCCACCCACCGCACGAGCATAGACCTGTCGCGGCTGTTACATTGCTGCTCTGCGGCTTGGCGTTAAAACCCTTTCTCTCTATCTCTCTCCCTCTCTCGCGCGCTCACCGCGAGAAGAGGAAGAGCAGCTCGCAGTGCCTTTGCAATGTAATTAGGCCGGTGTAATAACATCGGGCCCGATTAATTATTTAGCCGCGGTAGTGGTCGCGCGCGTGAGTGAGAGAGATCGAAGCGCATCCGCTATGCAAATGACTATCGAGCGAGCAGCAGCTCGTACAGGAGAGCAGCAAACCGAGTTTTACACCGTCATTTCGTATAGAACCGCAGAGTCTCTCCGTTCCCTGATTTTACGTCGATTGCCGCAGAGCTCCGAGAGCTGCGGATCTCGAGAGGGTGCGCAGGTGTATAGGTGCACGGCTGTAACCGGGGAGGGGAAACGAGGGACACTTTCCTCGATAAGGTGGACGTGAAGCGCCGTGCGGTATCTCTCTCCGACTGTCCCTCCTTCTCTTTCTCTACATTTCTCTCTTTGCTTCTTTTTCCATGTTTCTTGGTCGCCTACTTTTTCTCCTCGATGCGCTTTCGTGCGGGAGAGCCTTTCGCCGTTCGGTTTCTGGATCGATGTTCTTACGAGCCAGTTCAAGCTTCTTCCCCCCGAGATTCTTTAGCTTCTTTTCCCGGTTTTTGATTAATTATGAAGTAATACCGGTCGAGCTCGTTTTGCTTTATCCGTTGATGGCATTGTAGTGATTTTTCGGATTTATTCCCGAAGCTAAAACGGAGCATCGTTTTTCTCATTTGCCCTGGTAGAAAATTAACCATAAGTTGGCCAGAATATGCTTAACCAGCATATGGCTTAGCCATATTCTGGCCAACTTATGATTAATTTTCTACCAGGGTGTTCAACTTTGATATCCACTGAAAACTGTTTATTCTATTTGAACAGAGATAAAGATGGTAGATACTAATCAGACAATATATGTTTATTCAAAACAAAAGAATTAATGATTTTACGCGTTTTAAATTACTAATTCCCATGGGAGAAAACTGTTTGAAGAATTATTTTAAATAACGATCAAATATTTTGATAAATGCTCGATACAAGTAATCAACTATAACATTTTCAGCTAATAAAAGAAAACACCCTATAACACGGCTCTAATAAACAGATTTGCACATTCACAGATCATCCCCGGAAAATCCAAAACCAAGCCCCCACCATCAACAAGCTGAATACAGCCAGCACCCTCCGGCATTCCAGCGCAGCTCGCCTGCACCCTCACTACCGCCCAGCTCCACTCTCCAGATTTATACGTCATCGAGTACCTCAGCCCTCTCCTCTTCACCCCTTTGGAATCTCACTGCGGCAGCCCTAAGAGCGAGCTAGAGAGAGAGAGAGAGAGGAATCGTCTACGGAAGGGGGCTAAGCCGCCCTTCTCTCCTGCTATCTCTGCCCGGCCAGACGCGCGCGCTCGCGAAGACGCTCGCGACGCTCGAGTTAGAGACGTCGGGGCGTCGTCGGTGGTTCATTTGCCGGCATTGTGAGGGGTCAGCGGCTTCGCAGCGAATCTATACACGTATGTTCCACCTCTCTGAACTCGAACGTGTACTCGCGCTAGCGCAGAGCGTGAGCAGGAGTGTGTTGTACCACTGATTTCGTCCGCGTGTGTATAGCGCTTGCGCGCGTGTGGAGGACGCGCGAGCGCGAGAGTCGAGTGTACAACATTGATGAATGGCCGCGTTGCCCGTACATTACGAGTATAATATTATGCATATGCGACGGACGGCTGGTATTGAAAGTTGCGCCCGGGCAGGGGGAGAGAGGGAGAATTGAAAGCGCTTGAATGGGGGCGCGAAATTGCGCTCGCTCACGCGTTGGATCGGTTGTCCGCTTTTTCTTTCTCTATCTCTATCTCTCTCGTTGCAGACGGGTGTGTGTGTGGGTGTGTGTGTGTTTGTGTGTGCGTGTGTGTGTGTGTGTTTTAATGGTACTGATTGAAATCAACGAGACTGATTAATGCGCTGCGCATATTTTCACGGCAGAGCCGGCTGTTTCGGAGTTTTTGGCGGGCGTGCGACGCGCGTTGTAATGAAAATTCAGACGGGGCCGATGTGCGCCGAAATTATTTTTGCGAAAACGTGGATGGATTATCGTTGTTGATGAAACGCCGCTTCTTTATTAGATTATTTTGAATGGATCATTCGGGCGTTATTGAATATTGTAAAAGAGTTGCAGCGTTATTTGATACAGGAGATAATTTATTTTAATATCACTATTCATTGTAGTATTCGAGTAATATTATTAATTTTAAGCAGTGACAGAATCAACGTTCCTTACGAAAACTAGCACGTTTTTTGGCCTCCTTACGGAGACTAGCACATTTCAGAAAACTGCAACGAAAACTAGCATAACTTTGCCGCGAATACTAGTACAATTTGCGACTGTGTAACGAAAACAAGCACAACTCACTACTTTGCCGCGAATACTAGTACAATTCGCTATTTTGTTACGAAAACTAGCACGATTCGCGAGTTTGCCACGAAAAGTAACAGGATTCGCAAGCTTGTCTTGAAAACTAGAACTTTTCTCGCGACGGCGCTTTTTTTCTATTGCGAGTCCATAATTATTTTTCTTCTTACCTATATCTTTGAAAAGTTTATCATGAAAATAAAGAAAACCACCATTTTCTATATTACCAACGCTGTCTTCGTTGAAAATTCTTTTTAAAAAACTTAATAGCAATGTTCGTAACGTAGATACCTTTCTAACTGTTGCACCCTTAACCACGGTAGAATTTTCGAAATATTCAAGTTGGTAAACGGTTTTTCTAACTCTGTGCTGGATGTAACGAAAAATTAATAAAATGGATGACGATGATGATTGTAAGAAAAAGAAGCACCTATTAACATATTTTAAAAAATGAGGTATTACAATATTTGCAAAATTGCAGATCTTTCTTTATTGGTATAACAGTTTCTCGAAGCCGGTGGAAAGAAATGCGCATTCATACAGTAATTTAGATAGTAAGTAATTTTTTAAATTACTCCGCGGGTCGAAAAACCCCCTAGGTACACTCAAATTAGCGAGGAAGTTATCTTCTGGGCATGAGCGTGTCACCCTACACCGAAATAGTCCTCAAAAACGTGCTCAGTGGGTCATATTATCATTTATACATAGTGTTTCCGCTTATCACGCGCGTAATTTAGACTTGTCACATATACCTAATATAAAAAAATGCAGGTTTTCTCCCGAAAAGTGCTAGTTTTCGCGGCAATCTCGTGAAACGTGCTAGTCTTCGACGCGAATCAATGGGACGTGCTAGTCTTCGCGGCAAACGCTGAAATGGGCTAGTCTTCGTGGCAATCTGAATCGTGCTAGTTTCGTAAGGAGCGTCGGAATATGGTTTAAAATTAATGGATTAAAAGTTAGAAAATTAGTTCGATTAAATTAAACATTTAGTATAGAGAGCTTTTGACAGATAAACAGAAAAGAACCTCGATTTTAGTTCAAAGAGCAAAAGAAGTGCGTAACCCTTTTAAAAAAATCGGTCTTACGTCGAACTTAAATCAAATTAGTGAAAGCATCGAACCGAATATCGCGCGATATCAAGAACAATGACTGTAACGAGCACATGACAGCCATAACATCCGACCTTCGTAGCTATTGAGTCGTTAGCTATACGCCGACTCAATAATTCTTCTGTGTTACACTTCGTATCGCAACACACACACGCACACACACACACACACATACACACACACACACACACACACACACACACACACACACACACACACACACACACATACACACATACACACACACACTTACAACTGCACAACTGCACAACTGAGGTCATACCTCAGCGATCGGCTACAGGAGAACGCGAAGGTCTCAATCAGCGGCGATAATTAACGCACGCGTGTGCACTATGGGCGTGTACCGCTGCTTCTTCTTTCTCTTTCGAGAAAGAGCACAGCTCTACCCACCAGGGCGGGACTCTCGATTCGCGTTCCGTCTCTCTTTCTCTCTGGTGAATTATCGAGAGCCACGAACAATGATACAATGGGGGCCCCTGGACTTCCTTCGGCGGAAAAAAGCCGACGCGCACACGCTTTTCAATTTGTGCGCCACGGGGAAAAGGAGGAGTAGACGACGGCAGTAGACGCTGGCGCGTATATATATCGCGACGTCGCCAAGTCGAGCTCTCTCGCTCTCGAGAGAGGGAGAAGCTAATTGCGATTAGCGCACAATGGGGGGATGCGAGGGGATTAGAGGAGGGAAGTGGAGATATTGGATTGGGATGTAGGGGGTTATCGGACGGGAGATTGGGTTAAATTAAGGAATTGTTGTGATTTTTGCGACGATACGGTGTAGTTATATTTGAGAATGGTGTGGAGCAATTGTTGTAAAGTATAATCAGTTATACTGAGTGTAGAAGTGAAGACTCGAAGCTTTGCGGTGTAATTGGTGCTTGATACTCAACTGTAGGACTACAAGGAAGTTTAAAATGAAATGGCACTCGTAAACTTTATTTACAAGTCAATCCTCTTATCAAAACAACTTTAAGTACAATATTAACATGATAATTGTAACTTACGATTTTGTTAGATCGAATATTGTTATTTTACTGTTTTAATTACACACAAAATGAATAAAATACAAAAGTTTGTTTACACACAAGGTAAATCATGACTTATTTATAAAAATCATAAAAATTTATTCTAAAGTAAAATATGATAATTTTTAATACATTCATGTACTTTGTAAGCATTCTGTTTATACAAACGCAATGGTGTCTAATAATAAAGCGATTACTGCTAGGCAATAAAACACAATTAATCGCTAGCAGGCCGATCCCACGTTACAATTCTCCATACATTGCGATAAAATACAACTCACGTATCAACATTTCGAGCCATTGCATTCACCTGCCCCGACCTACGTCAATGCATAAAAAATAAGTTCACCGAGAAAAGACGAGCAGTTGGGAGCGAATAAGTGTCACGACAAGCCGAAGAAGAGCCGCAAGGAGTTCTCTGCACTCACGAAGCGTCTGCAAGCCATAAATAATTGGCATTAGAACGCGCCCGCGCTTTCCCTTCCCCCCGTTCCCCTACAACCGGCACCATGCTAGGGCTTCCTTATAACGTACCGTAGAAATGCATAATATCCATTCAGCATATCCGACGTGGTACACGCGAGAGTCGCATTTTATTAGGTTACGCGCTTGCGCCTGTCCGTCGGCTGCCATTTGCAATAGCCGCCTCAAACTGTACCCCTCTCCCCCGCGCATCACCGCCGCAGTGCGCGAAACCCGATCGAATCGTCATCATGCGAGTGTAAAGCAGTACACAATGCAGGCATAACGCATGCGGCGTCAAAAAGAACCGAAAACGCGGCCGAGCGAGCGAACTGCGGGCCAATTAATATTAATCGATGCGTGCAGAATGGCCTGCGGCGCTGCGTGGCACGCGAGCGCCGCGGTAAACCCGATTAGTTTTGAACCGCGCGAAGGGAGGAAGAGAGAAAGAGAGAGAGAGAGAGAGAGTAGAGGGGTAAAAGTGCGAGACACGCGAGTTTTTCCCCGCGGCGGTGATTTAATGGCGAGATAAGGGGGCCAGGCTCGTTTGCCTTCTTCTTTTTTTTACTGCGTCATTTTCGAGCGATGAATCATTTACAAGTTTTACCGGCACTATCTTTTCGCGACTAATTTTTCGCTTTTCAGATTCAACGAGCTCGTGTCTATGTATGTGTATATTCCTCCACTGAGGCTTTTTTCCGCTCACTTTTTTAGCACGCTAAATGTAGTGTTCACGCTGCGTTACGCGTGTTAGCGTTGCAACTGGCGATGCTATCCCGGCGTTTCGTTGTTTTGTTACAGGTTGCTTTGAATATACATTCGGACTGCTTTAGATGCGAGGGTTAGATTTTTGTGTAATTGATTTGTTTACTTCTATAAATAATTGGGGTTGTGGAGACAATGTTACGTGCTATTTTATTCGACAGCGATAACAATTATTAACTTATACCGTAAAATAAAGATTTTTCATTCCCGTTTCGAAATTTCTCCTCCTGCTCTAAACTGTATTCATTCCCTGGTAGAAATGCTAACCAACGGTTGTCGAACGGTTTGTCAATTTTTAAATTAAAAACGTCACACCATGATTATGTTGCTATTGTCGATGAAGAATAACTATTTATATATGTAGAAATATTACATTGTAGGTGCTTTAAAATATAGTTTTAATTAAATTTCGATGTTAATCTTAAGAAGAAATACTTCCATTTGATTAACATGTTAACCAACGAAGTTGGTCTATTTACTACCAGGGTTATTTCAGTCTTAAAACGGCGGGAAACCCCGGCTAAATCCAGGCCTGTCGCGTCCGCGTCTCCTCTAAAAAACCAAGAAGAAACGAGCAGCAGCCGCGCCTACGCCCGGAAGACTTATAAAGAAAAAGGCGAATACAAGCGCGACGTTGTAGTACACGCGGCGGTGGCGCGCGAAACCGTTCGCACGCGAGCGCCGCCGTATATGCGTTCGTTATACGGCGGGAACCTCGGTGCACGTAGTTGCACCCGCTGGGCATCTAATTAGTTGGTAGGTGTATACGCGCGTGTGTGTATACGTGGGGGTTGTTTTGAAGAATGGCTGAGTGGAGAGATTCGTGGTCGAGTTGATTGATTGCGGTGTAGTTGAATTATCAAGCGCGGGTGTTGAATGAGATAAAAAGTAACGTTGAAGAAATAGGATGCGCTCGTTTGTATGTATATGTTAAAACGTATATAACTTTTAATATAAGTTATCGAATTCGGAGGCTAGTTTGATAAATATGCTTTAGTGCAGCTTTTCAAAGTTTATTATTATTATCAAATATATCTGTGTATGATGAATAACTTATTAAGATCAATAAGGCCAATAAGAAGATTGCTTAACTAAGTACCGGCTTTACGACCTTTCATTATCCACCTCTAATCTCTATAATTAAAACTCTTAAACTATTTCGCATATTACCACTGAACTAACGCACTCACCGCAGAAACTTTATTCAGCTTTTCCCATCGCGGGATAATACAGGTTTCGCAAGCAGCAGCGGCGGCGCACCGACGTCGATACGAGCACCTATACCCTCGGGGCATCCCCCTTTGTAAGTAAGCACGTATACACGCGCACGCACCCGGCGACTATGTACATTCAATTATCCCGCGCGCGCGCACGGGAGATGCCATAATACATTAGTCATCGCGAAAAGTCGCTCTCTCGCGCGCCCGCGCGCAAGCGAGAATACAAATTTAATACTTCTATTAAAAGCATAGTCGCGGCGCGTGCCGCCGCTGCTGCTGCTGCTCTATTTATCGACGCACTAAATATACGCAGCTCTCTTCCCCGAGAACAGCGCGCTAACTGCTACCTGGCCGCGCTCGTGGAAAATATGGGATGGTTAATTTAACCGGAAGAACCGCCATCTCCTTCCATTGTTAGAGAAGATCGCTATTTACAATGTCCATTTATAATGCAGTGGCAAACGTTTATTTTCCAATGTGTTGAAATGTGTCGGCTGCATAATGCAATGCGAAAATGTTTTAATATTGTATTATAAAGCGGGAACTACGGAAAAAGAAGTAGTCAGCGGACTGTTATCGGCAGCTTAGTTAGAGGAGCGGATGATTAAAAGTACAGTCGGGAACGTAATTAATAGGATTGCGAGAGAAGGAGCGAGCATATTACCCGCGCTGTTGTTAATCTTACGCTTCGCTGTATCCACCAGCGATCCTAATCAATATTAACTCTCACTGCGCGACATTAAAATTCAATCTTTCCCATCCCACCCTACTGCCCCGCCTTTCATTCCCAACATATACACGCAAGTAAACACACGCACACATCTCTGCCCATTCACAAGTCATCGATTCCTTAACAGGCGCGCGCGCGCACAGCGAGACGGGCAAACAGGTGGCGGCGGCGGCGACTCGACGCTGCGAGCGATAACGCGCGCCACCCTTTCTCTGCCTTCCGAGAAAACACTGCGGCAGTATCGCTCGGCGGCGGCCGCGTTATTAATTCATGCGTCGCGTCGAGAGTGGGTTTCGCATCGACGCGCGAACGTTTCTATATACGCGTGCACGCAGCCGATCGTTCTCCAGCGATAAAACGCGATGCCGGCCGCTCTCCTTTTCGGTCCCGCGTGCAATTAAATCGGAATGAATAAGCATTCAATTCAAATGGCCGTGGGCTTTTGAGGCGCGTAATTGCCTTGCTTTACGACGCGACCCCCCGCTAATGCCGTGCTCTTTCTCTCGCGCGCGCCGTGGCTGTCCGATTATCTATGCGCCGTAAAGCGCGGAGAGCCTGAGTGCTTGCGGTCGGACGGTGATTTTTTATTTTTTCTTTATTGGTTGGGTCTCGAGAATTCGAAGTGCGTAGTTTTTCAGAGGGGGAGTGGGTGGCAGAAGGTGTGGTGGTGATGTGGTTTGGGGGAGTTTAATTTTTGTCATTTGGTTTTTTGAATTGTTTGTGATGACAATAATAGTCGACGTGGGAAAAGGAAGATGACGAGGTTTAATTTTTGTGTTACATCCTGCCTATAGAGGCAATTATTTTTCCGTAATGTGATATAATTTTACTGGTACTATATGAGGTTTCGTTATGTAGAATCTTATCCTATCTTTTATATTTAAAGATTTTTATTATTTTCGTTATTCAAAAATTGATAGAAATGGCATTAGTAAATAATTAACAGTTATTTTATTGTTTTGTTACAATTGAAGTTATATCAATTAAGGTGAGGATGACACCACCCAGAAATTATTGGGAAAATTTATTAGTTTTTAAAAGCTTGTGGGTTTAACCGTTCCCTTCCCCGAGGAAGGTAGCAAAAAGAAAATTTGTTTAAAAGGAATTATAAGCTCATTATAAGCTCTTTTTCGGCATTGATTAATAGAGTGCTCTTGCAATAAGCGCAAGTAACATTATTTTTACAAGAAACTGCCGTGTGACCAGTTTTTAAACACAGTTAGCAGGTTTCGAAATTATTCTCATTGTTTGTTTTTTTATTTCAATTAATCTGCATTTATCTGCAGAATGTCCCGATTTATTGCATATCTGACAGATAATTGCAATGGTAGTTACATTGACTTGACCTTAGCTGCTTTTTGAAATTCCGTTGTCTTTGCTTAAGATCGGATTAAAATCTCTTTTATGTAAAAGGAGAAAACAAAAGAATAAAGTAGTGTGTGTGTCTGATTGAGCGCATATGGATAGCATATAATAAGTATGTGTTATTCTATAACTGCTGTCATTTGATTAATGATAGTTAATCTGTTGTGAAATCTTTCCGAAATATTCAATATGAATCATGGATACTACTTTCACAATGTATTTTTTAACGCAGAATAAGTATTTTCAAGCAAAATTTGAGCCAAATACCTCTATCATGGATAAATTAGTGGTTTTAAACGCCAAAACGTTGAAAATCGGGTTTTATGCGTTTAAACGTGTATTTCAAAACAGTGACAATTTCGACCATCGGGACCAAAATATTCGTGTTCAGCGATCAACAATACGTCGGAAATGATGTATCGCACTATAAAAATAAAATTTTCCAAGATTCTGAGACCAATTTTATGCAATTTTTCGAAAAGATTGCATGCTTGCGCCATTATTTTGAGGTTATGTCATTAACATTTGGATTTTAAATTATATTTCTCATATTCTAGAAATTCTCTAGATCCTTAATATAAATTGAGCGATCGAGATTCGTTCGGATTTCGAGCGTTTTTGCGAGGTATCTCGAACTCTCGAGTCTATCTCGAAACTCGAAAGAAATTGAGAAACAGCGAAGAGAGGGCGCGCGTAGCGCGCCAAGTTAACGCTAGTTACGTTAAAGCAAACCCTATCATGTTATCTCGAATCGCTCGAGATATTCGATTTTGAAACAGAAAAAAAAATCCCACTGTGCGGCACCACGCGCCGAAGCCACCTTAAGGTAGTTCTCTAACGTGTTATAGTTTGTGCGCTCAGCGAGAGCACAAACTATACCATACGCATGCCATACGCGTCGTTCTGTCTCTCTCGCTCATCATGCATGTCGTCTGCTATTTGTGTTTATAATCATTCATATCTTTTTAAAAAGGTCGGCTTGACACATATTTGATAAACTTAAAAGAAAGAGCTGAATTTCATCTTTCTTAAGCTATGTTTTTCTTTTTGAAAACCCACTTTTTTATCAAGTAATACTATTACTTCCTGTTATGCGTTATATGGCGTCATTTACTCTCAATATAAAAGTAACCATTTTCAATAATTTTTTTCTTGAAAAATAGGTCGGCAACCTATATTTTAAAAAATAAAGAAAAATTATTTAGATTTTAAAGAACACTCTTGAATTTTGTTACTTTCGAAACCCACTTTTTGATATATTAGAGAACTACCTTAATACTACCCACCGTAACATTTGTATGATTTTTACGCAGAGGGAATGACCAAACTGGAATTTTGCTCATAATAAAGAGGATCGAACGCTTGATTTTCAGTGTCCCAATTAAGTCCACGCAAAAATTATGCAGAAATTTTAATTAGCATGTACACGTAGCGCCATAAAAGAGTTGAAATTTATCGAAAACAATCGAAATTGTCAATTCGAAATTTGTTTACCAAGAATTTTACAGGAAAATATAAGCGGATAAAATTATAAATTTCACCTCCGGCCCATACGGCACATAATAAACATTTCAGCAAAATTCCAATGCTAATTTATGATTTCAATTAATATTTGTTTCGCCGTAAATCCAAAATACTCACGCGTGCACGCGCGCGCACTTTCGAGCTCGCCAAAATTATAATTAATATACTTTACAACTTGTTCGGAATTTCTAATTAAATATCCAAACTTAGAGTGCTCAACTGGAATTAAACGCATTTAGCCTCCCTCCCCAGCGACGGCGATAATTACATTAATCCACGCGTTGGCGCACTTCAGTCCGGTAATTAAGAACAAAACGTTTTCATATCAACATAAAAAACTCCATTCACTCATTGACCGTGTGTATATATATATATGTATATACACGATACACGCATCGCGCTACAATACTCCGTACCGATGCATCACCTCTCGCGTCAAGAAACTCGGGGATGACAGATTTTACGATTCAATAAAATACAAAATCTCCCGCTCTCTTCGTCTCTCTTTCTACCTCTCGTCTCATTCAAGCAGAAAAAAGCTCTCAATTACACAGCCGTATAGCACTTGCGCGTCCCGATACAATGCTCGCAACCTATATACATACACACACATACAAGGAACATTCATCAGCCGTCGTCGTCATCGTCGTTCGTTCGCGCGTACGCGGTAAATCCGCACCGGTACGCGAAGAAGAAGAAGCAGCAGCGGCACGGCGCGCATAAGGTTTATTAACGTTTTAGTGCCAACTTTACTGCCGATTTACGCGCTCCGCTACGCACGCGCTCTCGGTTCTCGTTAACCCATTGCAGCAGCAGCCGCCGCCGGCAGCAGAGGACGAGGATGTGCTTGTACCAGCAGTCCCGGGAACGAGAGAGAAAGGGAGAGAGAGATAGAGTTCCTTTCCTTCCTTCCGCGCGTACGAAAGAGAGAGACAAGGCGAAGCGGAGACCCGGGATCGATCGCAGTACCTATGGTGTGCGAGGAGGATGGTGGGTGAGAGAGGTTTGAACTTTGAGATTTTGAGTTACGGAAGGATGGCGTTGGGATAAGATGGGAAGTGAAATCGATTCCGCTGATAAACATGGATCAAAGAAATCATTAAAATAAATGGAAATTGGTAGGTATTAGATTTAGTTACTTAATTTATTAATTTTTGTTCATATTTTGAAAAGCTTACGTAGTTAAGTTAGTATGTGTATTGGAGATAAAAGAATCTAAACAGTAAATTTAACTACTATAGAGTGTTCAGAATACCAGAATGCAGATATACAAAGACTCATTATAAATTTTATCTTTACTTCCTCAGTCGCTTGTTTTTAACGTATATTACATCTGTATTTAAATCCAGCAACCTCATTGATTATCGCCCATAAAATGTGATAATATTTTGTTATCCGCGCTACTTTATCCCTTATCAACAGTCAACGCAACAAAAACTTGCATTGATACATTAATGATTACATTAATCTAAACAATCGACAATCATTTAACATCAGCATATATACTACGATTCATTTCCTCAAGATACCATCGGTATTCCATTACGAGCACCGAACATTTCCCTACATACATAAAACGAAAAAAAGCAGCATACCCACACACGTGCAGGCGCACGCGAATCTCAGCATCGCCATTGGCGCATTACACCCGGCTAATTTCTAACGGATTGAGTGTTCAAAGCAGCGCTGCTGCTGCTGTTGCTGCTCAGCCAAACGAGAACATACCATACTGCTGCGTCCCTCCGATTGATTTCCACCGCCTCGCAGACACAATAAATACTCAACGCGCATGCGCGCACGCAGCGAATAATAAAAGGCAATGGAAAATTGCCGATCATTCGTTCCGCGCGTTATTACGACTACACATGGGGCGAACCGGTTTACGAGCGATCCGGTTAATAGATCAAAGGCGCACGCGGGAGAAAAAGCGAGCGCGCGAAGAGAGAGAAAAAAGTGTCGCGAGAGAGTGAGAGAGAGTGCACGGTTATATACACGTGTAGCGCGGAACCTAAATGCTTGCCGGCCGACACGCTGGTAGTAGATGGTGCTGATTTGATTACACGGGCAGAGAGAGAGAGAGAGAGAGAGAGAGAGAGAGGTGGGTATGTGTGGGTGAGGTAGTTCGTGTAACGCGAGCTTCAATCTTTATAGTGCACGGGCAATTGTAGCAAGCGGCTGCTAATTACTTTTCGATTGAAACGTCAAAATCGGACGGTTGGAGCGTTGGAAAATTAATTCCGAGCTTTGGTTATCGGCTAATTTGTTTTTTCTTGTGGGAGGACATTCGTATAAAAAAGTTTGTTATTTTCAAATTTAGAAATATACATTTTCATAACGATTCTCTATAAACGTCAATCAAATTTTAAAATTTGTATACAACTTTTTAATCGATAGAATTGAACAACTGCTTTTTTATTTTCATAGAACTAGCAAAATTCAAACGCGCTCCGCGCGTACTATTTCGTTTTTTCTTATATATGCGAGAAAAAATCAAATGATTTTATTGTATTTTAATTACTTAGTAGTTCTATAAATATTTGTGTTTCAAAATTCAAATCTAGCACATTTTCCCTGGTAGAAAATAGACCAACTTCGATGGTTAACATGTTAATCGAATAGAAGCATTTCTTCTTCTAAGATTAACATCGAAATTTAATTAAAACTATTTAAAACTATCACTATATTTTAAAGCATCTACAGTATAATATTTCCACATGTATAAATAGTTATTCTTCGTCGACAATCGCAATAATCATGGTGTGACGTTTTTAATTTAAAAATTGACGAACGGTTCACCAACCGTTGGTTAGCATTTCTACCAGGATTCAATCTAAAAAAATTCAAATATTCGCGCTTTTTTCAAATAACCAATCACATGGAGTCTTTAAATGAGCCACTACTTCCGCCCATCATTTTTTTAAGAGAGGATAAATACAAAAGTGTATAATTCATGCATTCAATTTTTACTAGTCTTCAATCACAGATGACACTGAACAACCAATTTTCAAACTTGGCACCTCTTATCTCAATAAAGAAAACTAATCGCGATCATCAGTTTTTAATAACGTCGTTTGTCGAAATGACCTCGCGAACGCGCGCTCACTCGCCGCCATCGATAAAACCAATCGGCACTCTGCATGCGAATAATCCACCCGCGCGCACGCTGGCGAATCTAGGGGATTGACTTTTATTCGCTCGCGCTTGCTTCTCCTTTTTTTTGCACATACGACACGCGCGCGCGTATCAAAAGCCCCCACGTGTATATATGTAGGTTATACGTTAAGTCCAAGTACCATGCGTCAACGTCACGCACGGAATAACGAAAATCACTTGTAATTAAAGGGACCGACGACCGTGACGCCGGCGTAAGCTGAGCTCGCGTATACCTATACACGTGTAGATATATACACACTCACGTGTACAGAGAGACACATACATCTACGCGCAAGCGAGGCGCGCGAATTCAATCTCGACCAAGCTGATGAGCGAATTCACCGTGAATGCGAAATGACAGCTGAATAGGTACAGCGTGCACACTCGGAAGAGCGTAGCACCAGTAGCAGCAGTAGCAGTAAACGTGTGCTACCGCTGGTATTATATCAGTTGCGACTAAAATTGATACGGCGAATTACGTAAGGACAATCGCGCTCATCCGCGCGCAAGTGGGCTGCTGGCGCGAACGTTGGTTCTCTAGCGCGAGGCTTTTGTGGCGTGACCGCGATCGCGATTAGGACTTGGACATGATTTATCTAATGACTTTTATTAGCATTCACTTTTTGCATTTCCTTAATATAAATTCAGCGATCGAGATTCGTTCGGTTTTCGAGCGTTTTTGCGAGGTATCTCTAATCGATCTCGAAACCCAAAAGAAATGGAGAAACAGCGAAGAGAGGGCGCGTGTAGCGCGCCAAATTAACGCTAGTTTAATAAAAGTAAGTAGGAAAAGTAGGTAGAATACGCGAATTTTTCACTCGGTTTTTCTTGCAATTCAAAAAAGTTAGGTAATATTTGGTATTTAGAAAATACTGTTTTAAGATGACAAGAGCAATATAAAAAAATCGTGGACATATTTAAGCTAATAAGAACAGCAAAACTTTTAATAAATATCATTATCATTATAAACTCCATTTTTCTCAACTTCCCCGACCCGAAAGCTTTCCCACCCTTTCCGCAAACTCGCAAGACTTTCTTCTCGCTCCTTCAACTCCATCGACCACATCGACTGCACACACACACACGCACACACACACACACACACACACACACACACACACACACACACACACACACACACATACACACCCTCTACACTCGTGCGCTGCGCCTTTTATTACGAGCTCGTGCGCTTTTTTTTTCCTTCCGCCCTATAGACGTACACCCCTGCCTCTACATTGCACCGCATCCACTCAACGTCTTATCCGCGAGCACAGCAACAGCAGTAGCGCCTCGTCCGCCGTCTGAGCACGAAGCTCTCGTGGCGTGTGCAGCGCTGATTAGAAGCGGCGACGCTCGCATGCCAGGGTATTAGACAAAGGCCGAATATGCAAAAACTGCGAAACGCAAAGGTGGTGGGACGAGGGCAAAGGGACGATAAAAGACGCGCTCGTGTGTATATGAAAGAAGAAGGAAAGGTTCTTGAGACGGTGGGGGGTGATACGGGGGAGGGGGGTTATGGTTATCAGCTGTCCTGTTAATTAAGCTTTCTTTTTGCGTGAGTTGTAAGGAGATTAGGGGCCGCCGAGTGATGGATATCCGTCGTAATTAGGGTAATTGTTGTTAGACGGGAGAGATACAATGCCGCGTGAATTATTTATGAGGCGCGGACCGAGATTAAAATAAAATGGATTCGTTCGCTGGTGAGTACAGGCGTTTTATACATATATGTGGGGAAGTGTGCGGGGAGGACGACTTTTTTCGCGAGCGGTTATCGCCGGCGTGCGCGGTAACTTCAAGTGTCGGTAAACGGGTTTAGAAAGCGTGTAGTAGCGAAGGAATGCGCGGTAGTACGGTGAAGTTAAGTGGCGGATTTACTGTGTTAGCGCGGCCGCCGCCTTTGAAATCGAGATTAAACTTTTTATTTACATTGCTACTAAAGCTTTTCAACGTGTAAATGTATTTTATTGGCGTAATAAATATCAATGGGAGCGTGTTGGATACCGCGTCATTTGCAAAAAGTTATGTATTTGGCATTAATAAATTGAATTTCGTCTATTACCCTTATCAATTATTTATATTCTTTTTAAATCTTGTAAAAGCTGCGTTAATAAGCTAAAAGATGCAGTAACAAAGTAAAGTTCTGTCAAACCATGACAATAACGATCGATCCTGAGTTCACTAACGAACCCTGTCATCAAGAGAATCACATCCACATTGCGTAATAATATCAATCGTTACTCACTCAACCGCACGGAATACACCTTCAAATCGGCACTCACCTGAAACAGAAAACAAATGTCACTCATAAATCTGCAATTCAAGCTAAACCGAAAAGCTCTACAAACACACACATACTGATTTTATGAATACACACACCATTCGCAATGGGGAGAAAGAATTGTCAATTTTGGGTAAAGAGGTTTGCCGGGTCGGAGAAGGCAATCAGCGTCTTGGCTTAAGGATTAGAGGTGATCCAGAGTCGTTACATTTCAATTCTCATTACCGCTTGGTTTTCCCGGCGAAGACGTCCCCGCGGGGCAAACCTTCCTCTCCCTCTCTCTTTCCTTTTCTTTCTGCCCCTTTCGCCCGGGAAGCAGAGTGCGAGCGAGAGAGAAACAGAAAATGCGCGTCGCACGAGCTGCAGACGGAGATAGATTGGCAGAAAATGAAATCGAGTGGAGAGCGGCGTCGCGGCGAGAGGAAAAGAGGGAGAGAAAGGGAGAGAAGAGAGCAGGAAAAGAAAAGCCGGGAATGAGGAAAAGAAAGGAGAGTTATTACTCGCTCTCGGGAACGTAATTCGTGACTGCGAGCGTGGCGCGAGCGCACTACACGGTCATTATCGTCTTTGTTTCGGACTATGTGCCAGAGAGAGATCTCGTATTAACATTGAAAATATTTGAGCAGGATATGAGTCGAGGGAAAGCCAAAGTCGATTTAACTTTTTATCTACGTTTTTAAAGCTTCTATTGAAATGATTCATTAGCGTGTATTCATTTTGTCAATTAATTTAAATTGTCATTTAAGGAAAATAAAAGAATAGATGAAAGTATTAGTGATAATTTTGACTTGAATGGTATTATCACAATTAAATTCTTCAGTTTATTTTCAAATTTATTTTATTTCTATTAATCGTTGTACTATTTCTGAGCCAAAATACAGTAATTTAAATTGTCGTTTAAGAAAAATAAAAGAATAGATAAAAGTATTAAGGAATATTTTGACATGAATGGTGTTATCACAATTACATTATCCAGTTTACTTTCAAATTTATAATATTTTATTTCTATTGATCGTTGTACTATTGCTAAATCAATCAAAACAGAGTCAATTCAAACAGAAGAATTAACGTCGACTTCAATTTTCGTCAAAATTTAACCCAGCATAAACTTTTCAAAGCAATATCCCTTCCCTCACTCATCGTTCCATGAAATCGCAAGAGACGCGCGTGCGCCAAGGCGAGTGGCACACCCACTCGAGAGATCAATCTGAACCTTCAAGAACGCCGGGAAAAGTCTGTCCCTGGAACAGATAAGAGATTCCTCAAAGGAATACAGATGCGCTCGTGAGAAATATTACTCTGAGCTCGCGCGAACTCGCTTATAGATTGACCGGAGGAGAGAACCGTCGAATCCACGTGGATGCTGGTAAATGAGAAAGGGGGCGGCGGCGGTGGCGTTCGAGTGGATCGCTTCCCGTAAATCGACTACGGCTGCTACTAGCAGGAAGACGAGAAACGAGTGTTCCGGCTACCGGCTGGCTTGTTCAGTATCGGTACAAGTCACGTGGGATCTATTGATGAAGTATCCGCACCCTTGAGGATTACGCGGAGCGCTTTTCTGTACGTCGTGCTTTTTCCACCTCGTTATGAGTCAATCCGAGAGCGATGCTTTCATCGCTTCTGGTACTTTTATGGTTTAAATTCGTTAGCTTGATTGAACTTTTTCATATTGTTTACTTGTACAAGATCTGATATCTCGAGGGTGAAGAAAAGCCAATTTTAACTTTTAACGCAGACAATGCCTTCGGAACGATCATTAAAAGAAAAGAATATTGAGTGTCTTTTTTTTTTCTTAAAACTGCATTATTTTCAGCTTTAATTAATGTCCCCCATTCTTTAAAAAATTATTGGTTCTTTCCAATTTTTCTTTTCACGTTTATATTTTTAACAGGAATGAAAAGGAATGTGAAAAAAATCGCTACATTATAGCTAGTATTAAGACAAGCCCAAATCGCTCTCAAATTTCAGATAATCTCCTATTTTATTTATTGTTTGCTTGCTTATTTAGATTATTTCAATAGTTTCGCTAATGTCAATTATTTTGAATCACTCTGATCATGTTGCGCGAATGTTGAATGAGAAGTCGGGTTTCAATACAGATGTTTGTAAACACTGCATTTGTATGTTACTGGCTTGTATAAAAATGTAATATATGGAACATAAGTTATTTAAGATACTGTTCTCTCGTGAATTATAAGTAAATAGTATGATGCAAAACTATAGTCAGTAATTTAATAATGTATTTAGTGGTCTACAAGTGCATTGAGTAATAATTCGTGGCAAAAACAACTATTTATATAATACAACATGACTGAACAGTATCAGGAAGACATGGAATACATTGATCTGTTGGAAAATGAACTAACAGATACTGCAAACGTAATGCACTTCACGTGGCCAATACCGAACTTCTTTAACCGCGTCAGCGAAAACAAGTGCCTTGTCTCGCCAAAAGTTTATTGCACGGTCGAAAATGACCTCCTGGCAAGTGGTGATCAAAGCTGTGGATATAGACGTTAAAGAAGTGTCAGTCGCAGTAAAAATCGTCCAATGCAAAAGGTACCCTCTCAACCTCAAGATACATTTCACTTTCAACTGCGACCAAATGGGATGGGAAAAGTGTCCCACGGACATGGGCCACACCGTCACCGGTACCTTCAGAAAGGACTTCGATGAAGTGGGCATACCTACTCTCAATAACCCCTCCTATTATCAGTTACCTATCGGTATGGACTTGTGGCTATCCTGCACGATCGAATCCAAAATTCATAACTACGTATCGTGCTCCGCACCTTTATTCACGAACAAGGCGACCCAGACCACTCAGATAGGGAATAAGCTGATTGACAACATCACCGACCTGTGGAACAGGCTCGAATTCAAGGATGCGAAGTTCTTCACCGGGGATCATAACTTGCCCGTTAATATGGCAATTCTAGCGGTGTGCAGCCCTATCCTCGACGTTCAGATCGGCGTCCGTCCCACAACTAGAGATGCAGCGTGACCGACACAAAAAAAAATGTCGGTCACAACTCCGTCACATGTCCATGCGAAAAATGACGATAATTTCATGTCATGTTTTTCCACGAATTGGTCCCGCGCCAACGGGCGCGAGCGCGAACGCGAGCAGAAGACGCCAGCGCGAAATTTTATAAATTATTATATGTTTTTTAAAGAATACAAAATAAAATAAAGTTGTGAAATTCGTATACCTTTTTTATCTTTTTTTTTGTTGTGGTCACGTGTCCAAAAATTTTGTGACGGACAATCTGCTACTATATAGTAGATGGGGTATCCATTTTAGATTAATCTACGCAGTCAAATTTTATAAATTATTATATGTTTTTTAAAAAGTACATAGTAAAATAAAGACGTGAAATTTGTATAAATTTTTTATCTTTTTTTTGCTGTGGTCATGTGACCAAAAATTTTGTGACGGACATTCGGCTACTATATAGTGGAAGGGGTGTCTGGATTTAATTGTCGGACATGACATATTCTCTTTTTTTCTATGTCTGTAATTTGAATAATAAAATTTTCGTGTCGGTCACGTGTCCGACACATGTCCGACATATATCAAGTCATATTACCAATACTAAAATGTCCGGTCATTCTGCATTTCTACCCACAACGGAATTTAGTCATACGAGACATCAACTCTGAAACGATAAAGGAGATGCTGCAGTATATGTACACTGATCGCCTCGAGGATTTGAGTTATAGCCGCGCTTTGAAATTTCTTAATGTGGCGACGACGCTGGGGATACTGGATTTGAAAATTATTTGCGAACATGAGCTGAAGCAGCATCTGACGGTCGTGAATGCCTGCAAGATGCTCGAACTAGCGTATTGTCACCATTTTACGGATCTGAAGAACAATACAATCGAATTTATAGCGAAGAATCCGAATATCATGTGTACAGCTGAGTTCAGGAAGCTACAGACTGCGAATACGGTCATGATAAAGGAGTTCATCGATTATGTCGATGAACTTGTCAAGAGTGAACTGCGACAGTAACGAGAAGATGGTTGAAAGAAGAGATTATTGTTTTTTAACTTTGAACAAAACAAAATTCGGTTTCGTTCAAAGTTTTTGCAAAAACAACTTGATATTTCGACTCCAAACTTTTACTGGATGATAGAACGTTCAAAACCGCAGCGAAGTGTTCTCTTGATTTTTTGTGATTCGACGTATTTTATTTTTAATCAGCTTGAAACTGTGTGAATTGCTCGGTCGGTAATGGTAGGACTATGAGTAGATAAGCTATACCGATTCTGGACCATTTCAGGTCGTGACCTGTTGGTCTAGAATCGGTATAGCTTTTTTGGGGTCCCCCTCCCCTCCCCCCCTTCCCCCCTCCCCTCCCCCGCTATTGCACGGGCGACAATAACCCAAACAGGTCGTGACCTGTTGGTCTAGAATCGGTATAGCTTTTTTGGGTCCCCCTCCTCCCCCTTCCCCCCCTCGCCCGCTATTGCACGGGGTGCCATTAACCCAAAAACAGGTCCTGACCTGTTTGGTCTAGAATCGGCATAGGGTTTTGAGTCATATCGGCGCGGCGGGTGACAGCCCGCGACCAGACGACTGCGCACATCGGCTGCGCAGCGGCGGGCGGTCAGCGGCGGGCGGCGAGCGGCGAGCGGTGAGCGGCCAGCCTGCTACTGCAAACAGGCAGCGGTCGGCGGCGGGTGGCTAGCGGTCGGCGGCCTGCTGCTTGTCAGCTGCTGCTCTCGGCCAGCGGTTCTTATCTACTATAACCATTAAAAACTATTATGCAACCATTTAAAACTTTTTGTAACCCTTTTGCTCGGGCAAAGAATACGTGTTTGTGGAAATTTTTTCTGAATATTTTTTCCACTGCGACTGTTTTGAATCGTTTTGTATGAGTCGCTGTTGCTCGGGAGCAACGGTTTGACCCATTATGAGGGAATGAAAGTCTCTAACGACTGCAACATGCTTATATAAGACCTCGATTGCTTGCGAGCGCCATCTACTGGTCTACTAAATAAAAAAAAATTTTTAAGGGGGATAGGAGCCCCACCTCGCTCCTATCCTGTGAGGTTCTACCTGTTTGTCAACCCCTCCATTACCCTTTAAAAAATTATTCATCAATATCTTCCCATTCCATGTTTGAATCGTTGAGATAAAACTGTTTCATGCGCTTTACGTTGTATCGAGCACAAGTAGTTTTGTATGCTCCATTATGGTTAGTACATATAGTCACTGATCTTGGATAATCGAACGCTGGATAGCCCATTTCAGTGATATCAGTAACTTTAAAATTGAAACGCTCTAACCATAACTTTTTTGTCTCACCAATAACAAAAATTCTATTAGCATCTTTGAATACATCTTGAAGAATATTTCCAATTTCTGTATAATCTAAATCACCACGATCCCACGATAGTCCATGATAGTAAAGTTCTAACCACAAATTTTCACTTTTATACTTTTCGGTAAGTCTTCGCCAAGGAAATGGCGGCTTGAAGAGGTGCACTACTGGCTCATCATCGTCATTGAGAGACACGAAAGCCAGTTCTTTCAGAACGTAATCATTGCCAGGCTTTTTAAAACCCTGCATATCCACTGCGTAGTCCATGGTAAAATTCCACTTCGGATTCCAAATGACAAATGAGAATGAGTCGAAGGCTCGCTCGCCTTATATACTCCTTAAAGTTTCTGCACGTCGCCACTTACGGGGCTGTATTGAACTATGCGATCGTGCAAGATCAAGCAATAGGCTGAAGTTCCAGCGGGAAAATTTTCCTTTGATTCAAATTCTAGACGAATGTCCACAGGGGCGCTCTTTAAGGACTCGTTTTGTTTTGAACAGTCTATCACTATTAGAGGCACGTAAGTGAGATACTGTGACTTTTTCAACATAGGTTCAGGATCTTTACCATAGTATGAATTTTGAAAATTAGCATACATATCGTATAGCATGGCAAATTGATTACGATTCACATCAAGGTTAAGATTGCCATACGGATACGACTGAGAATTGAGAAAGAGTTTTACATTTGTAAGATTGCAGCGATCAAAGCGGCTAGCGTTTACTGCCTTCTGATCTTTTCGACTACTTTGAAAACCTAAGACGACGAAGCGGGGTTTTTCAAGTTGATTTGATGTTTTTACAGTCCACACCTGTCTCGACGTAATCGGAAGTAGTGGGTACTCGTACAATTCCCACGTGCGAAAACTCATAACAATAGGACGATCTTTACCTACAAAATCTAGTAGGCGAATTTTGTTAGAGTTCGATGCAATTACGTATGGCATAAGCCATTCGATTCTAGTTAATTCAATTTTAAAGTCCTCATAAACGTCTTCTCCGGCTGCTCGTGTAACTGTTTGTACAACAGCGTTTAAGTCATTTCTCGATCTCATGAGAACGAGTTCATGTTTTGCGTTTACTACAATTTTACGATAGTCCTCTGCGAAGCCGAAAATTAGACTCAAGGGAATCGATACATTGAAGTAACCGGCATCATCTATTATCTTCTGTGTTTCTTCTACATCAATCCAGCCCGCGTTTTCAATGATAAAACTCTGAGTGGGATTGTGTGAAACCCAACCTTTCATGAGAGTGGTTAAACCAACATTTTTGCACTTGTCTATCTCAATGGCATTCAACTCATATCTGATTTCTTCAAACAAATGACAAATGGCATTATTCACAAGTTTTGTATTTTCAACGGGAGTATTATTAGTTTTAACCAATCGCCCGCAGATATGTAGTGCACTGCGGGAAGGTAAGAGACATAAATCTTGATGTTGAATAGATATGCGTATTTCATCGCTGTTATTAAATGATGCTGTATACGGTTGGTGAGCATGAACCTCGTAGTGCGCTACGGATTCATCAAAAGTTACAGGTGTTTGTATGCTTAGAATTTCTTCCATTTCGTTGAAAGCAGCAAAAGATGATGCAAGTTATTTTCCACCAAGTACTACTTTTAATCCTAGACTTTTTAGTTTTTGTATGCTCTGACGTGTTAGCGTCTTCACAGTTCGTTGATGACTGATGCGCGTTGGGCATGTTTCTCTGCTTATATAGTTTTTGTTGTAAACGATTCCCATTATGATTGTCGAATATGCAACCTTATAGTTATAACTTCTCCGCGGAAATTTACTAAATCTCCGTCTTGATCGATGATGCGTACTTGTAAATGATCTATACGCTTTACGGCAATCGGAAGGTAAATAACGTGTGAGGGAACTTCGATGATTTTATACCCTGGAGGTACTGCAGGAAAAAACTCGTGAATTGTATGAACCTTTTTATCGTTTATATATGCTCCCGAAGTGATATTACACTCGACTCTCAAAGCGTTGATTTTGAGAATTGTAACAGGTAAGTCAGAATTATGGACAACGTTCGGTTCGAGAACACGTCTGGTGAAGCCCAGTAGACGACCGAGAGAATTTTCAGGTCGAAAATCTATAGGCTGACTGCACTTGATTGTACAGCGGAGAGTATTATTATTTGGCTTTAAATTGAAAGTAATGTCGTTGTGCGCTAATTTTTTACGAAGAAATTTGTCAATATCCTCAATTTCGTAACTTCCAACTGGAAGAAGGACAACGTTTTCACCTACGTAAAACTTATTATTGTTACTGTCTATATTGGGTATTGAGTTAAATGTTAAAAGTTCAACAAGTCCTAAAACGTAATTTTTATTTGGCGATAACTCGATTGGTGGAAAATACTGTGCTTCTAGTGTAGAAGATGTACCTGAAAGTGTCAGAGTTAATGAACCTTCCATGACAGCTTAAATCAGAATGACGCAATGTTTCCCCTGCCTCTCCTTATATAGCCCTGCACAAGAATTTTAGACAGAGGTGACCGCAATTGTATGTGTCAAAATCCTGATATCTTTCATGATTATATTTAACTTCGTCTACTCTGAGATATAATATTAAATCTAAGGGTGGTCGGAGATCACCAAAACTATCGAAATATACAACATTTTTGCCTCTTTTTCTATATGCAACCCAGTGTGTGCCGGGGCCGCTAGCGTCATCTAGATTAACTATAGCGGATTCACTATAGTGCGGTCCAGAAGTTGGCATTGCATTTCTCATAAATACTCCTCGAAAATTAGATATTTTTAAAAGTTTTGCATATTTTAATATGTCCGCATCGGTAAGTGCTCGCTGAGGTAATCTCATGAACTTTTTTTTTTTTTTAAATGGAGATCCAACCCTACTTTGTGCGGTTTAAGATATAAGCCATTGCCCAACGCTACACTTTCCATAGTTTTATTATGTCTTTTATTTTCTTCCAACTGCTCCTTAGCGGCTTTTGCGTCATTTACGGCTTTTACAATTCCAGCAGCACCACCAGCTAGAGCGCCAGTTGCACTCAAGCCTGCAAATAGAGGTATGAGAAATGGCAATACCCCTCCTGTTTTCACGGGGACTGGTAAAATACGTGGGATTTTAATATTCTTTTTGCCTCCAGCTTCTTTAACAGCGCTCCGTGCTTTTTTCAAAGCTGATCGTATGCCTGTTAGAGCACAGTTACTTGACGGTGATTTAAAGGCACCAGCTTTGATTATTTTCTTCAAGGGAACTTGGCTTCTCTTCTTTAAGCCCATTCCCAATTTTTTAGCCTTATTTTGCTTTCTCTTGTTCTTCTTAGAACTATTTTGCTTTCTCTTTTTCTTCAAACCCATGCCAAGTCTAGATTTTAATTTCATAGTATTAGTTATAGCGTATGCAGCCGCTTTTTCGCCAAAATTAGCGTCTTTTGATTTAACGCGATTCCAAGCTTTCTCAGCTAAAATTTTATCTGCGGCGTTTCTCGCTTGAACGTTTTCACGATTTCTAGAATAAGCTATATCGTGCTCTTTACAAGCAGCGTCAAGAGGATTAATTCCAAGATCTCCTCGAGCTAAGCGTTTTGCCAACTTAGTACCTGGACCGCAGTACTGATAACCGGGTATGTGAAGCTCAAATGGAAGTTTATTGATAATTTTATTAACTAAACCGCGTCCGTGTTTGTGAATGATCATCACTCTACGAAAGTCAACGCGCAACTGATGGTGAAAGCTATATAAGACCGCTATTTATACTCATAGCAATTAGTCGTGATTTGAGCGCCATAGAGTAAAGATCATGAACTTCAAAGAGCAGTCGGTCAAGTTACCAATAGAAAATTTTGATGCACTTGTAGAGCATGATAAAAGAGCAAAACGACACGGTGATCTACTTCCTGATAGTATACGAGCCGTCTTCTGTGGTCCCTCAAACTGTGGAAAAACAAACAGTTTACTTGCTCTCATAACGCATCCTAATGGCATTAGATTTGAAAACGTATACGTCTACTCAAAGTCTCTCAATCAGCCGAAATATAAATTTTTAAATGAAATCTTAGAACCTATAGAAGGTGTACAATATTTTCCATTCAGCGAGCACGATGCAGTTGTCGATCCTGACCACGCGCTTCCGAACTCTATCATGATATTTGACGATATTGCTTGCGAAAAACAAGATAATGTTAGAGCCTTCTTTTGCATGGGCAGACATAAAAAGGTTGATTGTTTTTATCTATGTCAAACTTATGCTCATGTCCCCAAACATCTTGTCAGAGATAATGTAAACTTACTTGCTATTTTTCGACAAGATGAAGTAAATCTAAAGCATATCTATGACGATCATGTAAATACCGATATGACTTATATACATTTTAAAGAATTGTGCTCCAAGTGTTGGAGAGATGATAAGCACGGTTTTCTAGTCATCGATAAAGATCGAGAAATAAATGACGGCAGATTTCGTAAGGGCTTTGATAATTTTGCTATAAATATAGCATGCCTATAGGTAACAATCAGCAGTTTCAGACTGAACGTTGAAACAACAACATGGCTGACTTTCAACGAGAAAAAAACGTGCTTCATCAACTTGTTAAGGCACGAGATGCGATTAAACGCAAATATAGAATATTAAAATTTGGAAAAGACAAGACAGAAAAGATTTTAAGTGAAACTTTCAAACCAATAGTAGATCCGCTTCAAAAACTTGTAGCTCAGAAAAATATTGAACAAAGTAGTGTTAAACATAATACAGTCGAACAAAGTTTGGAGAATGACAAAAAGGACGAAAGTTCTGGCAGTGAGTTCAATGATACTCTACAGAACGTCCATGACACATCTTTCGAAACAGCAGGTAGCGATAACGATACTGATGACTCTGATTTGTACGTCAAGGCCCTCAAGCTTAATCAGCCTCAGTATCTTGACAAAATTTATGGAGTACGAAATGAAAACGGTGAATTTTTTATTGGTAATTTACCGATTAGTTTTCATAATAATAAAATTAAAATTAACGGAGTAGCATATCCGAAAACTACAGGATTACTCGAGTTACTCATAGCGAAACAACCAAATAAAAATAATATAAGTTCAGATGATTTAAAAAATTATCGCAAAATTTTAAAACTATCGTCTGCTCATAAAACGCGATATGACAAGAACGAAAAGATTCGTTTTCATAATAGTAATAAATTTAATAATTTTATTGCTCCAATGTTCAAAATTACCTCGAAAACCGGAGAATCGATTAAAGGTGGTTCATTACCTCGTTATAAAATTGCGAAAAAACATACTGCTTTAGACTATGTGTACTGGGACGATCCAAACGAGCTCGTTGACCGGCTTCACTTACTAGTAGCTGAAAGGTCTGCCGGAAATCCAAGTCATGTAAACGAGATACACTCTATAATCGAAGAACTTCGTGAAGCAGGCTATATATATTAAGTGCACATGAATAAACGAATCATTCTCAAAATGAGCGTCGACGTGTTTGGACGTAATCTTGGAAAAACCGAAGGCAGTCGAGGGCCACCTGGCGTTGGCTTTAAAGTCACGTCTGACGGTCACTACGACATGGAAAATAAAAAATTATGCAATATTGCCGAACCTCAACAGCCGAGCGATGCTGTAAACTTAGAGTCTCTACGAAATATTATTCAAATAGAAATTCGAGGAATTATTGATATAACTACAAGACTTAGAACTCGGCTAGATGATTTGAATATAATAGTTGATAATCATACTTGATGCTCAGAAATCTCAAATAAAAGCTGACATTTTGACTATAAAAGAGAGTTTGGCACAGGTATTCAATCAGTAATTCCACAAACATGGAACACGAAAGACTAGTTGAAGAACTACACAAACCTGCAAGACGTAACTATACACGTCGAAGCTTTGACGTGCGTGGTTTGGACGAAACTTGGCAAGCAGATCTCGTCGAAATGATTCCATATGCTCGCGATAATAAGGGCTATAGATACTTGCTCACTATAATCGACATTTTCTCCAAATATGCATGGGCTATTCCTGTAAAAAGAAAAACAGGCAAAGATGTCTCAGAAGCTATGAAATCTGTGCTTGTTAAAGGCAGAGTACCGAAGAATCTCCACACCGATAGAGGCAAAGAATTTTATAACACAGATTTTCAAAAACTTATGAGCACACATAAAATAAAGTTATACTCAACCTTTAGTAATCTAAAAGCAGCGATATGTGAACGTTTTAATCGCACGCTAAAAAGTGTAATGTGGAAAAAATTCAGTTTGCGCGGCAACTATAAGTGGTTAGATATTTTACCTGATTTACTTGCTGCATACAATAATCGTAAACATCGTACTATTGATGCGAAACCAAAAGATGTAACAGCCAATAATGAAGCAGATATACTGAGGAAATTTGCCCCTAAAATAACTAAGAAAATTAAACCAAAATTTAAAATTGGTGACAAAGTCCGAGTGAGCAAGGCTAAAGCAGTATTTGACAAAGGATATACTCCAAATTGGTCTACAGAAATATTTACAATTGTACGTGTAGCAGCTACAAATCCTCCAACTTACCATCTGAAGGACTATCAAGATCAGCCCGTCTCAGGAGGTTTCTACGAGCAAGAACTACTCAAAGCCAAGTATCCAGATATTTATCTTGTAGAAAAAGTAATTAAGAAAAAAGGAAGTAAAATTTTTGTAAAATGGCTTGGCTTTGATAATTCACATAATAGTTGGATTGAGAAAAAAGATATGTAAACATATAGAATTGATAAATAAAAACAATTTTTTTTCATGTTAAACAAAAGAGTTGTTTATTAAAAAAAAAAATTATGTACATTTTGCGCTCAACTATATTTCATAATACTTAAACATTTCGCAATACTTATATATATATATATTTTCGCAATAAACATTTTATTTTCGCAATACTTAAACAATATTTTTTTGCAATACTTAAACAATATTTTTTTGCAATACTTAAACAATATTTTTTCGCAATACTTAAGAATTATATTTTTTCGCAAAACTTGGCTTATACATATTTTTTCGCAAATACTTAACTATTTTACAATATATATTTTTTCGTAAATACTTAAACATTAACTATATATATGTATATTCGCATTACTTAAAAAATTATTTGCCACTAAATTCTACACTGGAACCGCCGTTGTACACTATAAACAGTTCATACTTATTAGCGGCATCCTGGAGTTTGAAGAAGAACTGCTCGTCTTGTTGAAGAGCATCTGATACTCTCTTCGGCATGAACACATCAAACTCGCTCTCCAGTTCAGCCACGACTTTTGCTCCATATTTCGTCGTTACAGCCTTCAGACTAGACACCATATACCGCTGGCCCTTGGTCAGATCGACCAGTCTTTTTGTGGGAAGGAATCCACCACGAGCGATTGCGTTCAGTTTTGTTAAATCCATCTGTAACAGAAAGTTTGAAAATGTTTAGTTTTTTTTAAAAAAGAGAAAAATTACTTTAAGAAAAAAAAATACTAACCTTAGATTTCTCTGCGTTTCTTACTACTCCCAGTAGTTGACTCACAAGGTCTTTTCAAGACGAGGAGCGACACTGCTGGAAGCGGTTGCGTGACAGCGAGAAGCGGCTGTGAGACAGCAAGAAGCGGCTGCGCAACTGAAGTAATCTGCTGCCAAGATGGAGGAAGCGGCGTTGAGATCTGCTGGAGCTGCTGCTGTTGCTGAAGATTACTGCTGGAAGGCTCGACTGTGCGAATGAGCTCCTGCTCTCGCGATGCCTCATTATATAGCAGCTCTTCTGCGGCGTTCGGCGGCTCGTGTTCCCCCTCTCCGGCAGCTTCGTTCTCATTGGCATGCTCTTCCCCACCACTCCTGCTCTGTAGTGACCCCAAGGCAGTGTATCGGTGGTTCCGGGCTGCAGGCAGCGTTTGTCGTCATGTGCACTGAGAGCAATTTTTCTCTCTTTCTCAGTGTGGATGTTATGACGCCGAGACCTGATGTTTCGCTGCTCACGAGTGACGATGACGTTCTCACGGAGGCACTTCATGTAGTCGTCAGGGGTGATGGTCAGTTTGACTACAGAAGTTTTCACTCCTTTGGCCTTTTTGATGGGCTGTTGGTTCTGCACTTTCACGCTGTACATTTTACTCCGCAGCCCGATGAATTCCAGCATGATCTCACCGTTGCACTCGTCCTTCATCAAGCCGACGATTTTCTTATTGGCACGAGGCATATTAAACGGATTAGTTTCAGGATAGTCTGATGTGTCGAACTCATGGATGTCTCGTCGCATCACATCGTACACGTTAACGCCTGTAACCTCGTATATCAGACTATCCGTATCGGTGTATAACAACTTGCCTCGGTCTCCTACACGATCTCGCATATAGTCGTAGTGGAACCTGTACACGAGTGTTTTTGACAAGTCCAGAACTGATAATCCAATGTAGATTGGCTTTCTTATGCAGATCTCCATCCGCAACAGCTGCACAGCGACGAGGTTTTCGTCAAAAATGTCAGAGCTGTGAAAATTGGGCCGTGCGATTAGTGCCTCAGCTCCATAGCGGCCTTTCCATTTGTTGACTAGCTTCACGTCAACGCGTTTCCTCTCGTTTTCCATCGTTTTGCCATACACAGCGTTGTTAAAAAGTTTGAACAGCATTTTTTCAAACTCGTTCTTGGCTTCCTTCCTTTTTGCGCTGTTCAAATCGATGTACTTTTTAAGCCAAGGACTTTGTTGGAATTGTATGGCACGATGGACTTTGACGAGAACTAGGCCATGTTTCAAACCCTGTTTAAGTGCTCGATAGTGTAGCACGTAACGAGTTTTGTCGTGAAGCGTCGTCATAAGTTTATGCTGTTTCGAGCCAGGAGGCGCCATGTGTTCGGCGCAGAATGGCAGATCTTTATGCGAATCATGCAGTGACTCGGGATACTTCAGGTCCACTTCAACAAAGTATCCAAAGTCGCAGTCATCGGGGATGTCGAAGAAGTTTGGTTCGTTGACATTCTGCACCCACTTGAAGCCACCATAGGGTAAGGGCTCAGTCATTGCCCAACCATACAAATTGTTCACATCGAAATACATCAAATATTTTTCGTCCTCGTTAGCGTTGTAACCATCGTTCATGTACGGGTTGTTCGCTTTTGCATAGCGATTGCAACATTGACTGATTCCGCCCCGTATGCCGCGCTCGATAAACAGCAACATGTCTACATCGGTGAGAAGCTCAAGTTTGATCTGTAAAAAAGAAATATTTGAAATGCGAATTTTTAATTAAATTTAAGTGAATATATTACCTGTGTATTTTTGAGCATGGCATCCCAAGTCAATCCGGGTGTCGTGTAATAGTGGGCCGGATCCAACTCATAAGCCTCAAGATAATTACTTCTAAAGTTCTCAAAAACTTCAGCCAATAGTATAACATCTGTCTTGAGATATAAGTCAGAGTACTGCCCAAGATCTTGAATGCTGAAACTCTGCCAAACGTTCTGTGCATGCTCATAATCCTCATCGCTGATATGAGCGTTATATAAGCTGCTGAAGAAGTCATCTTTCGATGGGAGATTTGTCTCGTTTAGCTTTTCAAATGACGAGACATAGTCATATGGGAAAACTCCTTTTCTCTTCAAAAGTGAAATTTGTTCATCACATAGACCATCTTCTTTGAACAATCGCTCCAGAGTATTCAGTTTCTCCAAGTATGATGCTAACTTGTCTAGCGATGAAGCCATGAACTTGAACGAGTCGATGAATCTCAAATTTATGTCTGTACCTTCCACAAACTTTGTAAAAGATATGTATTTCTCTTTTGTTTGTGGAAGTAGCGAAACTCGCCCTTTGAAGCATGTCGCTATTTCTCTAATAAAGAGATGAGAATCGTATCCGCTCAAATTGTGAAAAACTATGGGGATTGTTCTTGAATCTTGAAAGCCAAGGTTACATTTGTTATGTGCTGGCCCACGGTATCTGTAATAATTATAATTTTTAGTTGAGAGAGAGAGAGAGAGAGAGAGAAAAAGACTAAGAAAAAAAATTACTCACTTTCCCGTAAAATGACAATGATCGTGTACTCGCTTGTCATCCTTAGTAAATGGCTTCTCGCAAATGTGGCATAGCCGTGCTCCGTCAAACATAATTTTTTCAAGCGATGTTAGATTATTCATCGGCTTTGGATGTTTGTATGAGTCATCCAACTTTGCAACCAGTGAGTGGAGACTCTGTACAAACCATTTAGCTGGAGATTCGGCTTGTTCGTCCTCTTGTCTATAACTTTTATATTCCGAGAGAGAATCATCGTAACTACACTTAATAAAGTAGCCCACACTGAATGGCACGTGATGCTGGTAAGCTCGTTCATCGTCAATCACAGGTTTCAATATACACTCAAAGTCAGCGTATATTACGAACGGCACACGATTTTTAAAACCAAAGTTTGTAAACTCTAAAGTATTGTTTTTCACAGATGGAAGAGTAATTTTACACTGATTCATTGTTTCACAGTCAATCACATGTTTCATCAAGTTTTCTTCCGTTCGAAAATAATGCAGACATCGATCACAGATGAAAGTTTTATGACCGTAAGATGATAGCTGTTTACTACATAATCGTGATAAATTTTTTATCCATACGTAGTGGAATTTAAATTCAATATCATCGAGAGATGAGCCATCTTCATCCTCGTCAACATAATTATTTTCAATTAGAAGTACATTGACGTGCTTTTCTTTTTTGTCTGATGTTAAGTGTCGCGGTAAGACGTCAAACACTTTTCCTTTTTTCTTCAAATAATACACATTCACTGAAACGTCATTTTGTTTCTCAAACTTACTAACTTTTCGAGGATCAACGGGAAAATCGATTCCCTTAAAGTTGAGATCGTTTTTATGTGATACATAATTCGTCACTCGATTGGCATGTGTCTTAGCAGGGTGTAGTGCCGATAGAATGGCCCATTTAAAACATTCATCATCTTGATTTTCTACATTTATACAGGCCTTCTTGTTCTTGATGAATGACGGCAAATCAATGTACGAGCTTCCTCTCATCGGATTAAATTTGTAAATATTAACAACTAAATTTAAGATTGATTTGAGCGTCCAGCCCGATTCGCGCTCTTGAAACTCCTCCATATCCGTGTCGATGAGATTGTGCACGTTCATCACAAACCACTCGTTCAAGTCCGTAGTCGAATATATCGGAGCTGTTTTAGTGTTGAAATATTTTATTTCGATTGTCTCTTCACCATTTTTAACTATCGCGTACTCGGCTGCTAACACTGTATTCACTTTCAAAGGTTCTTTAAGAATTTCACGCACTTTTTCAATAAATTCTTGCTTAGCGTCTTTCATAAACTTTAATAAATCAAGATGTCTCCGGTTTGTAATGACACCCGTCTTTATTCTGTTCTCGAAAGCTGAGTCGACATCATCCCAGCTTACCGAGGGGCCATTTTCACTCGCTTGTAGTCCAGCACCCACTCGATGTTCACTCAACAAGCGTAGAATACTTTTTAGGAGCGCGATTGCAGCTTGCAGTTTTTGCCTATCGGCCACTGTTAAGTCCGTCACCTCGGGCCTGCGCTGAGCCAATTTTTCAGCTTCCACTAGAGCTCTGCGGCCAAGCGCAATCCAATTATTCACATCATCTTGGTCAGCCGCACCACTTAAAGCAAGCCGATACGATTTACATAGCACAAGAGCTGTATTTTTAAAATATTGAGGCATCTTGAGCCACTGACCGCGCGAGGCAGTCGAATGACTTTCTGCCGCACGCACACCCCTTTTATCTAAAAAATTCGCGAAAAGAGATCGATTCTGATTGGTTGTTGGTGTCATGGTGGGGGTAAAAATAACGCGATTGGTTAAACAAAATAGGAATGATGAGTATAAAATACCAACAAGACGCTAAAAAACCTCATTCGCTCCTTGGCTCTCGATCGAGAACAGTCACCGCAGCAAGATGAAGTATATTGTTGATGTGCAAGGTTTCAAAATTACCTTGAATGAATTCGTCTTCAAGGAAGTAGCCATTGTCCCTCTCGAGGAAGATCCTACGCCATCGGTTTTTCTATTTAAACCGCCATATGCATGGGACAAATTGTTGGAGAAAAATAAGTCAGAAAATCGCTGGCTTGAACAAAATTTCCACGGAATTATGTGGAGAGCAGGCAATATCCCATACGATGAACTAAAAAACACTCTAAATGGTGTACTCTTCGGAGCAGAGATTTACGTAAAGGGTCTGGAGAAAAGTAAATGGTTGAAGAGATTTTTCCCCGACAAGTAAGCTATTTTTGTTATAAAATTATTTTCATAAAAAAAGTTTTCTCATAATATTTTCTTAATTTTCAGATTAGTTAATAATATCGAGGAGATGGGATGTCCATCATTGAAAAGTCTACCTGCAGAATCAGTCTCATGTACCAACCATACTGCCTGTAACTTTCCAGTATGCGCACTTCGAAACGCGCTGGTTATAAAAAGATGGATGCTCGAGCAGCAGCATATCAAAAACATGAAAGAAATGACAGAATCCTTTCATTTCATGTACATTTGAATTTTATTATAAGTTAATAAATGTATATTTTTTAAAAATTTGAGTTCATCTTCTTTATATATATATATATAAAATAATAATAATAATAATAATATTCAATGAATGTTTGTTCATATGTTAGGAAATATTTGTGGCCCTGAGAAGGGCCGATTGATTTAGTCCTGAAAAGGACTGTTTAAATTGTAAAATTAAGTCGCCTACGAGCCCTTGGAGATGGTTTATCGCTGCTGTCATCGTCTCGAGGTCGTTTCACTGGCATCTTCAGCGGAGACAACGCCCCCGAGGAGTCGATTACTTCGTGCTTCTCCATGAACCCCGGAGAAAAGCACGAAGGCACGGGCGAGAGCGATGACGGCGGCGACAGCGGTGGCAACACGAGCAGCGGGCATTGCGGCGATTGACGGGCAAACACTTCCGACGACTCTGGTATCCGTTGTGGTGTGAACCACGATGATGATGGTTGTGGAGATGTAATTGGTGAGGACGTAGCCAACGGTGGCGATACCACCGCTGACAGCACACCGTCGCTATCCATCATCAAGTCGGAAGTCCAACTAAAATCGTCGTCAGCCCACTGCATCTCGTTGAGGTTGCTACTTAGCATTGATGAGTTTCCGCTCTCCATGTTTCGATGCGAATGAGACAAGAGAGTCAAACGCATCTGCTTTTATAATCAAAGCGCGGACCGAGACGCCACCGCTGCAATGGTGGGGGTTAAAGAATGCGAAAATCATTCTTTATTTATGAAACGTATAAATAAGAAATTCAACGCGTATATTCTTTATTCTCGTTTTGACTTTGGAGTTATGAACATGATTAAATTTTGAATACAATTTTATTTTTTTATATAATTTTTTATGTAATTTTTTATTTAGTTACTTTAGTATACATATACTAAAAAAATCAATTTTAAAAATTCAAACAATTGATTTTAACGCGTTCTGTATGTAGACTAATCAAATAGCTACAGTCAACTAACGAATTATTTATTTTTCTGTTTTAAAATTATCATATTAATATCAATTAATTTTTATTTTAAATTATACCAAATGCAATGGAATGTTTAAAAAATTTGTTCAGTATAATATTACGTTCATTATGAAAGAGCATGAATGTTAAAAAAATATTTAGAAAATTATTAAAAAATAATGATAGAATCATTTTAAAAATTTCTCATTTTACTATTTAGACGTATATATATATATATATATATATATATATATATATATATATAGAGAGAGAGAGAGAGAGAGAGAGAAAAAGAGTTTCAAGATTATATTTTTTTTTAATAAATTGTTTGTTGCTATGTTATATATAATTTATAGCTCTGAAAAGAGCTGATTACAATACAAAAATAAATATATTTTTAGCTCTGAAAAGAACTGATTACAATATATAAATAAATAAATAATTTGCATTTTCGTTCCAAATATATAGGGCCCTGAAAAGGGCCGATTGTGTGTGTGTGTCTGAGTATATATGTATATATGCGTGTGTATGTGTGTGTGTGTGTGTGTGTGTGTTTGGCCTTGAAAAAGGCCGATTAGGTGGAGTTTTGTGTCTTCATCATCTTGGGAGGAGGAGGTGATGGTGATCGCTCTCGCAAACGATCTGGACGTCATCCTCTTCATCGTCGTCGGTAACGATTATGAGTTCTGGCGTCGACTCATCCTCCACTAAAACCTCCATCACCGATGCGTCCGCTGCTGCTGCTTCCATCGCCGATGCTCGGCCTTCCCACTGAACATAGTCAGTGGGCACCGCGTGGTACATGCCATTTCCCTCGTACATCATGAGTGGTGGCGGTGATGAAAGAGGTGACGGTGGTTGGATTGGCGATGATGCCGTCAATCCCATCAACCACTCGTTGAAGTCCTCGACTGGACCCAGCACCGGCAGCTCGTCCAAGTCAAAGGCTTCGCAGCCCTCCAAAGCTGCTAGGCCATCGATGATGACTTGTTGTAAACCGTCGTCGTCCAGAAGGTCTTGAACAAAATCTGCGGCTGTTGATTCGTCCATTGCGCGGACTAAATTTCCTTCTTCCTGACTGGAGTTCATTGCTCGAACTGATACCGAACGGGGAAAAGCGCGCTACTTTTATTCCCTTCCGCGGAGCTGCTCCGCGCCAATCAGCGGCCGCGAGCGCTTCTAGTCGCGCGACGTAGAGCGCGCCGGCAATCCTCAACTTTACGGCGCTTAAGACGAAAAAGTCGTCTAATGCCCTGTACTAGTATCAGCGACCGCTCTCGAGTGCCGCGGAGAGGGGGGGCACGCGCGAAGGCGAAAAAGTCAGTTCGCGCTCGGCTGCCGCGCGAGCAGAAGCTCTCATACACGCGAGACGTATATGTGCTGCGTGGTGAGGGGGGGGGGGGGGGGGGCAAGCGCGCATACGAGCGAAAATTCATTTCGCGCTCGGCCCCCGTGTGAGCAGGAGCTCCCATACGCGACGCTGTAGTAGCGCTGCGATAGTCGTGTGACCAGTGACAGCTCTCTCTCTCGCCGGCTGCAGAGGACAAGGAGAAGGAGGAGGCGCAGCAACGACGACGACGACGAGGTGCAACCGGCGACCGCGAGGCGCAGCAACGACAACGAGGTGCGGAGTCGTGCCGAGAGCAAGAGCTCTCTCTCTCGACGGCTGGAGAGGACGACGAGGAGGAGGAGGCGCAGCAACGACGACGACGACGAAGTGCAACCGACGACCGCGAGGCGCAGCAACGACGACGAGGTACGGAGACGTGCCGAGATCAAGAGCTCTCTCGATGGCTGCAGAGGATGATGAAGAGGAGGAGGCGCAGCAACGGTGAGTAGTTTCATCTCTCTCTCTTTTGCACATCTTTTTCGCGTCTCTCTCTCTCTCTCTCTCTCTCTCTCTCTCTCTCTCTCCGCACATATTTTTCGCGGGTGAACGTTTCTTCGACGTCGGGGCTACGTTCTCTCTCTCTCTCTTTGCACATCTTTTTCGCGTGTGGCCGTTTCTTCAACGTCGGGTGACGCGTCCCTCTCTTTCTCTTTCTCCGCACATCTTTTTCGCGGGTGAACGTTTCTTCGACGTCGGGGTTACGTTCTCGCGCTTGTGAACGTGTCTTCGACGTCGAGGTTAAAGTTTCGCTCACGCGCTTCCTCGTCGATGACGATGTCGCGGTTAGTTTCTCGCGCGTGTGCTTCCTCATTTCTTTCCCTCTCTCACGTGTAGACGTTATTTCATGCTTTTGTGTGTTTTTTCAGTTTCGCGCGTGTGAACGTTTCCTCGACGTCGAGGTTAAAGTTTCGCTCGCGCGCTTCCTCGTCGATGACGATGTCGCGGTTAGTTTCTCGCGCGCGTGTGCTTCGTCATTTCTTTCCCTCTCTCACGTGTAGACGTTATTTCATGCTTTTGTGTGTTTTTCAGATGTAAGGCCAGCCTTTCATTAACCTAGGGACGCCCGGCCAAGCTATCTTTCTTTAGTTAAGTATTACTTTATTTATATATTTGTAATAAACTGCTCTTTTCAGAGCAATTGGAACAAACGTTTATATTATATTTTTATATTTATATACATATGTTTGTAATAAACTGCTCTTTTCAGAGTAATTAGAACAAACGTTCATATTATATTTATATTGATATATTTATATTTATATTTTATATATATATATTTGTAATAAACTGCTCTTTTCAGAGCAATTGGAACAAACGTTCATATTATATTTTTATATTTATATATTTGTAATAAACTGCTCTTTTCAGAGCAATTGGAACATACGTCCATATATTTTTATAAATATGAAATTCTGGAAGTTTGAGGATTATATTCAGCACCCGCTTGGAAGTTTGAGGGGTTATGGGAAGTTTGAGGAGCCTCCTCAAACTTCCAATCTATATATTCAGCATCCGAGCGGAAGTTTGAGGGGTTTTCTAGAGTCTATTTGTCTAGAGTCGGTAACCTGAGGGTTATTATTTCTTTAGCCACTCTGACCGACCGGGGTTGAGCTCCTCAAACTTACTAGCCTATATATATATATATATTTATATACATATATTTGTAATAAACTGCTCTTTTCAGAGCAATTGGAACAAACGTTCATATTATATTTGTATATTTGAATTAAAACTGCTCTTTTCAGAGCATTTAAACTACTTGTAGGGCACAGTTTCTTTCTCTCTCTCTCCATCTCGCTCTGTACTGATAAATTTTTAATTTTCAGACAACGTGGAAGCCATCGCCGCTGGACTACTGCGATGATGACGCACTGCGTGACGAGAATGCCAGGCACTGGACTTTGAAAGGTTAGTATTCTTTCGTGCGTTTTTTTATATATAATAATATGGGTTGGGATTTTTGCGTGTCCACGTCACAGTGACGTGTGCGCACGCATAAATCATAATAAATATTAATTTTTTTATGTTTTCAGTTGGCAGTTCGACGCGCGCACGTAGATTAAAATAAATATTAATTTTTGAAATTTTTCAGAGAACAACGAGGAAGCCCTCGCCGATGGAGAGCACTTCGACCTCGTCATGTGCCCAGCAGCTCGTCGCATGCGTGTCCAATTTGGGTAAGTATGAAAATTTTAGCATGCAAGCTGACAAGCAGCAGGCCGCCCACCGTCGACCGCTAGCCGCCCGCCGCTGGCTGCTCCCGCTGCCCGTTGGCCGCAAGCTGCCGCGCCGCTCGCCGATGGCCGTTCGCTGCCATCGGTACCTTCCCCAACCCTACAGCGACGGCTGGCCTAGAACCGGGCAAGACCTGACATGATTTAGAATCGGTAGGCCGGTTCTGGCTCAACTCGTTGGCGCGCGGGTGAGCCGGAACCGGCCTACCGATTCTGGACCAATAGGTCTTGTTTGGGTTATTGGGTCATCGTGCAGGTGACTCAAAACCCTATACCGATTCTAGACCAACAGGTCACGACCTGTTTGGGTTATTGACGCCCGTGCAATAGCGGGGGAGGGGAGGGGGAAGGGGGGAGGGGAGGGGGACCCAAAAAAGCTATACCGATTCTAGACCAACAGGTCACGACCTGAAATGGTCCAGAATCGGTATAGCTTATCTACTACTATGGAACCCCGTTAAAACTTGTTGATTTTTAAATCGTTGTTTGTGGTGTTATAGTCTACACTTCAATAGTTTATATTATATCATTTTTATAATGACGTTTAATTGTTATATTATAGGCGTAAGAAAAAGATGAATGCATTTCCTACTTGAAATAAAGAACTTTGTTTTTACCATAGCCATTTATCTTTATTTTGTATTTGAAGAGCCTTATTGAATTACACGTAGAATTTATAAAATCTTTATTTAATAAAAAATTGGCAAAATCAAGTCAAATTCTGCATCTACTACTCAATGGAAAATTTATTTCCTCGAATATTTCGAATCCTGCCAGAACTTCTTATTTTGAGAAAACCCGTATATATAGACCACTCAGCAAACAAACAATCAAAGCTCTGCCCAACACTCTTTCCACTTCTCTCTATCTCCCCTCACCCCCTCTCTCACTATTTATATTTCCATCAAAGCTCCATTCGCACGAAATAAAATCGAGCAACGGCAGAAGCAGCAGCAGCAGTAGCGGCAGCCCCATCGATGCCCCGTACAGCCACCGATAAAAATAACGGCTGCTCTTCTCCCCCATCTCCCTCAACTTCTTCTTCTTCCTCCTCCTCGATCGCAATCTCTCTCCCTCTCTTCTTCAGATAGGACTTTCCACGGCGGCGGCGCGCCGTCGCGGTGTACACTCGGCGCCAGCGAGATTGATTCTCACCCTGGGGGAAGGCTGTCGTCGTCGTCCTCCTCCTCTCGTGAGGAACGGATCGTCGCGGGGAGAATTGAAAATCGACGATCGCGCGCGATCCCGCGAGCGATTATCATCGCGAAAATCTCTGGCCGGGCGCTGCACGAGCGCGCAAGCGGTACTACTACTACTCCTTGTTCTCGCTCTCTCTGATGCTATCTCTGTCCATCCAGCAGTTTCTCTATCCGCTCTCTTTCTCTCTCTCCCTCTCTCTTGCTGGACGTTATGGCCCCTGCTGCCCCCTGCGCTAACTTCTTTTATTTTGCAGCCGAGTAGTGCGCTCGAGCCGGTGAATCACGAATCGAATCACGCGCTTTTTGCGCGATTCCCGTGCCCCCCTCGCGCTGGAAACCGGTTCGACTCGTTCGCCACAGGGAGAATAGGAGTGAAGGAGGGGGTGGAGGAGGCGGAGAGAAAAATGTGGGTTGACGACAAAGAGAGGAAAACGGAATGGAATAGAATTTAATAGTGCGCGTTATTTTTTTTATGGGTTATCTATATGAGGCTGTGTATAGGAGCAACGAGAGCGAGCGTTGATCAGTAATAGAATGTGCTGTGACTGGACGATTTTCATGCGGAATCCCGAATGAATGCCGCGTATTATGCACTTCTTCATTGTTGTAGGCCAATCAAAAGCAAACAATATAAATTATGAGTCATTACGAAACGCGTGCTCAATGCGAGAAATGCGCGTATAGCTCGATTAACGGTCCTTCAATAGCACGACTAATAAAATTTATTTTATAGATCTCTAAATAATGATTAATAATCTCATATTATTTTACATCATTTTATCTTCGCTTCTATTCTGGCAAATAATAAAATTCTTACCATTATAACATTAAAATTCGTTCAATTTAACGAACTCTCGGCAATCTTCATTCAGCACAACAAATTTTTCCAAGAACCAGACCGTAACCCCGTGACAAAAAGAATCAAGCCAAAATTACCCCACGCGACATTAACTCCGTAAACACATCCGCCGGGCGAACAATTAAAAAGAAAAACCCTAATAAAAACAGAGCTCTGAGGTAGAAGAAGAAGAAGAAGCCTCGAAGAGAACGGCCACGACGCTGCAGCAACGAAGGTCGATAAAGAGAGCATGAGAGAGAAAGAGAGGAAAAGCTCGAGTCGCCGCTAGTACGCGCGCGGCTTATATTATGCAAAGCATGTGTTGGCCCCTGGATTTATGGCGGCCGTTTCGCAGCGCCGGTGCGTGGAAACTGCCGCGCTGCGCGCACTTTTGCCCCTCTCACCCGTTTTCCACTTTTCCCTGCTACTGCTGCTGCTGCTACTGTCACTGCTGCTACTGCTGGTAGTACTATAGCCGCTCGGATGTGTGCGAGAGAGGATCGAGATTTTCGTAGGGACGAGGTAATAGTAGCAGCAGTAGTATAGTGGAGGGTCTTTCAAAAACAGCGGTTGCGTGCGGACGAGCAGAAAATCTTACGTTGACGATTTGATTGTCGGACCGCGGAGTTGAGGAGGGATGGTTTTAACTTTTGAAAAATTTATTTGAAAAGAGCTTTTTGCAAAGAAAAAGCGTTTGAAGTTGCAAAAAATAATGTCTTTGTGAACTGCTGAGAAAAAATTTTCAAGTTTGATTTTTTAAATATTTTTCTATTATCGAAAAGGTGTATCCATACAGATGTGTACTAAATTACATTATTCATTTGAGCTGCTGATTATTTTCTAATAAAAAATGTTTCGATTGAAACTATGTAACTATATGAATAATTATAACAAATGTAGCACTGGCAACATTAGTAGAATGCTTCCAATGAAAGCCTTTGTCAGTATTATTCGTTAATGGTGGAAGATTGAAAGTATAAGTAAAACTATCATTGAATTAAAATCAAAATTTATCAATATCTGTTCACAAATCAACTACAACGTCAGTTTAAACCCCACAACAAAAAACGTTTCAACCCGTAATCGTTCTTCACCCTCAACTCAATCCACTCGATCACGAACCAACACAGTAGCAGTAGTAGCAGCAGCAGCTGCTGCTGCATCAACGACTCAGCAGCAAACTGCACGCGCAACTCTTTCTTCCTCTCTCTCTCTCTCTCCCACAAAACCACCCCCTCGAAAAAAGCCTCGCCACCGCCACATCCGAGCTTGCACGCGCGATTCACCATGCAGCCTCAACCCTCTTCCCGGACAAACAAACTTCCTACCTACTCAGCACCTACTCGGCGGCTCGCGGATCCATTATTCTCTCCTCGTGCCGGGATATACACGCGCGTGCGAAAAAAGAGCAGCAGCAACGCGCTACTGGCGAGTCGCGGAAGAGAAAAGAAAGAGATAAAAACGCGGAGCGAGCGAGAGCCGGAGAGAGAGAGAGAATCGCAAGGGGTGAAAAAGCACGTCGTCGTCGTTGTCGTTGGGTTGCCGAAAAGTCGAGCACGAGGGGGGGAAGGGAAAAGAGCGGGGCCATTGTGTGCCGGGCGCAGTTCGTAATTAGGCTGAATGGCGCGCGCTTTTCATGCGGCGTAACGCGCCGAGTGCCGCCACCGCTGCCGCTGCTGTGGTTTCGCCTTTTTGGAAATTAATGCTGCCGCGACGCCTGCTGTGCGTGAGTGCACCGGGATGGGGGAGTGGCGAGCCTGGTGACGATTAGCATGTACCGGCTGAAGGTTTTTTGGATGTTTGAATAATGGTTTTCGAATTGAGTATAGTTAGTCTGAAATTTATATCGGCCTCGTAGAACTTGTAGATAGAGCTAACGATGTGAATGTTTGTTTTGATAGTGTCCACTGTTGAACAAAATGTAAACAAACTGATAGCTATATAAGCTTAGTGTATAATATAGGATACAATTAAGTAGGTTTGAATCGACTACAGATAAGATAAATATCTGCTCTTAATTATTATCGTGCGTATCGTTGGAACAAATCATCAGATAACACTTGTTTCATTTTACAACACATAATGAATAATGGCTGTGTAATTACAGCAGATAAAACTATTCACCTCCTTCTTCAGCTCAATGACTTACACGCATAATTCCACGAACGACAAAAATAAAAACGGTTTTGCTCAAGAGCGCACATCCCCCGGCCCCCCTCAATGCAAAAACTAAACACAATCACAAAGCGAGTTCCTCTCCATAAAGGATTTGCATTTAATCGAAATGTAATTATTTTCCATCCTCCCCGGTTCTTTTTTGTTTTCACGATCCCGATCTCGTCGCGCATTTATATCGCCATCGCCGCGCGGCCTATATACACACTCCTCTTTTGCTCTCTCTCCCTCCCTCCGTCCTCTCTAGATCCTTATCGACGACGACTCGGCGACAGTAATGGGATTGGAGGGATAAAACGAAGAGCGGAGCCGCGAGGCAAGGATAAAGTCAAGAGCTGCTGCTGCTGCTGCTGCTATATGTACGCGCGCGAGAATCGCTAGAACATCGTGTTCGCGGTACACACATATATACACATACAGCGCAAGCTCGTCGGATAAAATCAGAAGACATCCACGGCTCCTTTTTTCCTCGAGCTTCCTCACTCGAGGGGTGGGGGGTATATACCAGGGAAACCGCTCCGGGTATAAATTCATTTAAATGACTGGCTGCGCGTAACTCGCTCGCGCGCACGACTTAGGTGACAATAAATCCGGGGCCGAATGGCCATCTGCTGCTGCTTGCACGCACACACTGCGTTATTTCGGGGTCGTTACAAATTATACCCCGAGTGATTTATCCGGGAACCTGCTGAATTTCCCGGCCTGACGTAGTAGTGGTAGTATGTAGTACTACGCTGTAGCTGTGTGCAGGAGGTGGTCCACTTTCCGTCTTTCTTATTACGCGACGACAACGACGACGACGATACGGATGACTGTCGTTAAGCCGCGTTGGCTGGCCTTTAGGGGGCAGCGTTTCGCTGAATTAATATTCCGAAATAATGGCGCAGCGGCGAACAATGGCCCGGCCGTACGTAGCAGTTTTAACGGCGACAATGACGCATGTCTCGCTCGCTCGCTGTGATTCTCGCGGTGCGGTGAGAGTGAATTTCGCGACAAAGTGGCTGCCGTGATTAAAATGTATAGGCGCGGGATGTGGAATGTGGGCCGGTGGTAGAACGGGGGAACCTTAACGGACCATCGATATTAACGGCGCGAGCTTAGAATTCATTTTTGGCGGAGAGGGAATACGAATGGCCGGCCTGCAGTTTAGTGCCGGAACGGTCGCGCTTGATGCTTCGGCTGAATTGATTTTCTCTCGGTTGGCCTCGTTGTAATGGCGGTCATTTTTTTTTTTTTTTTGGACTGTTTAGAAAAATGGCGGGTTTGCGAAGGACTTGATTAGAGCTTGAATAATTTTGTGTATTACGAAATGGGGTGACGTTTCGAGGATTAAGTTATGGAGTCAGGAGAAAATTTTATACGTAATAATTTAGAATTTATAAGAAAAATAGATGAAATATTTCAACTCCGAAAATGACCTTACTTTTTTGAAAGATTTTAAAAATGGTTCGGATCACCATGAATAAGGGAATATCTTTGGAAAAGTTTGAAAAGTTAAAAAAACGTTTTTGAGAACAATAGGAGAATTTTCTAAAATATATAAGAATGGGATACTTTATTTAAATAATAAAATTTTTGCTTGACTCGAAAAATTTACTTGTATTTTATTTTTAAAAATTACAATTTTCCACGTGTATTCACTTTAGAGCTCCGCTAAACCTCTCCATTTTTTAAAATTTATCACATTTTCAACTAAAGCGACTCATTTTTCACTTGTCTCCCACCACCATCCCGACCCGCATCCTACTATTTTCAAAATCCTCCCGCACCCGTACTGAAGAAAATCCCGTTCCCTCTACCCCTAGTCCGAAAACCCGCACCGCCTTAAAAATTCTCGCTGTATGTCTTCCTCTTTCTTCCTCTCTCCGCGACTCTCGGGCCGCCGGGACATTTTTCAAAATTAAAAATACGTCTGCGCGTGCCGGGAAACGAAGTAGAACCGAACCAGCAGCACCGCCGAAACGACTGGCTTTCCGTGGCGCAGGCTTTGCTCTCGCGGCCGCAGGAGAGACGCGAGAACGAGAGAAGGAACGGCAAGAAGAAAAGCCGTGGAATCGCCTTTCAGACGATTTTCTCAGGCAGCAGCCGCCGCCGCCGCAGCAGTCCCTCGTGATTCTCTCTTTCTCTGCTCCGCTCCGCGAGCGAGCGAACTTTTTTCTGCGCCATGCCGCCTCCGCCGCCGCAGCGCCAGTGTGCCATTTATACTCCCCTCGCGAGAGTGAGAGAGAGAGGAGTCGAGACAGCGAGGCGGTGAGGCGGAATAAATCGCGGCCTCCTTTACAAGCGCTGCCAACAAAATAGAAACATCGCCTTTGCCTATCAATTATTCGCCACGCAATTTACGACGTCGCGCGCGTGCTGCGGTAACGGTGAAAAAGAGAGTGAAGAGCGGCAGGATGTGATACGGACGACGCGTCGTATCGCAAAATAGAGAGAGAGAGACAGACAGAGCGGTACTGCTGAGCCTGCGCTATCGGAGAGTGCGGACTGGTTGCGGGGTTTTCTTTCGTTGAGGTTTCGCGGTAAGGGAAATAAAGAGGATTTCGTTTGAATGGTTATTGAATTGCCTTTCACGATGTAAGTTTGTTAATACAAGTTGATTAATTGCCCTCATTTCTTATTGCGTAGCGGTTTCTCTTTGAGAATGAATGCGTTGAGTACTTAACGCTGTAAGTTAACAAAGTAATATATTAGCTAAATATCGAATGTGGCACGTATGAAGATAGTAAATGGAGATTCTTGGCTTTTTAATTCTTAATTTTTAGAGTAGAAAGATAGGATATACACTATAGTTATTGTAATATTTGTGATTAATTGGGTTATATTCATTATTTTGTTTATACTTAAATAAAAATCCAATGTGTTTTTAAAAACTCTTTGATCGTGTAAAAACAGTTAAATTTGTAGAATCTTTGACCAAAACGGATGTTTTCAGTAAAACAAACATTTCACCTACATTTTCACATTTTGTCAAACTTCTAAAAAGGTATCTACTACATCTTAATAGTTGTTAATATAATTTTTAAATAATATCTCTCGATTCTCCACAAAAATTTGTAAATTTTATTATCTACACTGAGAAAAAAGTTATGGAAAAATTACTATACTGTAATTTAAATTATTACACTGTAATGTAAAGCTTACCACAGACTGTATAACAACCCAAAAAATGACCATAGTTTACAGTAAATTTTATAATACTATATTATAATACTATATTATAGTAAACTTTCCTATATTTTTAGCAAAATTTGTTATAAAGTATGTTAATGTATTGGGGTTTACAGTCTGTGGTGGCTTTACCCGAAAGTATAATAATTTTTGCAAAATTATTAATAATTTTTACTAAACTGTTTTCTCAGTGTATTCGCGCAAAAAGCCAGTTATTTTCATTACGTTCCGTTTACCGGAGACAGAAAATAATTTAGATTTACTTTTAAAGCGCGAAAAAGCTAAAAATGATTTAAATTCTATTATCTCCCAGTCCACGAGACGCCAGCCCCGGCGCAAAACGGCGGCGCGCACGTATGCACATCGTGCGCGCGCACACAGAGAGCCATGTACAGAGACCTCGCAAGTTCCCCCTTTTCGCGCGGGACACGCCGCCGCTATATTTACGTATAAACAAAAAGACGCGAAAAACCCTGCACTCGCGAGTATAGAGCGTGGCAAAAGTCTGCATCACGCTCTCGCTCCCTCTCTTGCAGTGTACACGAAGATGGCATCTCCGGCAAGTATATAACCTCTGGAACTTCCTGCCTGTCCTCCTCGATAGAGTCGCTCGCTCTTATGTGCTCTCACTCTCGCGGCGGTCCAAATATTTCCATTCGCATATTTTAAAGATGAGCCGGTAATTTATGTGCCCCGTGGTCGGTGTGCGCTTTCTTGCCTTCGTTTTTCCCCCACTTGGTTTACTCTACTCTCTCTCCCTTATTCTCTCGTGCGAATGGCATTAATTTATTTATCGCATTGTACGTGCTCGCTCTCGCGCCGACGAGCGTTAATATACGAGCATCTGCCGCGTCTGCTGCTCTGCTCTTTTTCTTCCTCTGTCTTTCTCTCTTGCGAGCGAGCGAGCTCGCGCGTGTGCAGGACGAAAATTCGCCTCGCATCACTTCCGCGACGTCAGTTCCGCCTGCGCTTCATAAATTCGGGAAAAGCCCGGGCGAGCCGAGCTTGCGCGCGTAAGCGACTTTTAAATGAGCGAAAAGAGAGAGTAGGACGAAAAGAATATTTTTCGGCGCGCAGCCTGCAATCCGATAATAACCGTGCGGTGGCGCTGAAAGGACGATTCTTCGGGGAAATGTGTATAATATGTCATGCTTTTGTAAGGAAACTGTGTCTCCCCCTCTCTCTTTCCGTATTATACACGCACACATCACACGCGAATTTTCGACTATAATACACTTATACCGGGCACATGTGGCCCGAAAAAAAGTGGCTAATTTATATGTACACATACGATGCGGGAGACAGCTCTGGCTTTTTCTGTAAAATGTTGTTGCGCGTACTTGAATAGCGTGGGCGCGGCGCGCATAAAGTTTTTGATTTTGCAATAAGTTAGCACGACGCACGCAGGGTAAAAAAGTGCGAGCGAGCGGGCGGAGGATGCACATGCCAGAAATTCACGTGAATTTTTCGCGAGATTTCGAAAGTTAGTATCGCATGAAAGTCGCGCGGGGAATTTTGGTTTATGCAACGGAAGTGCATTTTACATGCAGCAGTTCGTAGTTTGCGCTCATGAAACAGTTATGTTAATGTAGAATTTTTCCGGCTGCATAATGCCGGCCGTGCGCTTGTCTGGCTTTTGAAGTGCCTGGATATTATATGCGTGTGAAAGTTTATCTTAATTTGAATGTCATTTTAATATGAGTTTTTTAATTAGTTAGTTTTATCGTTATCATAAGCAGGAGTAAGAATGAAATAATCTTTAAAGTTTCACATAAATTACTACATTAATTAAAAAATTTGTTATCTAATATAATACTAGAATTAGAAAAAAAAAAACTTATTCCGCAAAATACAATAAATCATAGTCGCATAAGAACCTACTTTCTCTTCGATATTGGCAAAAAATTCGAAAAGCTCTCGCCTTCCGCTAAATTGGATAAATTCAATAGACTCATATAACAGCGTATGCGCGCGGCGGTGCGCGCAGTTTACTGCTGATCCTCGACACTTGAGAATCTCTCAATACTTTTCAGGTCAAGTCATCCTCCTCCCCGTCCGACGCGCATTTCATCCCTCCGCATACGAGCAGCTACACCTCAACTCACGTCAGCACTTTTACGCCCGTATACCGTATAAAACAGTTGGCGCTCGCCTCGCGATTTACCGGCGCACGAGGCATTTTTTGCGCCATTATTTAGCGCGAACATACGTGCTGCACACACACACACACACACACACACATCTTGGATTTCGCGTTGTTGCGCACACGTGGCGCAACTGCATCGCCCGCCTATCGATCCGATATATATACGTGCCTCAGTCCCTCCCTCTTTTCACTTTCTTTCTTCTCCCTCCCGCACGCTCATTTGCTCAATTTCGTACTGTTTCCCCTCCCTCCCTCTCTCTCTCTCTCTCTCTCGCACGTAGTACTCGCAACTGCGCTTTTCCATCTCGCTCGCCTAACTTTTTTACGCACTCCGCCGGTCGCGCCGCGTATTTTTCACTCGAACGCGTTAGCACAATTGCTTCCCCCCCTTCTGCCATCGGCGATATGGAACTAAAACAGCGCCGCCTGTGTGCACGTGGGTATATATAATCGGGAAAAAATTGCGAAAATGATATCGGCGGGGGTCGGTGCATAGTGCGGTGTAGAGGCGACTGCGCGCGGAGAGCATTTTCTCGCTCGTATATGTATATGTACCGGAGCGGCGGAGTTGTGCCGGCCGAGTTTAATAAACGCACGCGTGCGCGCCGTTTATAAATAATGGTAATGGCCACGTATATGTGTTTTCAATTAACAGTGCGCGGTACACACGGTCTAAGCGTCCGCGCGCGGTACACGCGCGCTAGAGCACGAGGTAACAAAGTAGAGAACGAGCGTGCGCGACGGTATTGTGTAAATTATTAAACATTGCACGTATAAGTGGAGCGGTGGAGGTGATTGTTTTTAATATTGTTTTTAATGAAAAATAAAGGATTTATTATATTCGTAAAGTTGCTTCTTTAAATTAATTGTTTGTATCTTTTTGGTAGTAATCAGAAATAAAGCACTAATAATAACAATAATAATAATAAATTAAAGACCGTGGTATAGAGAAATTTTGTGTAATATAATCGTAAAAAACTTTTACATCATAAATCTCTCTTATTAATTCGTAGAGTAATTAAAAATGTCAACTTTAACAAGCATAATACTGTATAATAAACTTGAAAATTTTTACGACGATGCAGAAAAAAATAAAATTGTTTGCAAAATTGTTAAAAAATGCGACCAACACTTTAACCCCGAGGGCAGCAGTTATTTCTTGTTTGCTTTTGAAAAAGTCATCCTCTTCTTCCCGGAATATATTAACTCTTCTGACGGAAACTTAATACTCTAACATGGTAATAAAAAAGTCGTTAAACTTTGAATTCTATTTTTTTCTCTCCTTCCTCGCTGCCGCCGTCTTCTTCGCGCGGTCCATGTCCTTATAAAGACACACACAGGGCTGTGAGAAGGTAGAAGAGCGGGAAAAAATGCGCATTACACGTCGGGGTTTAAGGTCAAATAGAGGAACGAAGCTGCACAGCAACCAACAGAAGGAGAAGACACTGCTGCACAAAGCGAAAGCAAGCAGCATAAAGATAAGGCGCGAGGCAGAAGAAAAAAGGACAGACCCAACTCGCTCTCTCTCTCTCTCTCTCTCTCACTCGCATAAAAAAGCAGCGAAACAAGGGGGAAGAGCGCGTAACGTTTTATCTTGTGGGAGAGAGAAAGAACGCGCGACGAAAAAAACGAGAAACGGAAAGAAGCGGCGAAGACCGCAGAACGAAAATATGCGCGTGTGACATAACGAGCGAGCGAGCAAGCGAGAGAGCAAGAGAGACAATGCCCTCGCAGCGCACACATGCGCGTGCGAATATTACGAGCGGCGAACATGTGGGCCGTGCAGAGCGGCGCGCGGCTCTCTGGGGTTTATTTGCGTTATATCTGCAAATACGCGCGGCAATGCGTGTCCGTTGAATGCTAATGCGCAGCGAGGAATCGCCGCGTCTGTATGTGTGTATGTGTGCGTACGCGCGGTGCAGCGTTTGCGCTTGCGCGCTGTCGCCTGCCCGCCGCGTATACGTGTGTGCGCGAGCGCGTGCGACCACACGTCATAATTATTATGCACATACAAGAGAGAGAGAGAGAGAGAGAGAGAGAGGAGATGGTGACTATAGGTGTGGACCAGAGTTCATTTTTTTCTACTCGTGGGTGCGTAGAGGTTTTCTCTATTTTACTAGTAATTTTTACCTTTTCGCGTGTGTCACTGGTTTTTCTTTATGTAAGCGAGCAACAGGAAGAATGACAGGTACCTGGATTTTGGTGTGCTTTTGATGTGTCACATTGTTTAATTTTCATTTTCAGCAGAGAGAATGTTATGATTTTGATACATTTATATATTTAGTTTTTTAGTGTATAATGTACAATTCTATAATATACTACCGGAATATCTGTAGATATATATTTTTATAATACTCTAATTTTAAATTGTGCTATAAGAAATAATTATTTTTTATACCACTCTAACCTCAAAATCACAACTTTGGTATGATGTTTCGGCGCTCGTGGTATAAAATACCGTTCGAAACTAGTGCGTAAGTCGATTATTTAGCTGGTGTGACTTTTTGCACGAGCGAAGCGAAGCGACTTCCCCACCCGTGTCGAAATGTACTATAAAATAACAATGTTTGGATAAATCATAACAATATATTCCATCCCTGCTGGAACACGCCTACTTTTCTCTCATTTGAGAAACGATTTTTCGAACATTTTCTAGCCACTTTATGGCGGGTTAACCGAATTTGCCGCATAAAATGGCAAGAAAATGTTCGAAAAATCGTTTCACAAATGGGAGAAAATTGGAGGATTTCCAGCAGGGATTTAATGCTCTTATAAAATATGTAGATCAAAAACCATTACCAGACCTATAATAAATACATCATCGGAACACATATTTTTCCGAACCGCAACCAACAGACCCACCCCAGTGCCGCCTGCGTCCTCAACCCATCACGCCGCGGCTTATAATCGGAGCCTAATCGGAAACGACGGCGCGAAACCCCGCTGGTGTCGGCCCACCGCCGCACCGCCCGCTCGTAAATGACAACCCACCCGCACAGCTCGACCTCGCCTTCTCCGTCGTCGTCGGACAGAGCCTCTCTACGCACTGTATACATCACGACAAACTTCTCCTCCTGCGCGGCGAAACTTCGCAATAAGTCGCCGTGCACACACACACGCGAGCGGGAACTTCCGTTCAATTTGTACCTCAGGCGTGAGAGGGAGTAGAGAGGTCGACTCGGATGACGGCGAAGCGTCTGAAACGCGAGGTGCTGCTTTTCTTTGTCGCCCCGCGCTTTGGAGCGAGAGAGTTGGAGGAGTGCGAAGTTCGGTGCTGCTGCATGCGCGCATGAGATTATGCGGGTTTGCGGAGATGATGATTAAGGGCGTGATTACCGATAGCGTTGGATTACGAGAGAGGAGGTTACGCGGTAATGCTTTGTTTAGGCGCATGCGCATGGTTGGTTGCGGAGAACGTGAAATACGGCCGTCGTTGTATGCAAATGACAGTTAATATATATTAGGCGATGCGAGTAAATTAATATTTTTGGAATGAGAATTAGTAACAAAATAGTACAAAGAGATACGAATTATTAAAAAAATGTTTGATATTTGGTCAATTTATTATTATTTTTCATGTTAATTCATATTGTTTATATAACAAAATCTTAATTCATCATTTATTTAAAGAGAAAAAACCCCTGAACAATGTAAATAAAGTAAGAATAACATTTTACGTAAAGCGGCTAAAGATAAGAGATTTCTTAAGGGATACGGTAGAGCGGAGATAATTTCGCTAAAAATACAAGCACACCCGACTTGTAAAGCAAGCAAAGAAGTTCACGGTCAAAGGGCAACACCTCTGCTCTCTCTCTTCTCTCCTACCGCTCGAGCACGAGCTTCGTTTACCGACCAATTACCACATAAACATAATGCCCATCCTCCTGGCTGACGTTGAAAAAAAGGCGGAAACAAGCCTCCCAAACAAGCGGCTCCGCTACGTAAAAATGCTTATCTCTCTCCTCCTCCTCTCTCGCGGCTAAGCGCAAACACGGCCAGTCGTCCGACGGCGACTTCCTTAAATAAACCCGCTCGCGGATAAGGCAAAGCAGAGAGTTTGCGGCGCGGCGCAAAAGGAGAAAGACGGCGCACGCGAGGCGTGAACTCTCTCGCTCGCGCGCGCGATCCGAACGGAAGTGCGAGAAAGGTCCGAGAGCGCGCGCTCGGTTTTAAATTAAGCGGCGCGCGGGCAGCACCATATAGCTTGGATAAGAAGCCGACGAGGCACTACGTCAAACGGCGACGTCGCATCGCTCTCGGGGCTTTTCCTACGTGTGTGCCAGTGTGTATGTACGGCGCCGCCGGACCCTTGTCGTGACGAGGAGAAGGGAAATGAGAAAGACGCGGGGGGAATTTAAATTTCGCCTCCCACGTGCTCACACGCTGCTGGTACTGCTGCTGCTGGTATGGTGAGAGGGAGACCGAGGTCCGGGACTTTTTCGTCTCGGCGTTTTGCCTTTTGACGGCAGTGGTGGTTTCGTTATGAGAAGAGTAAACGGTTGTCGCGCGTGCTGCGTTCTTTTTTCCGGAGGACTGGGAGAGGTGTAATTAGGAAATTAATGTTGGACGTTGGCGCGAGATGGATTTCTTTTTCTTTTTTCGAGGTGAACAGGTGGGTTTGACAAAATACGTAATTTAATTTCGTGAATTAAGCAAGCGGAAAGTGAAAATTGCACATTTTAATGAAATTACGGTGTTTGAAAAGACTTTTGTGAACATTGCTAAGAATTTTATTGCACAATTTATAAATGGGACAGAAGTTTGCTTTTAAGGATAAATTTTTGTATCACAGGATTAGGAATTATTTTCCGTACATTAAACACTTTAGATTGTTTCTTATTTTTAAAAATTTATTTTAAAATATACTAGTATGAAGAATTATCTATCGATAAGAAAAAAATAAAAATTTAAATCTATCAAAGAGTAATAATAAAAATGAAGACATAAAAATATTTATCGATCCAAGACATCACCGTTCGCGCTGCACTGGCAAAAGCATTAAAGTAATTTAACGCAACGCACCGATCCTACGTTCATTTGCCTCGCACGACTGGCGGCGGGGGTGAAAAAAAAGCGACTCGAGGTAGGAAAAACCATTGACCCGAATCCCGGCAGCGCTGCCCCTCGAGGATTTTCGTTTCGATGGGGAATCCATGAGCTGTGTGCGCCGGTTATTTCGCGATATTGCGACTGGTGGAATTTAAATAAAATACATACGTGAATTCCGCACTTCGCGAGTATAAGAGTTAGTTTCAATGCGCGCGGAAGTGCGAGAAAAAATGATGCATACGGTGTAATACAGGTCAATGATGATATTTTATGGTTCTACGTTTTTTCCCCAACGCGTCGTTCGTTCGAGCGGAAATTTATGATTTCATTGCGAGCACTTTTTGTGATCTTTTTATATGGAACACGCGTGTGGATGTAGATCGAAATAATTTGTAATGTTCGTATAAAAAATTCATATTCTGATTACGAAAAGAATGTACAGTTGGCATTGAATAGAGTGTATATGAATCGTGAGCCAGATGATAAAATTTTAATTAAAATTGATGTTAGCATTTGAACGCTACCAAGCAACCACATAACTATGTTTACACTGTTAGTTTATATATAATTTTATGATTATAACATTGGCAGGTTCTAAATTTTGTATTGCTCGATTTTATGCTTATTTTATTTATTTATAACTCGATAAGATAATATTATAATCAAATAAGGCTTGAATTTATAACGTAATAATTGCAATATTTTTAATATCGAAAATATTCATCAGCGCGCAAACGTAAAAATATTAAGAAAATTTTATCCTAGCAATATTCCCTATCAAGTCTTCATACTTTTTTCACAAATGATCTTCTGAAAATTGACATGCTGACATTTTGTGCGTATTTAGCAGAAAAAATTTGTCCCCTAAATAATATGGTACTCTAAATACCTGCAAAGTGTCATAAAAATCTCGAAAACAACCACGCAGAAATTTTCGTACGTCACCCCATATTGCTCGTGTTTACAATCGATGTACCTTTCGGTCACGCTTATAAACTGTCCGATATCAATGGCAATCATCTATACGGCTCCCACACGGCTTTTCTCTGCACGCCATACGCTTTTCCCACCCAGCATATACACATGTACCTAGCTTCAATCCAAAATCCGCCGAATATAAAACCAGGAACACATTCGTGCGCGCACTATAATTCGATTGCCATAATTACCTTACAGATTCGGAACTTCGACTACGTTCCCTCCCTCGCATTCGCCCTTTCTGGCCATTCAAGTTACACGGTACAAGCGACATACCTATATACGCGCTTACATTCCACGCGACATCCACGCGCGAATCGTTCCAAAAGGTTAATTCGCACACGCGGGCGCACCAGCGTTTGCGCGCGAATTAATAAAAATCGAGGCGGCGCTTGGCGAATTGGATTTTTCTCATCTTCCGGGCGCGCGTGTAAAAAACGCGAGCTTTAATTAAGGAATAATTGGAGATTTGGTAAACGGATTTCCGGTCGCTGAAAAATAATACACAAAAAGAGCGCTGTATAGGCGGGGTCGCGGGAGGGGTGAAGTAATTTCATTGTCGAAACAGATAACAATGCGTACAGTAAAACGACGTGGGACTCTGGGATAATTCGATCGGGCATATTTTATTTGGCTTTACCAGCGTTGTAAATTGTAAAATTCGTTTTCATTGCATTTTATACATTGCGTAAAATGGTTACAGAAAAAAGAGTTGTTACATGCTATTGAAAATAAATGTTCGACATATACTCTTACAATGATTTATAAAAAATAATTTTTATCTGAAATAATGATTATACATCTATAATATACTTTAATATAAAGTCACATCCAAATTCTACTGATAAAAATATATTCCTTCGTGCTCCTGACAGTTTTATAAAATCATCGAAAGCCTCCGATCTGTTCAGCCTATACATTCACCTCCAGGCGCAACACGCGCGCGATGATTAATTAAATCGCCATCACATCACCGTCGCGCGTCGTCTCTCGATACCATCGCTCCTCGTCTCTCTCTCTCTTCCTCTCCCTCTCACTCCCCCGTGACAAAACGCAAAGTGATTAATGGCATGATACCGTGTCGTCGCGCGGCGCGGCGAATGGAAAATTTTCCGCCAAAGATATTTTCTCTACCGTACACAATCCACTCTCTTGCGTGCACGCGTATCCTGTATTATACTTCCCGCAAACATTCCACTTATACCGAACTCCCGGCGCAAGAATCGTTTAATAATTGACGAAAAACTTTTGAACGAGCGCTTTAAATCAAACTCCATTGTGAAAAGTATAGCGACGGTTCTTCTCACTCTTTCTTGCCTGTTTACGACTGGACAGAGAGAAAGAGAGCGAACTCGATCATTTCGGCTCCCGCGTGGACGCGCGTTTATATATAACCTATCGAGCGACAGGTTCAATAACCGAAACTGCCAGCCGGCGTAAGTGCCCGCAGACGCTCTGCCGTCTTCTCTCTTTCTCTACGTTTTGCCGATCTTTCTATCCAGACGAAAATGTGTATATACGAAAGTTTCGGAAGCGCGCGCGCGAAGCGTAAAAGCTCGGCTTTCCGTCAAAAAGTTGCGCGATGGGGAGAGAGAGAGAGCTGGCCGGCAACAATCGACGTATTGACCAGATCTCGGGGATGATTTTCTTCGGCGATGAGTCGAGTGCGGGAGTGAGTTCGGTCTCGTGGAAATGTAAACATCGGAGGTGAAGATTCCGTGGGAGACATTGTGACGAATTTTCATCAATATATAAGGGAGATAACTTCACTAAATAATATTTGCGAAATTCATTATATAAACGATTTGTGAAGCAATGGTTTCCATGAATGATACCAAATCTCATGTATTTATATAAACCGAGCAACCATCGAAATATCAGTTATGAGCAGAGCCAATTATGTTTACAAACAGTTCCTTCTGTGAACCTTCTATAATAAATTATTAACTTATACATCAACGAAACTCACAAACCTAAAATTTGCAATATCTTTTTGTCAAAACCCGAATACGTCTGCTCCTCCGCACAGCCAACGCACCAACTTGACCGTAACAAAGACGATCGGTTTTTCCCCTTTCGTGCTTTTCTCGCATTCAGCCGGCAAGGTTCTCACGAGCATCGCGCGCTCGCGAGCGACGTTTAGCCGAAAAAAGCCGACCGGAAATACTGCTCCCGCTCGCGACCTGCGCCGTGGGTGCAAAAACTCGCCGGCTGCTCAGCGCGCGCGAGCGAATAAAACTATTCGTGTCTGCTGCTGGTGCTACTACTACTACCATCACCACTACCCACAACAGCAGCAGCAGCCGCGGTTCGTCCTTCCCAATCCAGTTCGACTCGCAATAATAAGATCCGCGCGCTCGTATACCACACTTCGACGCTTCTTCTCCTCCTCCTCCTTCCCGCTCGCTTTTTCTCCAGCCTCGGTCCTCTCGACTCCACCTTCTTCGCGCAAAGTTTCCGGAAAATCGGGAATTTCAGATGTAGGTGGCCGGGACAGCCGTGGCGGCGGCAGTTCATATTCGCGAAAGTGGAGTTGCGCGGGCGGGGAAGGGGGGCGCGCGCAAGCTGGCTTTGGAGCCGGGCCAACCACGCCTCCGCGCCCCCATAAAGCCTCGATACCAATTGCCGTCGGGCGAGCGCGCGCGCGCGAGCGGCAAGTAGAAGAGACGTTCAATTTAATAAAGGTAATAACGTTAAAGGTATTTTCGTTTTTCGCTCCTTCTTGCCCCCGCGCGCGAGGCGCCTTGCCGCGGCTGTGTGTATAAATCCAGAAAAGCGAAGCCGGTGGCAGGGGCACCGATTGGGACGACATCCAAAAGGCCATCCTATCTTTCTCCTTCGTACGCGTCGAATAGACTCCCAGCAGCAGCTATTCCCGTGTGCTACACACGCTGCCGACCGCGCAGTACATTCCTGTGTGAGAGAGAAAAATAGAGAGAGAGAGCGGCTGCATTTGGGATTCTGGCGCGCACGACGTTTTGTATCTCTCTTTTTCGCGGCCGAGCGAGGGAGGAGAGGAGGGGGAAGAGTGGTTTAACGAAGCGTCGTTACGTTCCTCAAGCGCCGATCGAACGATCTCCCCCTTGCCGTGGGAAAGAAGAGAGAAAGAGAGAGGGAGGGAGAGATCTCCATTCATAAATCCCAGTGCCGCGCGCACTACCGCATTGCGGTCTTCGGGGTGTCGATCAACCGCCGGTTTCTGTGTCTATTCTCATTCTACCTTTTACGCAATATAAGGTGTAAGAAAACCGTTTTGTTACGAGGATGAAAATTAAATGTAGTTAACTGCACGTAAACGGAGAAAAAGTAAGAAGAAGGATCATTTTTTATAAGAATATTTACGTTTTACGAAAATTTCATTCTTTTTTCATGATCATATGCTATATAATATTTAAAATCAGACGTTATCTTTTACTTATACACACGTAAGAAGAAGACGCAACCATGAGTCAAACATTATCAGAATTTATAGCTCACCTGAAACAAAGAAACAATAAAAAATAAATAAAAATAAAAAAAAAAGTTAAAAGCTGTATGACAAAGCCATAATACAAATATTTGATATATTACACAATTGAATTATGAATGATAAGGAACCACATAACCGTTTCCCCTTATCTCGTGAATAATCAATTGGCTCAGAAATAATTGGGTCAATCACGACATTCCAGAAAATAACGGAAATATTCTGGGGAAACAGCCTTTATTAAAAACGATAATTACACGGCCCAGCGCCCAGCTATGCACAACAGAGGCGCAGCTATGCGTTATCATCGTCCAGTACAGCAGCCCATATCAGCATCGCATCCTCGTCACCGCCGGCACGCGAGCCCGCGTGCGAGTTTGAAGGATACTCTCGAGCACACGCATCGTCCACGCGAGGAGGACCCTATACCCACTTCACCTACGCCACTGTCGCGGTCCTCATTATTGTGTTTTCGGGTAACGAGAAAACTTTATCCCGCGCGCAACGCGGTGGCAGCGATCCAAAATTTTCGGCGAACGTGACACCTAGCGAGCCGACGAATTTGCATGGGAACGTATACACACGCCGGCGCACGGAGATTCAGATCCTAATGAGACGAGGAGAAAGGGCCCAGGGGTGTGTACGCGAGAGAGAGAGAGAGAGAGAGAGAGGGAGAGAGAGATTCCCGGAAGCGAACCGTGAAAGATAATGAGGCCGGGGGCAGCCGCCGCCTCGGCCAAAAGCGCAACGAGAGCAATCTCTCCGCGAAGACGCGAGGGCGGGAGAGCTTTTTACGGCGGGGCAATTACTCCGCGTTGTAATGATAATAGGAAGGGCGGGGAGTCGAGGTGGAGTGGGTAGGGGCGGGGATAAAAAGCGAGTCTTGTTAGATGCGAGTTCGTAAGGAGTTCGCGGGCCGCGGGAAGATGCTATCTCGGAATTGGATGAACGAATGAAGACTTGAAGATGGTTGCGAACGATTTTTTTTTTAGAAGGGGTATTGTTTGGATTGATTATGCAAATTTCTCAAAACAGAAGTCGGCGCGACTTTTGTGATTACTTGATAAGAAAGTACGAACAGAGATATATGTCTGTATTTGCAAAGTCTTTGTTTTATTTATCCTTATCGGCAAAGAGGGAATTTAATTGGCTGGCTGATAAACATTTTTTCAGACCATTAGTGATATAAGATCAACAAAATATAAATATGCTTGAACACATGATATTAATACACATTTTTTAATTTTTGTATTTTGTATTAGTAATTAATTTATATTAATAATTGAAGAATAAATAAATAAGTACTAATAACCTTTTTCATAAAGTCACGCAGGTTATATCAAATGAAAATTAGACACATAAAAGAATTTTCTTAACAACTCAAAAATTAGAATCTCATAAAATTTGCCATCGCTATATAGGTACATGCCTTTTTCGAATTTTCCTTAGGAATACGCAAAGTAGAAATTAAAAACTTATAACGCGGCATCGAAGCCCGGGTGTCAAAACCGCGAATATGAAATAAATGCGCTACGGAACAATTTGCAAGCCACCAGCGCCTGCGCAGCCGCGAGAATATAAGCTGCCGCGCCTTTGGATTTCGGCCGAGGGACCTGAAAGAGCTCCTTCGAGCGGAAATCGCACTGGGGTTATGCCACTCCTTTCGCGAGTTTCCCGACCAAGATGGCGCACCTCGTGGGATTTCGAGAAAACGAGAGAAGAAGCGACGGCGGCAGCAGCCACCATCGCCTTACGCTAAAGGAAGTAACCGTGTAAAGGAAGGGAGAGAGAAAGAGAAAATTGCGGAAAAGCTCGAAAAAGGCCGGGAAATTCTTGGTTTCCTCTTAACCTCGAAATCCGCTGAGGGAAGGAGAGAAAGAAGAGAGGGAAAAAGTGAAAGAGAGACGGGGGAATAGAGAGAGAGGGAGAGAGAGAGAGAGAGAGAGAGAACCCGCGGAGTGGAAGTTCGCAATGAATAATTGAGCCCTCGGGTCTACGCGCCAAGACAAACCGAAGCTGTCGGTGCGACAGACGAGTAGCGGTAGGGGTTGCAGACTGCTTTATTTCTTTTTTTTTTCACTTCCCCAGAGCCGAGTTTTATTTCTTCGCTAATTATTGAAATTGAAAGTTTGCCTTTCGACTTGATTATGCGCCTTATTTACCTAATTAAAGGCCAAAGAACTCAATTACTTCAAAATGATTTCGTATAGCAATTTGCTGAAACGAAAATTTTTTAAAAGAAAGTCCTTTTTGCTTAAATTAAGTTTGTTATATGTACAGTAGACTGTTATCACAAGGAAAATGTGATTGTTTTTATTCGCGGAACGTTATCAAGTAAACGTCACTGATAAGCATATTTAAAGTTATAACAAAGCATGCTAAAGAGACTAATGTAATACTGTATAATTTAGTTTGCCAACAAACCTTCAACGATCAGGAGTGTTTGCAGAGAAAGCCATTAAAAATAATGTATTAATTTTATTAATAATGTATTCACTTATGGGGAAGGATTTACGCACTTAAACGTGAAGGTCCAAAAAAGTTAATACATAAATTTTGTACTCATACAGATCAAAGTATCTTTAATATGTTTTATATAAATGAGGAATAAAGAATATATTTACATTTAACATGTGTTTGTGTGTGCGGGTGTGTCGATAGATATGCACATAAATAGAGACGTTATATAGCGTAAGTGAAGGTATTACTGCGATTTTTCGAGAAAGGTGTACTTTAACTGAAGAATAAAATAATTTTAATACGATTAAACCAAAATCTTTCTTTTTCAAATCGTTTAAAATGTATTAAAGATCTAATAACAAAATTTGCGAATCTTGAAAAAATGTATATATATACATTTAATATAAAAAACCGCTGTCAATTCATTGGCACGTAGCTTCCTCAAACTTATTTTATTGATCCCTTTAATTAATTTTTACTTCTAATATTTAAAATTTAATACTTTATCTTGTACGGTTAGACTAACTAGGAGAGGGTCATGGCTTCAGATTCAGCTTAAACTGTGCGTTATATCCCTGGTGGAAATTTGTCTATCTGAAATGGCCAACAATCGCAATAAATAGGTAGAAAAAATCGCTAGTTAATAGGCCCCGGTGAAACGCTTTTTCTCACATTATTCGCACATTTAATAGATTGGACATATCCTCCAAATTTTCGTTTTAAGTTTACTTAAAGAATTGACGTTAAATTTGACGGTATTCAGCTGTAACTGATAGCTTACTAAAATATAAATAATATGAGCAGACAGAAAAACCATTTACAGTAGTCCTTTTGAAGATATTACGTAGAATGCATTTATTGCCATTAGATTCTGTCTCTCTCACTCCTTATCATAACAACAGACCTTCTACTAGCCATTTCCGGACTAAAAAACTCATCAGTTTTAATACCTTTAAAATACTTAAGAACAAGCTTGTGTTTGTCTTCGCAAAACTCATTCTATTTTTCAATCTATTAAATATTCGAATAATAGGGAAAAGGGAAATTCCCATTTTATAGCAAGTTTCTAATATAAATGGTCAGTTAATAGTTAGAAAATGTTTTGGATTTCCACCAGGGACCTTTTTTCGTAATGGACCGATTTTTTTGGGCAACGAACTTGATCTGAAGATATATAAAAGCTACATCTGTGCCAAATTTGAGGACGATTGGGTAATTTTTGCTCTTGTTATCGTGCGACAACGAAAACGCAAATTTTTTCTAAAATAATATTTTTCTAAAAAACAAATGAAGATAATCTCCTGAAATTTTAACCACATATAGTCTTCAATTAGTGTAATAACTGGTTAAAATTTCAAGTCGATAAATAAAATATTTTTTGAGAAATTAATTTATGAAATATAAAAAAGTTTTCCTTAATAACAAACGACAGAGTGAAGATATTTTAAATTTAAAAAAAGGAAAATATAGGTAATTTAAATACTTTTCAAGAAAAGTTTATTATATTATGTAATAATGGCTATAAGATATGAAGAAATAAAAAAAACTAAAAATTCAAAATTCGTTTTTGGAAAATAATTTTTTTTCTAAAAAACAAATGAAGATAATCTCTTGAAATTTTAACCACATATAGTCTTCAATTAGTGTAATAACTGGTTATTTATTTCAAGTCGATAAATAAATTATTTTTAGTAATACCTTCACTGACCCTATAACGTTATGTTTAACATGGTAAACACTACCGATAACATTACACTGAGAAAAAAATTGTGTAAAAATTACTCAAATTTTAATAAAAATTACTATACTGTAAGGGTAATCCGACCACAAGAAGTCAGTTTAATAATTTTTATAAAATAGTATAGTAATTTTCATACTTTCTCGAAAAATTTCGGAAAAAAAATATCTAACCGATTTTATTCATTTTATTAAGAACTTATTGAGATTTATTAAGAATTAATTGTGTAAGAAATAACAGATAAGATTAAATAATATTAAATTTAAACAATGAAAAAAATTTTGCCGGTATGGGGAATCGAACCTGGACCTCCGGATTGACAAGCGAACTCCTTACCATTTGCGCCGTTGATGAACTTACATGGAATAATTCGAATTGTCTACATATGTTACGGTAGATTAATAATTATAAAAGTGAATTATTTTTTTGAAACTTTAAAAACAAATTCGATATTATGCTATGGACAATTATTTCAATGTTGATCACAGTTATTAATAAAAAACTTATTACAATAATACTATCTAAAGCAAGTTTTCTTGAACCAAATTGCAGGTTAGAACGAGTCGGCATCATTGTTTTGATGGCAGCGCGCATGCGCAGTGTACTGCGTACTCCAAAATTACTATACCGTACAGAAAAAATTTATTATCCAATATAATAAAATTTTCTAATTTTCTGGGTAAAATTTATATTAGAGTTTTGTAAAAATTTATAATCTCTAATTTTTATCATGCTGTTTAGTAATTTTTCCACTTTTGTATAATAACTTTTATTCAACGTTTTAGTATTTTTTCATACTTTTAATGTAAAAATTATTCGAATTTTAGTAAATATCTCACTTTTGTCATCTTGTGGTAGGATTCCCCGACAGTATAGTAATTTTTATTAAAATTCGAATAATTTTTACACAATTTTTTTCTTAGTGTACTATTCTGCTAATTGTTAATGTCCCCAGCATGTGCTTTAACTAATTAGACTTTATTATTTAACTATGCAATATTCTATTTCATAATATGTAATCAATCAACGTTAAAATTTTTAAATTTGCGTTGCAGATTTTGTTCATTTGGCAAAAATGAGAACTTACATTTATAAAATAATCGCAATTTATTTGCAATGCACATTGATTAGTGCTACAAAACCGAATGAATACGAACTTAAGTCAGTAAACGTGGTAAGAATTAGCTGCAATCCTATCACTTTAAGTATTTTCAATGCGGTAATAGTAATTGTAACATTTTAAGATTTTTAGGCATGGCGATTGTATTCCGGATGCAGATTCAATGTATCCTACAGATCCATATTACAATCATGATTTCTATCCGATTGAAATGGGTGGTTTAATTAACTTAAATGTTATTTAAGTCAATGGAAGAATTAAGAGCATGTCGGAGTCATTACAAATTTCAACATCGTATTTTTGATTATTCGAATAGAAATTTTGGTCTTAATTAATGCATAATCTTAAGAATTAAATTTAAAAATGTTAAACTAAAATTTTAATAATTATATTATAAACATTCTGGTGAGTGTTTAGTTGAATACTGGGTATGACATCCTCTTAATGTATTTTTAAGGCAAAAAAGCTTCTAAAACAGCAGATTTTATTTTAGGAAGGCAAACAGCGCGAATATAAACTGGGAGCAGTCTTGCGCAAACGTTATCAACGATTTTTAGGCGATTTATACGTTTCTTCTGACGTTTATGCGCGCAGCACTGACTACGATAGAACGCGCATGAGTCTACTTTTAGTTCTGGCTGGGCTTTATCCTCCTAAGGGATCGCAACGCTGGAAATCAGATCTTAACTGACAACCAGTACCGATGAGAGATGCCCCAATTGACAAAGATCCGATTATGTATTCGATAGCATGCCCTACGTACGTCTCATCCATTTCCATAAACCACGAATTATTCTTAACTTTTACCTATAAAATGTATTCTCAGAATAATTAGAATTTGATTTTTCAGTTTTAAAGGCGAAAAGGCGAAAATTGAAAATTCATCGGAATACAAGGTGGAAGTTAAGCGATTTCGAGATGCCATGCCAAAATTATCTAATCTCACTGGATGGAATATTACTCAAACATTACAACTTTACAAATTATATCAGACGCTGTTAGCTGAAAAAGAATTAAATTTTACACTTCCTGGGTGGACACAACTGTACTTTCCAGAAGGACTTATAAAAGAAGGAGCAATATTTGAAATGAAAGCGCTCTCTTACAATACTTTATTATTAAGATTGAGTGGAGGTATAAGTATTATTGTACATTCTATTTTATAATTATCGTTAAAAGTGGTATAAATTACATTATCATTGTAATTAATAAACACATTTTTCTACAATAGGCATGACTTTACGGGCGATTATAAATCAGGCGACAAATATCATAGATGGCAAGAAAGCACCGAAAATATCTTTGTAAAGTGGACATGGATTAAACGTATTTGCAATGTTGAAAACATTGAATACCTGGAAACCAGATATACCGGAATATGCGAGCGCTGTTATTTTAGAACTTTGGGAAAAAAATTCCAAGTATTTTTTCAAAGTACAGAGTCTCATATAATAAGATAACAGATCTTAGTAAAAAATATTTGTCTCATACCCTATCGGAAAGTGTTGTCTTCCCACCCTGCTCTCACGGCCGAAAGTGCCACACTCGCTGCCGCTCGGGCCGCAAATCACCTGCAGGCGGCGCTAGTCGGCAGAAAATTAGAAACGTGCATAAGCCTCGCAGTTTTAGGAGTGAGGTTATGTGGCACTTAAGACCCTGAGATCAGGATGAAAAGACAATAATATACTTTCCTCCAGGGAATACATGAGACAAAATAGTATACGCAACACGGGAGGGAAGTAGAACATCTCAACCCGCGTGTTTACCGCCCTCGCCTTCAGCTCGGGCGTTAATATCACACGCGGGTTGGGATGTCTTACTTCCCTCCCTTGGTGCGTAATGTACTATTATATGTTAAAAATTTATGTGAATATATTTTTGCAGGTGGTATATTATCATGGAATTCCGATGAAATTTCAAGATTTGACGGTTAAAGGATGTTCTGATTATTGTCCTGTCGAAGATTTTGAAAAATTACTACATGATGTTATTTCGAACGACCCGCAGAGAGAATGTTTTAATACGTCTTATATTCAAGAAATTAAAATATCTATGAATAATGGTATTGCGTAAATAATTATTCTTTTAAATCAAATATTGTAATTATTTTTAATTAAAATTATATAGGTTAATTTTCGCCATGTATAATTTTCTTGTGTATATATGAACGATAATCAGTTTTATATTTGTGTTTATACTTTTATTGGTGCGCAATTTTAGTAAAATTAATCATCTGCGAAACTCATATTATAAAAATTGTTTCGAATGAAATAATGGTATGAAGATTAAATTAACAGTTATTATTTTTCGTAAATAAAAACTTTGTTTACAATTCATATGCATGAGTATTTCCACATTCAGAGCGCAAACTTTGATTTTATGTGCACGCAAACGTTTGAAAAATCCTTTCTGCACATTGTATAGAATAGTACATTAAGCAACTAGTGCGCAAAATAGGTCATTCCCACACTAGCCGAGTTTGTCACAAAAGTGACGAGTGCGGGTGCCCTATTGCGCATGTATGCGTATACTATTTTTCCTAACGAGATGCGCAGATTTCGATTTTGCGAATTCGAATGAGTGCGCAAAGTATAGCGTATTTTGGACACTAGTGCGGGAATATGCTATTTTGCACACTCATTCGGGTTCGCAAAATCGAATTTCGAACACTCCGTTAGCTCGATTCGTGTATTATGCTTGTCGAAATAACCTTTACGCATTAGTTGCGTAATATACTATTTCCTAACTGTGCGAAAAAATAGAGAATCGAATTTCGCGCACGGAGTGGGAACATAGTATACGCAATAAGTGCTTAAAGTAGGTAATTCTCGCACGACTAGAATTTGTTACCCAACCATTGCGAGGTATAATGTACTAAAATAACTAGATTATAGTGTATTTATTTCCTTCTTATATGTACAGTCTTAGAACTGAACAAAATAATGGCATTTAAAATATTCTCAATTAACCTTTTCCGTGCAAATCATTACACGTTTAAGTTTAAACAGGATTTCATTGAATCAATAAAAACGCTTGTTATAACTTTTGATAATTATGCTTATACTAAACAGCGTTATCTTATTTACAATTTTCCAATCCCATTGAACCAAATCACATCATTTTAGTCTTTTTTTTTCTGAAGTAATTTAGGTGCTTTATGCGGTAGAGTTTCTATTATAACAGATCGTTTTATTTTTTATCACAAAACAATATTTACTTTTTACATCATAAAAGGGTTTATCACTTCATGAGTCATAAACAGAATTCAACTGCTGCATGCTTGTTAGTTATAAATTCAGTGGCCAGAGCCGCCAATTTTCATCTCATATTGAACTTTGACTATTGGGAGAATAAAATTACGGTGTTAAGAAAATTTAAAGTAAGTACAAGTAAATTTATTTTTGTTTAAGAAAATAATTTTTGCAATAATTTTTATTCTATATGTGAATCTAATGGCCGCACTGTGTATTAAAATACCCTTTACGAACAATTCTTTTCTAGTTTCCTTTATTAGACATCATTTCAATTCCGTTATGATGGTGACCAATGTGTATTTCTTTAGATGCCTTGCAATGTTTTTCATGTTTCATAATTTCAAGTTTGCAATTGCAAAAAATTACAACCTAAAAGCAGTCAATGTGGTGAATATTATTTTAATAATTATCACGTTTTACAATAATTTAAGGTGATGCGATACTGACACTATTACCCAAAATTTGGTTCCCGTTTTTCTCATTCAATTTTTAATTTTAAGAAAAAAACTCTTTGATACGTTGTAGTTCTTTATTAAACTTAAAACGTGTCAAAGAGTTTTTTTCAAAAAGTTTAAAATTGAAGGAGAAAAACGGGAACCGATAATTGAGTAATAGCGTGGGTATCACATCACCTTAAAAACAAGTTCAGATATTAAATACCATAAAAAGATTTTTAGACATGGTGATCGACTACCGGATTCAAACGCATTATATCCAAATGATCCGTATAACAATCGTGACTATTATCCAATTGAAATAGGTGGATTAACTAATGTAATATATCGCTCATTTATTAACCTTTTGACCGCCAGCATTGAAAACTTATTAATTCTCTTAGAAAGTTTCAAAATGTCATGCTTATACCTTAGATACAATTCGTATTATAATATTTCAATTATCATTGTGCCAATCTATTGACTTTGAGGCAGTTAAAAGGTTAAAGTCATTTTATATTTACATCTTAAAATATGGTTCAGAAAAAAATACTTTTTTAGGACGGGAAACTACGTGAATATAATCTTGGCAAATTTTTACGCAAGCGATATGATAAATTTTTGGGAGATTATTATGTCCCTTCAGAGCTCTACGCGCGTAGCACTGATTATGATAGAACGCGAATGAGTCTTCTGCTAGTTCTAGCGGCTCTTTATCCTCCTACGTCGGTACAACATTGGAAAGAAAATCTTAACTGGCAACCTATACTTGTGAGAGATGTTCCCTTAAGCAACGACCCTATACTGTATCCATTCGAGTGTCTCACGTGTGTATCGCATGTATTATTTGAAATTTCGAAATAAAAATAAATCATTTAACTGAAATAATTAGTTTTAAAGCAGAGAAAAAACGTATTGAAGGTTCACACGAGTATAAGGCTCAGTTTGAACGATTCAAAGCTGCAATGCCTCAATTGTCTAAGTATACTGGGTTAAATATAACTAGAATATTAACAATTTATGCTATCTATGGTACGTTAATATCTGAAATGGCAATGAATTTGACACTTCCTGAGTGTATTCCTGAGTATAAAGGATGCAGCAGAGTTTGAAGTAAAGGCACTTTTTTGGAATACATTATTGTTAAGATTGTCTGCAGGTTAATTTTCCTTCTAATTGGTTATAGTTTTATCAAGCATTATACAATACAAAAGACTATTTTTCAATAGGTATGGCTCATCGAAGGATATTGGATGACATGACAGCTATAATGCAAGGAAAGAAGGCACCAAAGATTTCTCTGTACAGCGGACACGATTTAAATGTTGCCTCCCATTTAAGATCCTTGACTTGGAGAGTGGAAATTCCGCCATATGGGAGCGCCATCATTTACGAGCTTTGGAAAAAAAAATCAAATTACTTTATTAAGGTAATACAAAATCTGTGAAAACGTTTTGTTCTAATAAGAACTGATTTCTTATCAATGATTCATCTCAGTAACATTGATCTATATGGATTACTATGTCATTAAAAATGTGCCCTATTTTTCAGGCACTGTATTACCGTGGAATTCCAGGCGAATTGGAAATTTTGACAATCGATGGATGTGATAAATATTGTCCACTGGATAAATTTGAAGTGTTACTGAACGATAGGATAGCTGTAAATCCAAAAAAGGAATGCTTTGATCAATCCCATATCAAGAAAATAAGGAATTCTATCGACATGAGCCCTATATAAAATAGTAGAATTTGATATTTATATTAAAATTAGTAATTACTAGTATAAAAATAGTTTACAGCAAGACTTTAGGTCAAAATATATACATATATATAATTTATTGATAAATAATATTTATTGATAATTTATTAATAAATAATATTAATTGTAATAATATTAATATTTATTGTAATATTTTCATAATAATATTGGATAAATACTATATAATCACTTGAATAAAATACTAATTCAATCGTACGAAAATTTCGAAATTGCGATTTAACGATTCAATTGCAAAGCAGCAACGATAAGTACGCGCGGACCATTACAGACTCTACATGTTCGCGACGTTGAATCCGCGACAATGCGTCGCAATCCCATAAGCCCCATACCTCCTTTCTCCTGCACTGCGTGCGCGCGGAATGGGAAATAGCCGGTCAAGCGGATGCGTCGCTCCAAAACGGCATGTAAACTTATTTATTGTGCCCGTTCGCGCGAACTTCGCCTGCTGCTGCTGCGGCAGCGAGCTGACTCGAATTCCGCACGCGCGCGCTGCCAGAAGAAAGGACTCGAGGAAAAGAGGAGCAAAAAGGAGAACGCGGTGGCGGGACCAGAAGAAAATCGCACGGCGGCGGCGAGGCAACCGAGGGAATATAGGAGCGCGCGAACACTTTTCATCCTACGACAGAAAGCGCGCGCGCAGAAAGTACCACTGGACCTGGGCCAGGTCCGCCCACTTGTCCCGTCGAATTCGAGATTATTTGGGACATTTCACGTAGGCGTATATACGCCCAAAAGGACTAGGATAGAAAGAGAGAAGGGGGAGAAGGAGAGACGCGCCGCTTACTTCCGAATTCTCGGGATATTTTTGCGAGTACGCGAGAGAGAGAGAGAGAACCAGTTAGTCGCGACCGGAATGATTTAGGAAGACCTGCCACGGCGAAAACTCCCGAGGACGTCCGCCCGACGACGCTTCTTTGCTCTAAACGTGCGCGAGCGCAACGACGACGCTAAGATTTTTTTTTCCAACTTTTTTTATCTCGTGCACGCGCTCTCTTTCTTTTGTTTTCGTTTTGGCCATCTGATGAAACTTGGAAAACCGTTGCGGTTAATTTTAGGACGGGTTCTGATTTGTATTTTACAATTGCGTAGACAGTAATTAGAATTAATTTTCTCAATTTAAGAAAAGCTATTTTGAAAAATTAAAAATAATATTGGGTTAGCAATTTATGAAAAAATTGTTTACGGTTTAAAATTTTTAAGAAAAATTATAATGTGAGAAACGTTTAATACAGGTCATGATATTGTTTCATGAGCTTATCAAGGTTGAAAATATACTGCCTATATGCACTGATAGCAAATAATAATATACGTATAACTGATTTGGTATCAGTGGATATGCACTGATTTAAATTTAAAGAATATAACGTATTTAAAAATTCATCACATTTAAATTCATTCTAAAATGCGACATTTTACTGTCAATTTATTTTCAGATGGCTATACTATCGGCGTCGAATATCAGTATTACTAAAATTATTAATAATTAAATATAAAATCATATTTGCTACTTTTTTATTAAATAAGTTTTGAGAAATAAGTTAAATAAGCGATATAAGCCCCTAAAATAAGAAATTAGGCGAAAATTTTTGAAGTATTTCGACTTTTAAAAATCATATGTCTTAATTATATGTCGGTATTATCATATGTCTTACATTTTTAATTTCATTCATCAAGGTGCTGCATCTTCAAATTTTATTCGATTTTTGATTTTTTGGTTTTATTTTGTCCAGGGGAGAATTATAAATAGACCCACTAACTTAAAAATAAAAAATATGTCTTACATTTTCATTAAAGTTTAGTTTTATAAAAAAGGAACTCACTTTTTAAGTTGACTGTACACTTTAAAATGTTTATTATCTTAAATATAAAGTTAGTTTATTTTATTTTTGAGTTAGTGGGTCTATTAATAATTCTCCTCTGGACAAAATAAGACCAAAAAAACAAGAATCGAATAAAATTTTAAGATGCGGCACCTTGATGAATGAAATTAAAAATGTATTCGAATATATGATTTTTAAAAGTCGAAATACTTAAAAAATTTTTATCTGATTTCTTATTTTGGGAGCTTCAACTATTGGTCTTATGCCCTCCTATATAGTTTTCAAATAAAAAAGAAAAAAACAACCCCATATAACAAATTATTGATATTTTAAATAAAAACTAACTTCTGACACCGATTGTATAGCCAATACATCCTTAACGAGGCGTTTTTAAAATCTATATATTAAATTAAGCATTACAACAGAAGTTATTATTGAATACCGGACGTAAATGGATTTTGCATTATTATTTATAGATTATCGATAGTGCATTTCACTGTCAACTTCCATTTAGAGCACTCAATATTGTCGATAAAGAAAATTCCCTCCCAGCGAAGACGGCGGGGCTTCCTCTTCAGCTTACAAAGCGTCAAATCCAATATCATTTAAGTGCTGAATAACTCAGGCCCGGACTGCAAAATTTTACCGCATTAAATCTCATTTTAATACTCGCAATTCTTCCATTATCGTTCGCCGTTTTTAATATCGCCACTCCTTTAATAATTCACGCAAAATAAAATTAATTTCTCTTTCCTAATAAAAATTTTCCTTTAATACACCTTCTACGAATGTGTTATAATTAATAATTAATTTCAAGCTACCGCAAATTCGGCTTGATTGAACCGCCTCAACATGATTAGTAGTGTAATATGGTTCATTAAAAGAAAAAAAGCGTTTATCTTGAACGACAGAATATTAACAATTTTTTACTAAATATTTATAAAAGAGAAGAGGAGATCGAGTAAAGTAACTCACTTCACTCGATTAATTCCCGCAAACTCGCGAATCAATAACGCGTCGATTGATCAGACAATTTCTTAACCACATCCTGGAATACTGGCCTCCAATAAACAAGCGCGCGCTATTACGTAATATTACCGGGCTCAAAGCAGCAGCAGCAGCGTAGTGCCATCGGCGCGAGACGACCGCGGTATTTTCATCAAAAGGAACGCCTCTCTCTTTCCCGTCCGCGAGTTCCTTCCTCTCCTCCTCTCTTTCACTTCGCGGAAGAAGAAGGCGAGGGCGAAGAGAAGACGCGCCGCTCTCTCTCCCTCTCTCTCTCTCTCTTCGCCTTTGCAACATCGGTGCAAATGCATTTATAGCGGGGCGGGAGAATTTTCTATACGCTCTCTCTCTCTCTCTCTCTTCCTCTAAAAGTAAAAGGAGCGCGCGTCCGAATAAACCAAGGGAGACGGGGAAAATATGCGCGAGAGATATTATGACGATGCGCGCGCGGCTGGGTGAAGAAGCGCGCTGCAAGCGAGCGCCGGCAGCCGGCGCGCGTCATTGCTAAACGCGATTACCGTAAGTCCCTCGCCGCCGCCGCCGCCAACGGAAGCACTTAACGTCGCTCTCTATATCTTTCTCTCTCGTTTTTCGCTCTCTTTTTCTCTCTCTCGCTCTCTGTGCCGAGGTATTGCGTCTCCATAGCGATCGGGCGCTGGATCCATCCGGGCGAATCCCTTGTAAATCTCTCTTCTACATTAAATAGAGCGGGAAATTGCGCCCGAGGCGAGGCGAAGCTCGCGCGCTCGCGAGAGATGGGAGTTTTGCGCGAGCGTGCGCGCGCGCCAGAGAGTGAGAGAGAGAATATATACGGCGGAGGTTATGGTTGCGCATAATTTGCGGAAATGATGTGATTATTTGCGCGGAAAAAGGAGGGGCGGCGGTTTCGCGAGATTCCTTTTCGCTTTTAAGGAAAGAAATGTATTTATGGTGTTATTCATTTTTCCTTTAATTGCGTCATTTATCGGAGCTGTCGACGAATTTTCGTTTAAAACAAACTAGTTTTTAGAAGTCTGAAATGTTATTGTTTAGAATTATTTTATATTTTATCATTTTCATATGAAATGCAGCCTAAAAATCGGTTTACATGTAACAGATATGCAGAGGTTATTCAACTAATTCATGAAATATTTGAAAATGAAGTAAAAGGTAACAAAATAAAGTTTTGTTACAAACCTATAGTAACAGTTTATAATGTGTACTCGTGAAATAAATAGTCTCGTATTATCCTATAAAATATTATCGTAATAATAGTTGAGTTTGAAAGTATAATTTTCAAATTCCCGTATCTTAATTGTTTATTTTGTTTTCAGACAAGATTAGAGAAATCCCATATCTTACACTATTAATATATAAACTTTGTGTACTAAAATCTAACGGCCAAACTACAGAGATAATTTAATTTATAATGAATAGTAATTTAAATTTCCTTAACACGAGGTCCCAAAGTCATAAGAATTCTGCAAAATTGAAATCTCAAACCAATACAATTATATCATTACTCTATAACAGAATGACTTATTCAACTACTTTCTCATCAAGAACCGACATAGAGTCACCACCACCAAAACAAAAGACAACGTCGCACAGATGCAGCTTAGAAATAACGCGGCATCGTCAAGCGAACGCAACGAGATGTCGAACCTGGCACGCGTTTCCTGCTGCACTCACTTGCGCGCGCGCACACACGCACCGTAAAACCTGCGTCGGAGGGCGAATTTATGCCCCATAAATACAGTCTCCTCGCCGCGTATACGGGCGAGCCTAAACGCGGCTCTCGCGCTCTTTATGTAGCTCCGGTATAGGTATATGGCTGCGGCACGAGGGAATTCCGCGCAGGAATCGATCTCGCGCGAGGAGAAAAGCGGGAGACGAAAGGATGGGCGGAATAGAAGAGAGAGAGAGGGAGAGTCTGTAACTTTGCACCTTTTGCCGGATTTTCCGTCTGATGCGCACGCGGAGAATGGATCTGGATAGGTCGGACTGGTTCTGATGGGCTTTTTGCTGGTCTGCGGCTATTTATTCATTCGAGGGAGAAAAATATATCTTAAAGTGGAAAGTAAATATAGTGAATAAATGTAGGTCGGGTGAATGTTGTCTTTTGTAAATGTTATAATGAAGAGAAAACAGTAATTCTGAATAGTGCGCAGAAAATTTATTTTAGACAGCGATACAACTTCAATTCACTTTTGTAGTTGTTCATTCAGTGGGGAAAAAACGCTATCAAATTAGAGTGAAGTTTCTCTTAAAATATAAAAGAATTGGAATAGTTTTATTTTTAATTAAAACAAAACTTTTATGTGTCTTTTTTTACTCTCTGTACCATTCATAAAAAGTAGTCAGAGTTAAAACCAGAAAGATTTCTAATTTCCAGATTGTTATTTCTTTTTGATAAAAACTGTTACTATAATATTCTATAGCTTTCATCAATTTTGTCGTTGATACATTATTACAATACAAATTGCATTCCGTTCGCAATTCACGTTACCCTCCAGTAGAATCACCCACATTTTGCATTTATTACTTCAACTCTCAATGTTGCCCTTCTACCGCGTTTATACACCGCGCATTTTGCTATGACGCATTTCACCGTTTGATTTTATAGAACTATCTCCAATATTACAAAAAAAACGGTTGCGCATCTCCTCGCAGCAAAAAGCATCCATTTCAAAGAGCAGCGAGAGAAGCATCAGTAGCAACGAGTCCCTGGCCTGATCTTCCGCGATACCGAACCCCGCGGATTTATATGTATTTATTGACCTATTTTTCGCCGACGCCGGGCTATGGCCATTTTCTCCGATTGGAAGCGCAGCCGGGAGGGTTTTACATAGGGGGCAGCTGCAGCGCCGACCAGAGAGTCTCGCTTGCCTGAAAAACCGGAAGATGAGGAGTCGATAATGAGAACTGCGGCGGCCCGCGCGGACTTAAATATTTCTCCGCCGTATTTTTTCTACCTCGTGTACAGTCAACGCCGCGCGAGAAGGTCCAATTAGAGAAAGAGGGGGGTGAGAGAGCAATTTCGAAAGTCGATATGGGAAGGAGGGAGGAAAAAAATTAACTTTCTTGAGCGGAAACTTTTAATTGCTGATTGGAAAAGCGGGGGAAAAATTTATTTACGGGGGATCGTAACGCAGGCATAGAGTATGAAGATGGCGCAGACTTTTCAATTCCGTCAGTTGTAACTATTTGCGCACTCGGTGCGCGATGTTAAAGTTGATCGCGCGATCGTAAGTCAATATCTGCAAGAGCAAAAGGAACTAAAAATCTTTTTTTTTTCAGTATAGTTATTGTTATTATTGAAAATAATATGTTTTTTTCGCTTTTATTATGTTGATATACAACTTGTTCGGAAAATGTATGCATCTGTAAACATAATCCTGTAGAGCGCAAAATTCTAAGAAAAAAGTTCCTTTACCATTTTTTCATATGACTAGTAACTTTTCTAGTAACTGATGTGTTTAAATTGTTTGTTTTTAATAGGAATTTTATATCTATAGATATCATCTTATAAACATAGGTATACATTTTCTATTAAAAACAAAGAATTTAAACACATCAGTTACTAAAAAAATACTAGTCATATGAAAAAATAGTAAAGGAACTTTTTTCTTAGAATTTTGCGCTCTACAGGATTATGTTTACAGACGCATACATTTTCCGAACAAGTTGTATAATAGGTATATTTAGAACTATTTACTTTGGTAAAATATTTTACTTCGAAAAATCCGTAATTTCAATAATACAAATTGTTATAAAACACATGTCGATCCTTTTTGATATGTACATTACCCAAGTGTTATTTTCACCTGTTTTGCTATTTCTGTTTATTTACCACTGCATTTAATTTTGGCTTTCTTTCTCAGACCGTCTCTTTACCTGAATTAAACAGTTATGTAGTTTGCATCAATGTCGACTGCATTTTCTTTTGCTTCCGTTTTTGTATCGTTTAATATTTTCTTGTTTACCTGTTGCGTTGGCACGTTATTTATAATGTATCTAGTATTCTTTCGTACTTGTTCATTATAGTTATTTATTTTTCATCGTTATTTTAATAATGAATTTAATAGTTCAAAAAGGAACTTCTAAATGCGAAGCATAACATCTATGCAATATAAATGTAGGTTAAACTTCACGTAGTGTTTTGAATTTTACTGTAATTAAAATATAACTTTGACGTACTTTAAAGTTTATATTATTCGATGAAAAAAATTGTTTAATTTAAATTAAAATGTTATTCATAACAATCATTTAATTGTTATTAGATTTAATGATTAAAACAAACCTTCTTTTTGCATTATAGTAAAAGTGCTGAAATTCTGGGAATCAAAAGTACAATCGCGAAAGCTCCTGCCAGTCAAAAAACTCGGCGTTCCCGCAAAAAAAAGGCACGCTCCCTCTCTCCGCACTTCCGCCCAAATAAATATCTAAAAATTTTCCAAAACATCAAGCTGCGACGTGTCGCATCCACCCGACTCTTCTCTCTCTTTCTTTCTCTCTCTCTCTCTCTCTCTCTCTCTCTCTCTCTCTCTCTCCCCCGGATAAATACTTCAGCGCAGAACCCCGTATTTCCTCTCACTCTCCCTTATATACGCTCAAAAAACCCGCCGACGCACAACAAACAACAACAGCAGCGGCAGCCTCGACGAATGCAATTCGTTCTTCGTGAAGAAAAGCTCGCCGCCGCCGCGCATAAGCTGTCCCGTGGTCAAAACGATCCAGCGCCAGGAAAGTTTGTCCCCGCTCGCTCGCCGCGGGGAGGACGCGAAGCGCGCGACAAACTTTCCGGACTTCAAGATTCATCGAAGACGGGCGGGAAAGTGAAAAAGACAAAAGCGAGACGGCGCGGTAGATTAACGCGAGAGCACTCATCAGACTAGAAGGGAAAACTTGTTCCCGCGGTATATATGGCGGAGCGGGAGGAAAAAGAGACGGCGGCGCGGGGCAAGAAATATAATGAGATACTGAAAAAGAAGAGGAGAGAGGGGTGGGAGGAGAAAACAAACAGAGGGGGAGCTCGGGGGATGAAGAGCGCGCGGACAAGAGGTATGAGATGGCTGGGAACACAAACAAATGAATAACGCCGCTGGTAGGGGGAGCGAGTCCCCGTTTCCGAGTTCCGGCGCATTACGGATAATTAGATTGGATTCCGTTTGCTCGCCTCGTTCGCGACGCGGATTTACCACGCGCCAAGTATCTGGTCTTGCAGGTGTAGGACGACGTGCAAATAGGCATTCGAGTTTAAACATCTTGGCTATAATCCTGACTAATCTTTAAGTGGTGTTTTGTTTTATAGGGTGATGAGGAATCAATCTTGGCACCAAATAGTTTTTTCTAGCGGAATGAAATTGCGATAATGGTTAATCTATTTCTCATTAATGCATAACAACCAAATGAGGAGCAACGACGATTTAAATATAACAATAAATAGCTCCTGAAATATAAATAGAATTGTACAATTATAATGTTCCGAAATCGAGTTTGAATAATATTATTATTTCATGGTGCATAATAAAGGTAAATTAACTTAAAATAATCGTATGAAATAATTAGTAATGTATTCTTTCGTTATAACAAACATACGACTTGCTTAATTTTCAACGAAATAGAAATAGTTGCAGCAATCTTTATAGATTATGCATATAACACGATGATAAATGAAATAAACAATATCGTCTAATCGAATGTCTAGACCACTACTTAAAAATACGCGTTCCCATCATTTGCACATACACCACCACCTATATAATCGTAGCTTACAATAATCCCACAATGAAACTATAATGGCATGTAACAAAGAAAACAATTTTTCTAGCCACACTTCAAAGTACAATTACACTCTCGCATAGTAATACGATTATTTAACAGTCTGCTTTATAACGCGCTGCACCTTTTAACTCATCTCACTCACTCTCACAGCGCTCTATCCGAACTCGCTCTCGTGCCAGTTACTCTAATTTTCTCCGGCGGCCCTTTGTCCCCCCACCCTCCCGACGTGGCGGCTGCAGGCGCAGAGTAGCAAAACCGTCCCGAAATCGCTTTCCGCTGCTCGTTTCACGGCCCAAGTTTTATTCGCTCGGCGCGAGCGCGCATATACATCCTGCAGGTGGCAGCGGCCGCGCCACACAGCTAGCGAAGGGCGACGTCACGCGTGAAATACTTGTTTTATTGCTTTCGGACGGACGGCCGAGTCGCGTAATAGGTAATTAGTTAATTTACTCGTAATCAAGGTAATTGTGGATTTAACCTTAGTCCCGGGCACCGACGGCCGCCCGACGTAATTGACTCTCTCATTCTCCCTCCCTCTCTCTCTCTCGCTCGCCCCCGTGGGCGAAACAAGTTTTGTTTTCGCGTTTCCGCTCGCGCGGCGACGAGTGAAAAATGCATTTTTAACGGGGCGCGCCGGTATAAAGGGAGGAGAGAGAGAGAGAAAGAGAGAAAGGGAGAGAGAAAGAGTCTGCCTGGGCTCGTCGACGTCGAGTAAATTAAGAGGCCTTTGAAAGTGTCACGCTCGAAATCCGGATTACCAAAGCGCGTATAGCGCGCACGCATGCGGAGGGTAATAAATTAATACGAGCCTGTGCGTAACGCGATATTAGGGTGGAAATTATTGATGACACGCGTAGAGAGAGAAAGCGCGATTGAAAGTGCACTCGTTTATTGTATTTAAATGTGCCGGCGACGGCAATTGTGGGTGATTACGGCTTTCATGCTTTGTTTGGAAATTCTTTGCGGTGGGTTGCTCGTCGATTCGGGGAGCATAATATTTTTGGAGATTATTTACAAAGGTACATAAATCCAAGTGCTAAGCCATTGCGTGAAAATAGATACTCCAATGAATGTGATTCTCAGAATGCTGTGTACACTTTCAATCAAAGCGAGTAATATTTTGGTAAATTTAGCATTCCATTCGACCCAGAATCAGCATTCTACCGACCGTTAGAATTGCTATTTCCAATAAAACGTATACAAATTCGCAAACATTTTCATTAGCATATATTAAAACCCAAAAACGCCATCCAGCGCTCTATTGACACATTTTCCGCAATCTCAAATACCAAAACTAAACCGATCACCCATTCACCCATTTCATTATCCCCTATCTGTCTCCCTCTCCCCTCCCTCGTCACCGCACCACCTACATCTGTTTTTATTCATCATCGCACGACCAATGGGTTCCGATCAACCCGATAACTTTCGACTTGGCGAACCACGCCTCAATAATTCAAGGCAACGGTTAAAAATGACGCTCGCGCGGTCGTATTGATACGCGGCGAGGGTTTAATAATTATACCGAAATCCGCGCCAGCGCTCGCGTAATTTCCGGCTCCCCGGCCCGGAAAATAGCCGCCTCGCTCGCCAATGCCAGAGACAATGCGACAATGGAGAGAGAAGCGTCAGCGGCAGGATAAAAAGCCTCTGCAGCGGAGATGAGTCGGTAATACGCGGGAGGCCCGCCGACACGATGATTCATGGGGAAGACGTGCCGATTTTTCGACGGGGGGAGACGCGCGCGCGCGCGTGGGCACATAGCGGTGGTTTGAAATGTGATAATTGATGCTTATTAGCGCATTGTTGCGGCGGGGAGAGAGAGAAAAGGGAGGGACCGTTTTGTTGATGTTTATGGTTCTGATGTGATTTATGATGTTTCAGGAGAATATTTTAAATAGGTATCGGAAACAGACTTGTTTCCATATGAAAGTATTTTATAAAACTATCTTTTTATATTTTTTAACGTTCATAACACTTTACATAATCTGTTGATAAAACAATTTTCAAAAAGAAATGCGTATGAAAAATGTGTATGAAGTTGTAGAATTTTCATAAAATTGGGGATTTTTTCTTAAAGATAAGCGTCAGAAACTTGCATTATCTTACAGAGCTTGGAATTTCATGAATTTCAAAAAATTTCACTTAGGGTGCCATCCCCAGACCCTAGATCGGATTTTTCTTAACTTACTCAAGGAAATCAAATTCCTTTTTCAAATTCATAAAATTCTCTGAAATCGAAAAAATATTGAAAAATCACCAAGGAACAAATTCCTATCGGAGAGATGCACTCCTGCCTCAACAAATATTTCTAAATATACCAAAAATAATTCATAAAAATGGAATTAAAATGTAAAATTACGAATCACAAGATAACCGTATATGAACACATAAAAATCCAAGGAAAGTCATTTGTATTACCGCCACTTCATAAACCCACAATGATCTAATTACCAATTAAACGCCGCGCATTTATACCTCGATATTTCATAAACACACCGCTTCGCCTTCCTTTCAGGCTGCCTCCACGGCACATAGTCATGCCTCAACGAGCTCGCAAAGTTAGTCTCTCCCTCTTTTCCTCTTCCCCCTTCACGCCATCTCTCTCTCTCTCTCGCCTGAACGGCGCGCCGCACACGCGTGCATAAATCGCGGACGCGCTCTGTGCGCGAGAGCGCGCGCGCGCGCGCATGATTTGTCGGCGCGCGAGCGCGACACAATGCGCGTCGGAGAGAGGGAAGCGCCGCCGTGGCGGCTCGGCCGAAATAATTAATGAGACAAACGAAAGGCGACGTAGGTGTAATAAGCGTCGTTAGCGAAGAGCGGAGGAGGCGAAGCCGCGTTTTGCCTCCTATATGTGCAGCGTTGGTCAAGTGTATATACAGTGTATGTAGAGCTGAGAACGTTTTATTCTCGCTATAAGGAGGGGCTGGTGATGAATTATCGAGGTGATATGCGCGTGCAGGAGAGGCAGAGAGAGAGGGAAAAATGGATGATTGAGGCGTGCGAGGTGAAGATTTTGTAAGCATTGTTTCGGAGGGGCGCAGTTTATGAGGGAAAGCGAGAGAGTACCGCGCGTGGGATTGGTTTATTTGTTTTGAATGAGGTGTGTATGTGTGTGTACGCGGGCTCTGAAATGAACGTTTAATGATGCGTGCGTGGTACGTATATCAATGCGTTGTAAATAAATCTCTATGAATACGGAATTGGTGCTAGAAATCAACATGATTCATAGAAATGTCTGCTTTTCTATAAAAAAAAAAAAAAAAACATCAACTTTGTATTTTCGCTCTAATTGTGCCATTATATATTCCAAATGCAAACAAACGTTCAAATGCATAGTATATATTATTTTTCTACATTGGACAGATACTTGCCTTCGGAGCGCTCCCGCGCTCCTTGATTCTTGTAATAACTAATTTAATACTATGAATTAATAAATTCACTAAAATCCTTTCTACAAAATCTATTAAAGAAAAAACAACCACTCGACTGGATTACTAATGCACCTCGGGTAATAAAGCAATCGAGACATGCAAATGTCGTCGACTGCTCATCGGTGATTTACCACCAAATTCCCGCAAGAAAAAAGAGAACCACCGTAAAAAACCGCGTTTCAAGAGGCCGACACCCAATCGAGTTACTTTTTTACTTAAAGGAAAAAAGTCGCCCCGCCGACGAAAACGTACTCCCCACCGTACGTCATCACGCGACGTGGAATCTTGATCGCCTTCGCGTGCGTCGGATTTATCATGCCACTGTCTATATGGTAGCTTTTCGATCCATCATTGCCATGCTAACTATAGCGAATACCTATCAGTTTATTTTCACGATTTTTGGAGTTCATACGGCGCATGAGAGATTTCTGTAAATGAATATCATATAGTGGTAATATTTTCATTTTTATTTGTATAAGTGACAAATTCGAATGTTTTTTTATTCGTATTATCTAAAGTGACAGAGCATTCAGGGGTGATATGCAGAAAATAATGAACGTACGTGTCAAATGAAAATTTTCTTTCAACTCAGGAAACCCTGATTACTCTGAACGCGAGATAGGAAAACGAGAAACGACCGACACGGCACTGCAGGCGAGACATCAGCGCAGTCGACGAAAGCGAAACGGGGAGGAAAAAAAAGCACGGACGGGCGGACGGACGAGAGGGCGAACATCGGCAAAGCAAAGAGCGAGGAGAGTTGATGGGGAGGGAGAAAAAACGAGAGTAGCAGCAGCCGCGCAGCTCTCGCGTATAGCTCAAAGCTAAGTATCCTCTCCTCGCTTCCCTCTCACTTTCAGCGAAATTAATCATCTGAGGCGCGAATATCTCCCTCGTGCACACACATACACACCTTCGCGAAAGTCAAACAGCGCGAAGAATTGAAAGAGCAAACCGTGTATACGCGTGAGATGGAAAAACGTGTAACGCTCCGGGATAATATCGACGACTGCTGTTATATAGCGCTCGCGGAATGTGTGTATAAACTACTCGGAGTCGCGGCGATATTTCACACACACAGACTCGAAATAGACGACAAGTGGGCGAAAACACGAAAGCTACCGCCGCGCTCTTTCGTCCCGCGTAACTCGATCCATTCCGTACGTGCACGTGCAGCGGGGAGAGAAGGAGATAGAGACCGCGAAGTCGAAAGAAAACTAGCCGCGGGAAAGGGTGATTAACTAGAGCCTGACACGCGCGTGTATTGTTCGACTTCAAAACATTCTGTAAATTATGCATCATTGTGCGAGACAGTTTATGTACACTTTCGTCGATGCTTTACGGGGCGTTTCAATTGGCGCGTCACTATCAAAGTTCAAAGAGGAGAGAAGAGAGAGAGAGAACGTGCAGAATGGCAGATATGTGCGCGCATGGAGAGCCAAAACGCGGATAGCACTAAAATAAACGAGAAATGCTTTATCTATATTATCTTGAGAGTTTCCGAACTATTCCCGCGGCAAAAGTGAACTTATTAATTTTAACTTTAACGTGACTCCGGCTCATGTGGTAAAAGTTACAGAAGTACGACTGAAAAATTGAACTACTTTTTATCAGATTCTCCCCCCTCTCCCCCCACCGCCGTCGTACCAGCTCCGCAAACATATTTGGCATCTCTCGAACGTGCTCTATTTCAAGTTTGGTGCTGTGAAAATGCAACATAAGAAAATGGCTGTTTTTCAAGAATATTTTTATTTTATCAGATTATATTCGAGACTCGAATTTTTCACTGCAACGTTGTCGCATTGATTACTTAATAATCAATAAATGAAATAATAAACATCAATGTATTTATATCTGTTACTCTTATAGTTTCATAATCTTAACTCCAACAAATCAGCAGCAAACTCTCGCGTCCACCCATTACCCCTTTTTCACCGATACAGACACGAGACAAGCTTATGTTGGCTATATATAGTGATCAAAATTCGCGACGCATACGGTACGGCCATAGTATAAGCACCCGAGCAAATTGAATGCCTCGTAGAGGGTGGCAAGAGGAAGACACGGACTTTAGGGAGCCTCGAAACGAGGCGGAAGGGTTATATAGAAATGCGCGCACTAAAGCTATTGCGCGATCTCGAGGATATAAAGCGGAGAGATCCCGCAATCCGGAATGCCTGCGCTAGTCTGCGCGGCCATACATATTTATGCCCGGCGCTTCGTGTCGATAATTCAACGATCACGCAATGTCGCTGAGTGTGTGTGTGAGTGAGTGAGAGTGTGTACTTGAAGGGGGAGTAAGTAGAAGCCTATGGTAGGGTTCTTCAGTCATAAATCTCCTTTCGGATAGAAGAAAGGCTAACGAGTACCGTTATGGTCTGTTTAATTCCAGCCATTACTACTAGTTATCCAAAGATCACTGATACATTCTACTAAATTATAGAGTAACACCGATTGTAAAGAGCCTAATAAAACGTGATAGCTAGACAAAGACAGCAACCCGACTTCCCCCCCATTTAATCTATACGCACCTTCGCAATCTTGCGCAGCGCGCCCTCTTTCACTTGCGCGCGGGCGCGAAAGCGATGTAACGGAAGTAAGTGCAGGACGCGGGCGGCGTCGGCAGCTCGCGGAAGCCGATAGGGGATTTAGGGCATAAAAGGGGGCTCTTCCGCCCGGTTAATGTTCCCGAAGTAACGAGATTTTTATACGATCTCGGCAGGAAGGAATTCGAGAATCTCCCCCCCCCCCTCCCCCCTCACCTCTCTGACCGGTAAGCGCGAGCGCGAGATAAAATTTAGCTACTATCCGAATCGGCGAGATTGTTTCGCGTTCGTCTCTTTTTTTTCGAGGCTCTGCAGCGCAGCGCTTTATTTAGTCCGCGCGGGATATAGCGATACAGAGGCGGTTAATGCGCGCGCGTTAAGTTTTAAAGGGTTCCATGGGATGAAGGGGCGGTCGTTATTGCATCGAGGATCCTTTGGAATCAGGTTTTAGATGGGGATTGTTTCGTTTGACGTTTTACTCGTGGAGACGTGGAAGCGAATGCCTGGATTCGAGTGATTGTACGTATTTTTATGTATATATTTTTGTATTGGAGAATTATTTATACTGAATAAACATGGAAATTCTTTCCTGTATCAGTTGCATCGATTGCTCTGTACGCGAGTTCAATGCTCATTTGGATTTTCTATGAAAATTTCACGAACAATCTAGAATCTAGAAGATTATAATGTAACAATTGAGCCGTGCTATAGAGCAAGATTATTCCGAACTTTTCCAATACAAAAGCATCGATGAAATGTTTTATTTATACAAGTATCTACAACCTCGCGCGTACATGACAATGCATACAAATTTCGACATATTCTAAAAAATATATTTTCCCCGTTATACCTAAATTTACAGAACATTCGACCTCTCGATAATTAAACCGCACACACCTTATAAACAACTATACGCGAGTGCGCGCGACCGCGTGCGCAAAAAGTACATAGCTCGCGCGTGCCAGATAAAAAAGTAAGCCGTGTAAAGGTCATAACGGCGTAACGCTTTTCCAATAATCTTTTCCCGAGCGTAAAGCGCGAAGACTTCGCAGTCCTCTCTCTCTCTCTCTCTTACGTCTTCGCCGCGTGCACAAGAAGAAGAGGAACGCGCGAGCGCTAGTAACTATTTGCCGGGGTAGCCGAGAAAGGCAATTTTTGCTTTATAACGCCCGGCCGGACTATTAACACGGATCAAGAACTCGCGCGAACGCAAGCCCTTAGAGTGCCGTAACTGTTACGTGAGAAAGCGACTGCCGCTGCTGGCCCCGTTCTCAGGTCATGGGTCAGCTCTGCCCTCTCTCTTTCTCTCGATGGCTGCACACCACCCGGAGAGAAAGAGAGAGAGAATAAAAGAGAGGGAGAGAGCGAGGGACTGGTTTGCGGGGTCTGGTTTCTGGAGCGAGATTCCCTTTGGCGCGATCGCGAGCGATCCGCAGTGTGTGGGTATGTGTGTGAGGCCGATTTCTGCGGGCGATCTCTTTTCTGGTACTCGAGCTCTCTGTGCGCGCGAGCCCTTGCCGGATGTACGGTATATAGCTATGCGCTGAGGGGGGAAGGTTTTGTTGCTCGGCGATGTTTGAATATGGAATTTCGGCTTTGATTGGTCGTTTTGTGGCTTTTTGGAACGATATAAATGATTTACTTGGTATGCGAAGCAAAGGAAGATAAGGTTTCATTGTTTAGTTTTTAAAATTAAATTAGTTATCGTTTTTAAGCACTCATCGCTGTGGTTTTTCAGACGTTTGTTATTGTCATGAGTTACGGCGAGGAAGAAAATATAACAGTCGATATCATTGTCACGGCCGAGTAATTATAATTTCAAATATAAATTAAGCCTTTAAAAGTTAATTATAGTAGTTTATTTCGACGTGTACGGGCGACTTGTGATCTAGCAACTCTGAGAACATTATACGCCAAAGGCATGCGGTCTTTTTGCAACCATCGAGTGTAGAGCAATTTCGAGTGACGTTCACATTACAAGTATAAATTATTACCGAAAAATCGAGTGGATAACGAGCATTGAATTCCTGGCGGTGACTTTTTAATTAAGTTCACCATTACATTCCTCTCACAACAAAAGAGCCAGTATATCATTCAAGAAATGATGATTGAACAATAGTTTTTTTTCGTTAAATATTTTATGATATATAATTCTATTACATTTAATATTATTATTTTTTTATCATACAACCCATTGCTTTTAATTCCTCAAGTTAATAAAATAAATACTGCAACACGATAAATTTATTTCTTATCTTTTGGTATTCTATTACTTTTTCAATTCACCGCTACGTTCACGCAGCGACGTCTCCCAGCGATATTTTCTTTAAGTGATTTTCATTTCTCCCGTCTCTTTCATTTCCTTACTTTCCAATTATCCGAATTATCCTCTTATTTCTATATCTCTCTCCCGGCTTTTACAATTCTGCATCGTTGATCTTCACGAACCTTTTTGTCTGCTCTAGTTATCCTCCCACATCTTATCTTCCGGCATTGTTCTTTTTCCCCCTGCTATTGATTTCTACATCTTTCTAAAAGGTTTCTTTTCCAATTTTTCTTTCCATTACTTATATTGTGCGAGCACTTTAAGAGTAAAGTAAAAAATGAAGGGACTTCAACTGGGAGTCCGGTTAAAGACCGATCGATGTTCTGGCTTCCAAAAGCAAGCATACGAATTTGATCAATGAAATACAGAAGATAAAATAAAGAAAAAAGCGTAAAGAAAGAATCAAGCAATGAAAACAAACGCGCGCACGCCACCTTCTTAATGAACGCCGCCGGAATTATACATTCCACAAGCCTGTTTAAAACGAACCTAATGACTCGACTGACAGTTGTAATTTCAAATGAGATGCGAGTAAAGATTGGCGAGCAGCGGCAACACGCGCTCCGGAAATTTACGGAATCGCGCGTTGATAATTGCGCCGCGGTGCAGCGCAGAATGAGACGGAAAAACAGTGGGGAATCACGAAGACGAAGAGCGAAAGAGAGAGAGAGAGAAAAAAGCACAAAGAGGGAGACAGAGACAGCGGCCGAGAGATAAAATTGCGAAAAGCAGCAGCGGCGGCAGCGCCCGGGCATAATAATAACTGTAATTGTTGCGAAAACGTGAGACGAATATCCAGCGGAATGCGGAGCAGGTGAAGGCGGAGGTGGCAGCGGCCGCCGCAAAACCGCAGGGGCTTAATGCAAGGAGAGTTTATTCTTAAGTTCTTCTTCTACCTCCTCCTCCTCCTTCTTCTTCTTCCCTTCGTGCGCGCTCCATCCCGCAGGATTCGCTCATTAGCGCCTTTATTAAGATTTGATTCGTTTGTAAAGGAGCGCACTCGCGCGCGCGCAGTCGCCGTCGTACCTCGGGATTTTCTTCTCTTCTTCTTCTGAGGTATTTAAGACCGCGGAGGAACGATTCTTTCACCGGAGGCGTGCGAGAAGAACGGCAATTAATTTTTCACATTTTCTCGCCATTTGGAAAATGTGCCGGCAGCGCGTTGAGATGTATTTGGGTGGATGTAACGTTATAGCGTGCTCAGCGGGCGCCGCAGCAGCTAGTGAGTATATGGTACTGCGCATATAGCACGCGCAATTGCGGATTTTCCGCGAAGTAATTTGTAAAAGTTTGCGCGGCCGGAGATACGAGCAGGCGCTACTGTTTAATTAAAGGAATTATCTCGTAAATAATTACTTCATTTCCCGCGCGGACTGGGCGGGCGCGCGTTGGAAAAAAAAAATAACGTAGAGTATTAAAATAAATTTTCTAATTGGACAATCCGACAAGTAAATGAGATTGCGCGGCCTGCCACCGCGCGCGCGAGTGTGGGAGAGAACACGATCATACGCGCGCGCGCGCATGTGTAGTCGTGTTTCATCCTGGCGATGTTTAATTTACGATAATGACAATTATAAACAACATTGCAGATCCTTGTTATAGATTCGCCGACGTTCGGAATGAATCTTCTTTTGCGTTTGATTTGCAAGATTTTACACAACATTTGTTCGTGCGTCATTGCAAATTTTAGTTGTACCATAACACTGTTGCGTTATTTCGCGTTATGCGATTGGGCCGGTGTGCGAGCGGACGCGGAAACACAAAAATAACGCGTAAATTGCACATTTATGCGTGAGGCGGATATCCGGATAAATTAAACATCCGCGCATTCGGATTTCACATTCAAACAGATTAGTATCTCGTATATTTGAATATCCGAATGCTCGAATTTCCGATGCAAAATACATACGCCTCGTGAAACTACTTGACCGAGGTAACGAGACTCCGTCTATCTATCTATCTCTCTCGCTCTCGCGCACGGGCGCCTCCGTAGTTAGCTCGCATAAATTACGCTGTGTTTGTTGTTTGCCTAGCAAAACGCAAAAATAACGATACACGCGCCGCACTGACGCAGGTCGAAGAAAAACTTTATTCGTGGATACATTAGAGGTGCGCACGCACATTCTCTCTCCCCATCCCCCCCTCTAATAAGCATTTTCAGCAACTACTTCAAGTCTTTTTTTAGCACCACGGCGCGTTTTACATGGCTTCTTTCAGTTGTAAGTGCTTTTCTCTCTTTCTGTTTCTCTCGCTCGCGTTCCTGACTTTCTTACTTTACAAGTACTACAATAATTATAAAACTCCAGTAGAGTTTCGTTAACTTACTCGCACACTTCACGTACATTCTCAATGGCAACTTCTGTGTGCACGTGTGTGTGTGTGTTTTTGCGCTGGCAGTGAGAAAAGGGAAAGAGCGAGAAAGAGTCGCAATCGGATGTACGTGTCGTTAACGAGCGAATGGAGCACGCGCTGAGAAGAAATTGACACGTGAAATGATTTTACGAGGTGAGATTGTTAGTTCGCGCAGCGGCTGTTTGATTTTGCTTGGCCGGAAGACATAAAAATTTCTCCCGAAGGTAAACATAATTAAAGTATGATTTGACACAGTACAACTATGCATTAATTGTTTTGTCGAGAATTTATCATATATCGTTTAAAAAAGTTTTTACAATAAATAAACAGTTACTTATTCTAACTCTATAATAACTTATCTATACACTATCGTACGCCAACTTATATATAATAAAAAAGATATTAAACACCTTGAAACCTACTAAAAAAGCCTATAAAAGCTAATTCTTCGTCGCATTATTCATTAACGTTAACGCTCTCATTAGCGCCGTGCTTTTTCAAATCCTTCACTTGCTCCTCGCTTCTCCTTCCTTTGCCCATGCGCCAGCTCCATAAAATTTTCACGTCCGCGCCGAAATCTCGTCAAAGTAACGAGAGCAAAAGCGCGAGACTCTGGAGCCTCTTATAAACTAAGAAGCATTACGCTATACCTCCTCTTCCACTACCACTACTACGCGAATGAAGTTTTCATCCGAGGGCAAAAGAATTAGCGCTGCTCCTACAGCATAAAAGTCCCCACCGTCCTTCGCGTGTACTGCCACACACGTACGCACGCGCGTGTATGTAGACACGCACACACACAGCGCGCGGACGGACGCGCGATATGCGGCCGTTTATGTCGCAGCCTTTAAATTTTATGGAAGCCCATTTCGCGCCGGCTGGACAGCGGCGTTTATTGCCCGAAATACAGTGGAAGGCAATAAAGCTACAGTATCCCCGGTGGTAGATAACACGCGAGAGACGCTGCTGCTGCTGCCTGCCTGCGCGTCCTTCCCCGGGCTGCTGCTGCTGCTGTCCAATGACGCGAGCTCTCATTGATTGTAGCGTGTGCGAGTGAGAAGGAAGGAAAATAGAGAGAGGGGGAGAGAGATGCTGTGTCTGTTGCCTCCCGTGCTGAAAAGGCTTTAAAAGCGCCAACGTGGTATCAAGATATCCTGATGGTTGTTTCGACACTTCCTAAATCAACGACACGCGCGTCCCTCAGCTGCCTCTATGTCCCTCTCTCTGATACACTGTGCCATTGCAACTGGTGTATATGATGTATACGTATGTTTTGCCCGTGCCTTTGAGGGGAAACGCGCGCAAGGCGATCCTATTATGGGCTTTTCGTGTTTCATATATATATGTATAGTCGAGCTGTACTTTCGAAAGAGACATAGGTATGTAGTTATCGAGCTACATCATAGCTTTGGTTGGCTGTAACATAGGTTGTTTGAAATTTGTGAGCATGTGATTAAAGGGATTAAATATACTTTTCTAGAAGGTGAAGTTGTGGTTTTTAAACTATTTTAGAGACAAATTATTATTTTTTAACAAATTCGTAGCATTCCAGATGCACTAGAAACTTTTTTCTTCTCGAGTGCTCGGCATTAATTTGGTTTTATTTGTATTTTAACGACTTACTCTTTACGCACGTGAATCTTTTATCAGCTGCAACTATATGAAAACCGGATGCTTACCTAGAACAGACAAATAAGAAAATTATAAGTATAATTCTAAACAAGATCACAAATAATCCATCACAAACATTATCTTAAACCGACTTAAACTATATACTTCAAATCTCAGTATCTAAACCCTAAAACCATCACACCACAACCGATACAATCTCCATCTAGCTTCTCCCACCAACGACCAACCTCTTTCTCACCCTTTAAAGAAAAACCAACGGGACACTTCGACGTCGCGCGCGACACTTACAGAGCAGCCAGTCAAAGCTCATCCCCCCTAAAAAAAAATCCACGCGACTGTGCTCGCGTGCGCGTAAGAACCGACAACCTCAGCAGCAACAGCGTCGTCAGCCAAAGAAAGATCTCTCTCTCTCTCTCTCTTTCTCTCTCTCTCTCTCTCTCTCTCTCTCTCTCTCTCTCTCTCTCTCTCTCTCTCTCTCTCTCTCTCTCTCTCTCTCTCTCTCTCTCTCAATCTCTCTCTCTCTCTCTCAACCTCTCGCACACAAGTGTGTATAAGAACGGCCTGCAAATCGCGAAACGCTCAACCATCAAGCATTCGCCCCCCCCCCCCCCCCCGCGTTCCCCACCATTTCCTTCACGTTTCTCGATTCAATCACGTGCGTTTTTCCCGATCCCTTGCTTACTCATATCCTTCCCTCTTTATACACGTACACACACACACACACACATACACACACACACACACACACACACACACACACACACACCCACACACACACAGACATACGTGCGCTCGGGAGAGAATCTAGCGTGACAGAAGCCAAGTGTCGTGACGCACGTGGAAGACAAAGTAGCGCCACGTCGAAGAGCAAGGCGCCGCGTGCACATCGCCGAGGTAGAAGAAGAAGAAGAATAAAGAAGAAGAAGAAGAAGCAGGAGAAGAAGAAGAAGCATGAGAGGAGGCGGAGGAGAGGCGAGATTCCAGTCACACAGAGTCTCCCACAATGCATCGAGGTCGCTCTCCTGCCGGATGCAGCGCAGCGCTCGTTCCGCGTTTGTTCCCTCCTGCGCACGTGTATGAGTGCATCTACGTGTAAGTGTGCGCAAGAGAGCGCGCGCGAATGGCAGAGGTATAGAGCGGCCGATCGCGTGCGGCTACAGTCGTCTTCCTGATTTATACACTGCCACCGACAGCCGCGCGCAAGCCCGCCGAAGAGTGCCTCCATTGTTTAATCGAGTAGCGGACGAGCGCGTTCGTTGTCTTCGTGCACGTTTGTGCGAGTGCGTGTGTGTATATGTGTACATATACATATACGCCAGATATCGCTTTATCTCTTTCGCTATCTCGCTCGCTCGCTTGCCATCAATTTTATGGTCTGTTCGCGGAGATGCAGAAGAAGAGCGTGGCGATGTCGGTGATTAATAAAATTCTTAGGCAGCGCGACGGGAAAAATGTTTGTGTGTATATAGAGTCCGGGCTTGGAAGAATGGGTTGGTAGAAAGGGTTTGAAAGAAACCGGCCGTGTTTGGAATCGATGTGAGTGCTGATGAATAAACAATGTGATCATGATGTACTTGATTGCGTGCAGTATCGTGACTGGTACTATACTTAATTATTATAGATAAAATTCATAGATGCAATGAGAAAATATTTTCTTTTTTAAACTGAGGGAAGACAATGGGCTGCCATAATATCTGAAAATAAATTTTAATAATAATCTAGTTTACTCATTCATTAGCTGAGTTTCACAAGGATCAACTGATATATCGTGAAATTGCGCGCGCGCTTAAGACAATACTATAATAATTCAAACCGTTACATTTTTATAACTGTTGCATAACCATGCAAATGGAATATTATCTGATTAATACGATCTTCAATTTTGCAGAAAAATACTTAATTACTTTTATAGCTTTATAGTGTAACATTTAAATATGCGACTATATTCTTAATAATAAAAGAATATAAAACAAACACTGAGATTCATCAATTTTCACGTGTACTTGATTTCGATTTTGATGAACCGCAATCACCATACCAATTCCCATCACCATTCCCTCTGCTTTTTCGTACAAACTTGAACGTTCAACGAACCACTCCAATTGCATCCCCATCCTTACCAACTCAACTTCACTCGACGACACCGATGCATCGGAGAGATATCCACTCGCTCAGTGCGCTATACACGTGGCATCGAACGCAATCGCTATACGTATATATAGTCGTAGGAGCTTTGTACTCCGCGAAAAACCCACCGGATCGTTCGATTTCGTCCCGTGACGAGAAGAGAGCACGCGGAAGCTCCACCTCTTTCTCTCTCTCTCTCTCTCTCTCTCTCTCTCTCTCTCTCTCTCTCTCTCTCTCTCTCTCTCTCTCTCTCTCTCTCTCTCTCTCTCTCTCTCTCTCTCTCTCTCTCTCTCTCTCTCTCTCTCTCTCTCTCTCTCTCTCTCTCTCTCTCTCTCTCCTCTTCTCTCTCTCGAAACGGTAAAAGTCATTCCCCTCTCCACCGCTCACGCTACCGCCTTTTTCCTTCTCCGCTCGTCCGCGTGCTTTTTATCGCTCGAGAAGGGGAGAGAGAGAGAAGCGAATGTAAGACTCGCTCTTCTCGCCTCGTTTTTGCGCTCGGTATTTTCGGAATGCCGAGCGAACAGGTACTTCGCGCGCGCGCGCGCGTCCGCTCGCCGCACTCGCTTTCGCTCTTGTTCGAGGTCTTTCTTATATCGACGTGTATAGACTATGGAAAAAGCGGTTGTTTCCCTTTGTGACATTTTATTAATTTCTCTTTGTAGGAGTGGTACTACCGTGTATATATTGTTTGCGTCGCATGTTGATTTCTTTGGTCGAGTTGAATTTTGAGTTAGTAATAGGTTTACATTGTAAATCATGGCAGTCAAATATCGGAAATTATTTGAAAATATCTGTTTATTGTACTTTTAGCGTTATTTAAAATTGTTTCATATAAAATTTACTGCAGTTAATGTCTAAAAAATAAAAAATTCATTAGCAGTCGTACTAGACAATAAAGTCCAATCTACCCTCCTCCCAACACAACTAAACAAAATCCTAAACAAATAGCCGACCTATCCAAACTTTAAAAAAATACAAAGTCCGAAGCTCCTCCTACTCCTCGTCGCAAGTTTCTCTCTCTCCCTCTCCTCTCCCCTACCTCTCGAATCGAGGCATTAATTCGAATCAGGCGGAAACTAACGGAAAACCGATAGGTTTTATCTCCGCGCAACACAAGGAAAAGGAACTTCGCAAATGGAAAAGTGTATCCGTCGATAAAAAAGGACACTAACGCGCAACTCCCTCTCTGGAAAGAAGTCGCACAGCAGCAGCAGCAGTAGCCTCGCCCGGAATTAGGATTAGCTGTGCGGGCCACGCGTATATATATATATATATACTACTCGCTTTCCAGCGGAACTTGGTCCGGCCGCGATAAATCTGCGGCAGAGCTCCCTAACAACGCGGTGACAAGAAGAATGGGGGAGAGAGAAGCGCCATGGCGCGGCCCTATAGACCTGTTGCGGTGAACTCGAGACGAGTTCCAAGGATACGAGAGAACGCGCGTAGGTGTATGTGTGTGTGTGTGCGAGTGAAGAGGAGGGAGCTGTCGCGCAAAAGCGCCGGAGTCGAGGATCGCCCAGAATGTACTTACAACTTCCCATGCCGACTTGTGTACGACGTCTCGGAGGAGAGCGGCAGCGGTGGCGGCAACGTCCGCCCTCGACTTAGTTACGCGTGGAAGCGAGTGTATACGCCTGGCGCGATTGTGGTCGTAGGTAGTTCTTGAGCGAAGGATGGAAGGGGATGTAAGAGACACGGGTCAAGGAATTTGTTAAGTACTTTTCGGGACTTTGGAGAACGATAATTTTTCGGACTTGTCGCGGTTTCTTGGATCATTGTAATTTAAACCGTCCATTAAAGAGATTTTTATAAATCTTATTTTTTTTCATCAAAGAGTATACAATATAACTGTTTTTTATTATGCACCACCTAAACAGCGAGACCATCAGTATCATCCTTTTATGTTTAATTACAATACAAAAGACGTCAGTGATATCTCCACACATCTCAACTATACCTCATTATTATAATTAAGATTTTATTTATTTTTCTTCCTTGCTTCATTCTTTCCTGGTACTTTTATTGATCGTCAAAGAGACCCTCAGCCCAATGAATCCTATGCTTATGAAAATTATACATTCAAAGCCAGTTGCGCTTATATAAACGTTCAAAACGTTTTTACGACACGCATAAAGTTTAAAAATAGCCTCTGCCCTCTCCGATTCCTCCCCTTAACGTTCGAATTAACATATTTTATTTTCCAAAAGCGCACACTCGCGCGCGCGCGCGAGATTTATTCAGCGGCATTAATTCCCGGCGCGCATCAACGTTACATCTTCATACGCATCATCACGGAACAACAGTCTCCTCGCAGTATTATAGCATTCCTTCAAGGCGAGCTGCTGCTGCTGCTACATACGGCGTATGAGTCGCGCTTTACATTCGCCTGCGCGTGTATAGGTACACGCGTACCTCCTCCTCCTGTAGCAGCAGCACATGACTAAGCGAGCGTTCACTTGTGGCAGACAAAGGGATCTACGCATCTCCGGGGCAGGGGGGGCGAGAGACACAAGACGTACTCTCCCTCCCTCTCGTTCGCTCTCTCTCTCTCTCTCTAGCCAGAAAGACAGACGGACTCGCCGTACGTGTACACGCCAGTAGTTAGCGCAGATAATTATGGCGGTGTGTGTATACGTATATGTGTGCGGCGCGCGCGGGTTCTAAAAATGGCAAACTAAAAAGGGAAACGCACGCGTGCGCTGGCTTCTCGAAAAGTCATCGAACGCGCTAGAGAGTAAGGGAGGGAGTAGGGTATATAGGATTGTTGAGTGCCGAGCGCGAGATCGGGGGAAGATAGGAGGGGTGAAGATAAGAAATCGAAGGAGGAGAGTCGCTAAACGCGCGAGAGAGAGAGAGAGAAAGAGAGCGCTACCGCCGGGTTAATAAAGATGCCATCGGTATACGCGCGCCCGCGCGTAATTGCCTCCGGCATCCTGCTCGCACACTCGGCCTCGTGCAGCGCAGCAGCGCTTCCATCCGGCGACGCGTGCGCTATTCCCAGAGCGCTGCGGCACGTTTTATAAGACACAAGCTAGCCGGGCGAGGATGGTTTGTTCTCTCCTCTTCGCGTATTTGAGGTTGTCAGGGATTTCGCGAGCGCAAGAGGGAACTCTGCTCGCTTCGCGCGCGGCGCTGTTTTGAATGCTCTATTGTGAGTGTGTTTGTTTTGAGAATTACCGGGAAGGGGTCGGTTTCCGAGATTGGTTTTAGTTCTATTTATGGTACGAAAATTATTTTCTGCGTTATACAATTATTTCCTCGTGTTTCGTGTAGAGATTTATTATTTAAAAGCGAGGGGCATTGTTATACAAGTAAAACAGTGAATCTGAGTGAATTGATATAGCACGTGAATTATCCCATTTCGTACGATTGCTATTAATATATATCCTACAATACCACGCCGCATTTAGCCGAGTAAACAAAATATCGAATTCATCAGTCTATTAATAGCTCCGCGTACACAAGACAAAAGGTGTGCGTGTGTGTGTGTGCCATCTGTGTCCTGGAGATGACATGCGGGGGTACAACGAGGACTCCTTATGGATGTTGACCAGGCGGCTGTTCCCAATCGACAGACCGAGGGAGAGAGAGAGAGACAGTGATGTTTGCGCGTAGTTTCCTATATTGAGTCTCGGAACACGGGGTGGAGGGAAAGCGAGGGATCGCGCGCGTTGGCGAATCGATGAATTATGACCTTGACCTGATGTCTCTCATTATTGGCATACTGGAGGATGGAGAGGGGGAGAGTCGTAAAGACATCCGCTGTATTTGGTCGATAGCTTTATTACGAATTAACGGAATGCATGGAATACGAGCATTAAATGTGTATACACGTGTAGTGCGTGTATTTGTGTGAAGGGCTTATTATTGATAGGAATCGGGTCTTAATGGCCGTGGATGATGCGATTCGAGAGGAATTATTATTGTTGACACACCGGCGGTTTCCAAAATCTAATATTGCCAGAACCCTCCATCGATCGTTCAATATTCGCGGATGGACGAACTAAACAAAGACTTCTAATACACGCACTTGATGAAATTTTCCCCCAGAACTTGATTTTCCAAATTCACTTGACCATCGCTAAACAATCAGCCTCCCTTTCGTCCCTATATTTACCCACCCGCCGAAAGCTCTACCAAGAACCCATCGCGCGCACCATCAATCTATCCTCTCTTACAGCCTTCTAGCGCAAAGTTCTACTCCTTCAAAGCGCCGACTCTACCTTCCCTTTCCATATACCATCGTATATAGAGGTTAGCATAAAATCGGAGATCCGCGTGCGCAGTGCTAATGGCCTCCTGATGCACAAACACGCGCGTGCGCGCGCGCGCGCAGACCTTCTCCTTCGTATTTGCCAAAGAGAAGCGGAGAATACGCGCGTCTTCTTACGTATATGGGTGTGTGTGTATGTTTGAGAACACGGCTCTACACGCCGATGATTACCATCGCGGGCGTTACAACGTGTGCCGCAGCAGCAGCAGAAGCTGAAGTTATACGGCGATGCCGAGATGATTTGGTGCTTCGCTGCAACTTGCGAGGCGCAGTTTGCGCGGATGTGTCGAGGGAGGAGGAGGAGGAGGGGAAGTCTGACTGCGGGATTTCGCGAGATTAAGTGCGCACTGCGCACGCGCGCGCGCGCGTGGGAATTGTGAAATATTTCGGCGGGATGCTTGCTAGGAGTCGTGTTCATATCGAACTTTTGCGTTAGTGCGATATTTAAGGGGATGCAAATGTGGTATTTCTTAATAAGCGTTGCCATAATTAATTAGAATGTTAATTTTAATTTCTTATTTGGACATTATCACTAAGATTTAGCGTTCAATGCATTACGACTATATTTCTATTACTAAATTATTAGTTCATAGGCACGCGGAAGATGAATCGAAATGTATAAACAAACGATTTTTACCTAATTTATCAACAAGGTTATTGACACTATATCGTATAATATTTGGAAGTATAGACTACAACCAGTATCCACTCTTGCGCAACAGGAATTAAAATTATTGCCTCTCTCACACACTCCCAACACCCCACAGTAATAACCATCATAATTTCCAACTCCGACTTAATATAATAAAAATTGATTTTCGACTTATCACACGAGCCGACCACCCCCTATCACAATTCCAACAGAATTAAAATAGCATACACATATATATGCACACGGTGGTATTGGTTCGGACACGAAGGTGCCATAATGGCGGTGCAATATAAAGCCAATAAAGCCCACGAAGCACGTAAAGCGCCGCGCGCAGATGTCGCGCGCGCATGCATATAATACGAATCGGCCGCGCACCGCGTTGCCGTCAGGAAATCCGATTTCTTTCGCCTTAACCGTGTCGGCTTAAGGCACCTGCACTGCTGCTGTTAGTTAAGTAGAGCGCGCCAAAATTCGCCACGCGGATTGCCGCCGTCCTCTCCTACGCCAGATTACGATGAATAATTTATGTGTGCGAGCACTGCGCTGCTGTATATAAGCGGGAATTATCGCGCAGTCGTATCGCGATTTTAAGTTCGTCGAGTGTAAATACGGGAGTCTTTATAGACTCTGTGGGTTGGCTGTATGGTATCGGTGATGTGGAAATCATTTATTTGTTGGAGTTTTTTGTTGTTTTGGATGTTTACATGATATTGAAATCAATCGTTGATTATAAAACACGTGATAGCTATTAATTAAAAATGACGAATAATTATTTTTGAAGAGCTAACCGGAAATTGGATGTCGAACATATAATTTATAATACCAAAGGAAAAGAACAAGAAGCTCCTACTTACGTCAATCGTACATGGATACTTCTGCACCATACCAGATCAACTTTTGCCTCTTGATAAACTCGATTTCACCACATAAAAATCCCATCATTAATTAACAGGTGCAGGCAAAAATCATGATTTATATTACTCAGATCTATTCAACCATCATCATCGTCATGAAAAAATTATCGCTTCACCGAACTGGTGCTATCATTTAAAACGCGTCAACGTTCCTCGCAGCCTCGCTTACAAATCGGAGCAAAATAAACACGCGAGAGCGCCACGGTGCGTCTCCCCTTCGACAGCGCCAGATACACATCCTCGGCGAAACAAAACGACGCCGAAGCCAAAGAAGAAGGAAGTAAGTGTCGCGCGCACTGAACAACAACAACGACGACCCTATATGTATACTGCTACTCCCGTCCCCTCGACAGCATCGACTTTTTGCGCACGCGCACGCAGTAGCCTCCTGATAGATACCTTTCCGCTCGTCGCGCTTTTTTTGCGCGCCCCACGCGCAGAAAGCAACGAGAGCCCAACCGACAGCAACAAAAAAATCCCCGACGTAGCGAGCGGATCGCGCGAACAATAATTTATACCCACAAGCTCTCTCTATCTCTCTCTCTTTTTCCTTGCGTAATTTGTGGTCTCCCTCTGACGTCTTTATGGATCGACCGAGCGGGCGCGTGTACACTACTCCGGGTTAACGATGTGCGTAAACGCGTAAGTGGGGCCCTCCTTTCGTTCCTCTATCTCACCGGCCACGGTCGCGTAAAAATTTTAATGCCAAAACACTGTTTTCCCCACCGCGCGCGCTCGCCTCTTTTTACGCTGCCGCGATGCCGCGCCGGCAGCGCCTCATGAATATTGCTGTGTACGCGCGACACCTACGCCTTCTTCTTCGCCGCGATACTTCTTCGCGATATCGCTGAAATTTACGGAGAGGAGGAAGGAGCGCGAGCGCGGAATCTTAATTAAATTTTTACACCTTCGCGACGCGGCCCGACGGCTACGCGGTCGTTGGTTCTTGTCTCGGGCGCGCGGGCGGACTCTGAGAGACTCGCACCGTGTGACTCATTAATTATTGAGGTTAACGATATGCGTACGGAGCATTGACGCGACTTTGGGTTTATCTTGAGGATACATTTATACTTACAGTCTTGCGTGAAAATATTTTTTCGTTCATTGTTATCTATTTTTGTGTTAACGATGTTTATATTTGGAGCTAATTAAGTTTTGGATTCTCAGTATCTTTTATCGTGTTTCGATCGATTGATTTTAGAAAGAAAAGACATTGGGTGGTGATTTTTTTTTAAGTGTTAGAAAATTTATTATTTTTATGGGTTGTCATCAAAATTTTGTATTATATTTACGTGTTGTTGACAGCGATTATTGTAATACACATATCTGTTTACCTAATGTACTAAGGAATCGCGGGTAGTATATCACTGAAAGTTTGTAGTTAAAAGTAAATGCCGGGAGAACAGTATCATCACATAACTATACCAACAGTGCCGTGCATAAATAATACTTTACAAAAGTTGTTTTATTTGTAAAGTAAAACAAGTCAGTGAAAAATATTAGAATAGCGAATTGGTACATTTAGAAAGATAACATGGCTTATGAATTGAACTCTATATCGTTCAAACTGGCAAATTCTTCCATCTTTTCAGTTGAAAAGACGAAAGAGCCACCGACTTTCCCAGAAATATTAACCTGGCCGATATACCTTGGGGTTTTTACTCATAGGTGGCAAATAACTAATTTCGACTTAGATTCGTGCCAGGAGGAAATGGAGTCCAAATTGATCAGTGGACACGACTCATCGACTGTATTCAAAATGATACTGGTTCCGGGAAGTGACAACGTCTCCAAGTACATCACCATCCGGCTGACGCTCATTCAGTGCATGACCCTCCCCATGTTCGCCACGGTGACGTACACGGTCTGCAACAATCTGCACGAAACCGACAGCTTTACGTTCACGCACTACTTCACGAGACCGCTGGAGACGGCACTCCAGAGCAACCACAAGGTCTTTCCTGGCGTGCCGTGGGGCTACCCCAAGGACGGCGGCCTGGACATCTATTGCACGATCACGGCGAATCTGTGCCGGCCCACGGCTGTTGGGCATATAGACGGCACGCCTCGCTCGTACCCCTACTTCCAGCAGGTGCCGCACTACCGTCGCTTCAAGAACGACAAAACGTTCAAGGATGGCATAATCTGCAGCAGACACTTCGTATGGGCTGGCAACACCATACAGGTGGATTACCCAGTGCATCGCGGCCTCGCCGTCAGCGTCAGCAACCTGTGCCGCAAGCTCTTCTCCGAGTTGAGAAGCACGGATGAGCAGAAAATCTATGTGCCGGATATAACTAGGGTTGTCATGGAAGCGGTACTGGAATACATGTACGTCGGCTGGACAATCGACTTCCAGAGGAAGCATCACAGCAAAATGGAGTACCTTGTCAAGGCCGCGAACGACCTTGAGATGAATGACCTGAAGATGCTCTCTGAGTACGAGCTACTGGATTCGCTGTCATTGTGCAACTGCACTCATTTGTTGAAATTTGCCAATGCGAATAACTGCAAGGAGTGGCTAAAGCCGCGAGTCATTCAATTCATGAGGTTATGTAAGGACCGGATCATCAATTCGAAGATTTTTGAAGACTTGTGTGCAGAAGGTTTGGATCTCGCTAAGGAAGTCTACCCAGAGCATTTCGAACAACCCCCCAGCGAAATCGATCCAGTAATTCGAATGGAAATCGAAGAAAAATACGTGCAACAAATTGGGCCACAAGTAATTGAAATGTAAAAATTTTAATGTCAAATGATTTGTGGATCTTACGACGAATTATACGCACTGCTATCGTTAAGTTCAATAAGCTAATCATCGATTTACATGTATATTTGTATTATAATTTTAAATTTGTATTTTATTTATTTATTTCTTATTTTAATAACAGATGTTTAATTGCTTTTTCACTTACATAATTTTAAATTATTGTTATTAAAACGTGATAATGTACATTTGTATTTATGGTTACACACAAGAATGAAATTGTTTATTCAAATTGTTTTTAAATTAAAAACTGTTATACAAATTACCAACAGCAAAACCAGTCATTCCTCCTCTCATTTTCCATCTCTGTATCTCCCCGGTTATACATCCTTTCGCTTGCCATGATGAGCAAAAAGAAATAAGAATCGAACCCGTTTCTCTTTCTTTCGTTTGCTACCCAAATCTCTCGGCGCGGATAAGGATCGAAGTTGACTAGTTTTGACTTTCTAGTTTCTCCGTGTATCTAGGTACTAGCGGGTTAGCCCATATTTCACTTATACTACACACTTCAATATTCAATCATCAATATTCAACCTATTATGATAGTATACAAAATTACGGCATTTCCATTGCTTGCCTTCCAACATACCTTCCAACGCAAAAATGACTGAAAAATCATCAGTTAAAACAGATCTAAATTTCACTCTACCCAACCCCCTCTAACGAACCACCGCGACAACGCGAAGACCACGATCTTCCTCTCGTCTCGCCCCTCCCGTCTAAAAATACAGCCCCAACACACAGAAAGATAGAGAGAAGGCGACTTGGTGAGCGACAGACCGTCCCTTGTCCGTGCAGACAATGGCAATTACTTTCTCGAGCTTCCGCGCGTCCTATCATCTCCCGATCCCCAGAAGCATTCACGTTCAAGGTAATCAGCAATCGCCGTATCTGGCACGACATCACGCGTGTTCCCAGAGACGCGAGCGATCTATTCCCGTATACGTATAATAAGCGCGTGGGCATAGTCACGTTCACGCGCGCGCGCGCACTGTATATATGACGCGCTTCGCCCCAGCTCATAATAGGTAGCTATAGGGATGATACTGCACGCTTTGACGATCGGATTTCCAGTAAGTTTCGAGAAATATAGGTATATATAAACTCGCGCCGGACGGCTAAGTATGGAGTTACCGAGCGTGCGCGCGGCCGGCGCCGCCGTTGGTGTATAAATATACCTACTCGGTGGCTTGGAGTGCATGAATTCGCGCTTTGGTGCGACACACGCGGTGCACGTGCGTTTGAAAGTTTTATCTCCCGCAGTTCTCCGGAACATGACCGCGCGGAATGGCGATGATGATCTTGATGAGGCTGATAAGGGGCGGGAGGATGAGGTTGACGAGAAAGTTGCGAGAAGACGAAGAGCACGGCGGATGTTTATTTTTGGGCATCGGGTCAGTGGATGTTTCCGTACCAATAGGCGATGGCTATAAATAGAAATCGCTATTCGGTCGGCTTACAGACCGCTGGTGCGGGTCAAGCTCGCTAGTCGTGTGTGTATATATACGTGTCGCGAATCGCTCGTCAGCGGACAACAGGCTTTAATTTTATCCCGACGGAGTTGGATTCGATTTTCGATTTCTCCGAGTAAAGCGGCATATGTGTGTAGCTTTTTTTTAATTCAGTTTGATTAACTGCTATTAGTGGTGGTTTGAATAACAATTAATGTTGGATATCTACTCAATAATTGAGGTATTTTTACTGTTTAATATTGTAAGAATGTATATAGCTTTATCATAATTCTTTTTACAGTGCTCGTTAAGCTTAATTGAGCCAATTTCGTCAATGATGCACTTCAGATTCTGTTAAAAAAACGAAAGTTCACGCTTTCGTTGGCCCAATCATGAGTTTTTATTGACAAACATCAAGATTAATGACATCTTACAAGACTAAGCATTTTATATAAACTAAGGTTTTATTAAAACTAATTATTGCGATGATCCCATTTGTTCTGTAATTTAACACGAATAAAGAATATAAATTTTACTTTAATGAAAATAAGCGCTATATTTATAGCAAAAGTATCAGTCTAACATAAGTAACAAGATCTCATTGAATCATTAAGCTTGCACCTTGAAATTTTAAAATCTCATTTATCTAAAACCTTGCAAACTCCCTCTCAAAAGAATCCAAACAATCAAAGCTATAAGAAACCAACGCGCAGCACTACGTGCGAGATGAGATCTACGCACACGCGCACGCGCACACGAGTCCATTATGTAATTACCGGGGGAATGTAGGGTAAACGTGTATTTGAGTCAATTGAGACTGGCTCCTCGAGTGCATCTGCAGCGCGAGAGTAAGTCGTCGTGGCTACTACTATGGGCGGTCGCGTCTCTCTACTCACGCGCGTGTACAACCTTGGCCGCAAGGCTGGCCGACGTACAAATTACGAAGTGGCCAGCGACAATGACGACGACGACGCTGCTGCTGCTGGCTAATGGCGAAGGAACAGAGAGAGAGAGAGGGAGACGCGAACGCAGAGCACGCGTTTAGGAGTACGGAGCAAGAGGAAGTGGATGTTGCGAGAGATAAAGGCAAGAGATTTGAGCATGGTTGTGTAGAGAGAGAATGAAACATATGAAGTGCGAAGTACCGCAGGAATAATTATTGTAATGGGAATAAAAGCCAAAATTAATACAGTTATTGAATAAATAGTACAAAGAACAGATTATAGTGACAAATATTTGAAAAAGCACGAACTAATAATAAACGTTGGCAGAGTTTTGCAAATCTCATATGAGAATGCTTATTTTACTCGTGAAATGAAATTATAGACTTTACATATAAAAGCTCAACGCGAGGGAACTTGCATCACCGTGCACACTCGGCCCGTAAAACAGATAAAGAAGGCCATTTCCATGCGCAAAACTCCTAGGATCGCTACACAATTTGCGCGATGTACTCTCTCTCTTTCGTTCAACTCGAGATCGTAGATAATGTCCGAAGGACGGCAGGAGCCGCGGCGTTCGCGATCGGTGCTAAATCAACGGCGCTAAAAACGCCCGCGCACACAACACGACGAGGGCCTCGTCGTCTTTTTAACCGATAATTCTCCTCTCTCTCTCTCTCTCTCTCTCTCTCTCTCTCTCTCTCTCTCTCTCTCTCTCTCTCTCTCTCTCTCTCTCTCTCTCCCTCTCTCTCTCGGCACTCTAAGTAACGAGCTCGTCCATATATCCGCACACGCGTTTCCCATTCCCGATCTCTCTCTCCTTCTTCGACGTACGCGCGTACGTGTGTGTATATACACATATATATATATACGAGCGGCGGGAGCTCTAATCACTCGGCCACACGTACACAACGTGTTGATCTTCCGATAAATTTCCCATAGGGGAATGGGGAGAAGAAAAAAGGCGAGCCGCGGCGCTCGTTCGCTCGAAATCGTAAGGTTTGCACTTCATTAGAGGCCTGGAGCAATCATGGTGGGAAGAGCTGAGCCTTTGGAAATAATACGTTCGTATAGTCCAGGGTGTAAGAGAGAGAAACCGGATGTGCTAGCGTAGTAGCGTATCTCGAGCGCGAGCTGCGTAAAACGAGGCGAGTAGTAGAGAGTATCTACCTAACGTACGTGTATTATGTATACGTGTATACAGCAACGATGTTTCCAGCGCGATAGTGGGGTAAAGCTGAGTCACGCAGGGTAAAGATCGCGAGCTCACACAGCGCCTTATAATTTGCCGATTGCGTCGAGAGGGAAGCTGCCGCGATCTTTTAACACGTTTAAAGGTGTGGATGTGGGAGCATTATGGGAATGGCTGGGGATTTTCCTGATGCGCCGAGGAGGAGGCGCGGGGCAATGATGATGCCTGAGATGACGTTGGATTCGAGAGGCGAGGGAGAGAGGATTACGCTATGGGGAATATTATTGGACGTTGTAGATATGGCCGATTGCAAAAAAAAATTTGTAGGAGGTCGAAGTGTGTTGAGGGTTCGATCGATAAAATTTTAATTTAGAATTTGTAGTTGGTGATGTGCATACTGTATTAATATTAGATTAAAACATTTCCTTTTTGTAATTAATTTTCTTGAGAAATGGATATTAATTCAATGCAGATATTGTATCTACACTGAGAAAAATGATGTATTAAAAATTACTATAATATATAGGAACGTGGGGACAAATCTCAAATACTAAAATTATTACTATATTTTATAGTAAAAATTACTATGTACATAGCAATTTTTATTGTGTGTGTGTGTGTGTGTGTGTGTGTGTGTGTGTGTGTGTGTGTGTGTGTGTGTGTGTGTGTGTGTGTGTGTATATATCAATTTTTACTATAAAATATAGTAAAAATTTTGGTATTTGAGATTTGTCCCCACGTTCCTATGTATTATAGTCATTTTTAATACATCATTTTTCTCAGTGTACGGATATTGAAATACACAAAAAAGAAAATGTTCTGAAATTATGTTGATTAACAACGGTAAAAATTAATATATATTTTATATTATTTTTCACGCATAGGCAATGAATTAAATTATGTTCCAATATAAAACGTACCACTAGCTTTTTATTATTTCGGCCAAAAAAGGTCCAAAAAGGTACCATCATTCCCAAAAATTTATCCTACTCTCGTAGACACTAAAAGCCCATCCGTTTGCAAAAGAACTACTTTCGATTTATAAGGCTCATTTACTGTCAAAGTCAAAGATCCGCTGCTTTCTTTTCGGCGCCTCTCCTCCCCTCCAAGCCGCTCCTCCCATACGCGCGAGACAGCTCCTTTGTCATCTTAGATCCGTCTTTAATTAGTATCTCAAGGGGACACTTGTGGGCTCGCCTCTCTACGTCGCGCAGTAAAGGAATAAAAACGAACGCATGCACACGAGCGCGCGCGCGCGAGCCAATTTACATCGAGAGTAGCAGTACTTCTTCCAAACTTGGCCAAACAGACTCTGCCAAACTTTGGATTTTTATGTTTATTGTTTAGCAGAAGTTTTGCAGAACTTTTCCAGAAGTTTGCCTAAAGTATTGCATTTTTTAATTTTTCCACTTATTGTTTAGGTAAAGTTACGCGAAAGTTTCGCTGAAGTTGGTCTAAAGTATTGCATTTTTTAATTTTTCAGTTTATTGCTTAGCTGAAGTTTTGCTGTAGATGTACTCGCAAATAGCTTTTGCCCAATTTCGCTGTTAAATACCATTTGTTTGCGATAAAACTATGTAAATGAATAAACCACTTTGAATAATGCTTAGTTTGCAGAAATATTCATAGTGTGTTATAGTAATTATATAACATTACTAATTAGTTATCAACTCATTAAATAATATTCATTTTAAAATTAATAATTTTCATGTTTTAACCTATTTTCATTTTAATTAGTATTGGTACCACCCACCTTTTATATATATTTTAAGTTTCATATTAGAAACCAATGATTTTAGAAAAATTATTATGTTAAAGTAGGTTATTATCATGTTACTAAATGTAAAACAATAAAATTCTTTACGTCTAAGACAAGGGAAAGCGGCTGCGTCCCCTCTTAAGCCTAGTTCGTTCATTACCGCGTCTACCTCAGCACACTCGCCTCACAGCGCTCAACCAGAGAGGTTCACTTCTAACTTATTTCCATTTCCATTCATATTTTCTTTCTGTAATTTTTTTTCTAAGTGTCACATTTTAAAACTTGCTCTACGAAGCAAGTCTCTGTTTTACATACTCTAAAATATTTTCGATTCTTGTTAAACTCTGTTACCGTGCAAGGGTAACATACAATTATTTCCAAAATAAAATTTATTATAAATTAAACTTTTGCGTTAACTTTGATTCAATTTTAAACAAACGGCACCTTTATTATAAAATTGCAAGCGAAGACAACAGATCATCCAAACTGCCAAGGACTAAGGAGAAGCTTCAAGCTAGTCGTGACAAGATATTAAAACACTACAATAAGTGTAATTGGATTTATTGTATCGCTTTAATTTTAGACCCTAGACATAAAATTCAATGCTTTGATAATAGTAATTGGAGAAAAGAGCTCAAAATTCAAAGCATAAAAAAGTTTGAAGACTTATATAAACCAGATTATTACGTAGAAATATCTAAACAAATATCTTCAAAATGTACTACTAAATTAGACGCATGTATCAACGACGATTATCTCGATATAAATTGTATTTATAACAGTAATTCTGAAATCAATATTACATGGAGAAAAGAGATAGACGAGTATTATAAAAGTCCAAGAGCAAACGCTGAAGAAAATATCTTGCAGTGGTGGAAAAATCATCAATCCGATTATCCAAATATTTCTAGAATGGCTAAAGATATATTGGGCGTTTTAGCCTCGTCCGTTCCAGTAGAAAGATGTTTTTCGGAAGGTTCTCTCGTTATGAACAGTAGAAGAACTTCCTTAAGTTGTATGTCACTTAAAATACTTATGTGCGTAAACTCATGGTCTAAATGTTCTTTAAAAGATAGAATATGCTATGGCTGTAACAATTTGTAAGTTTTTTATTGTAACTTATTTGTGTATTTATATTTATGTATTTTTACTATATTTTTTATTCAATAAATAAATCATTGTACGATTAATAATTAATTATTTTATATCATTACCTTGCGATAATTAAAAGAAGTTTAGTTCAAGACAAGACAAGATTCTCGCCATTGTTGGCACAACAATCTTGATATTGTATTGAAAATTAAACATACATATTGTATCGATTATTGCCTTGAATATTGAGGCAAGACAATACAATATCAAGATTACTCTTGCTACCCACGTAAAACAATTTTATAAACTTTCTATATAAATTATATGTAATAAGTTATCTATAATATTTATAATATTTTTATAAACAAATGGTTCTATAAAAACTTTATACACCATATAAAGTTTTTATAAAATCTATATATATTATATATCTTTCTAAAATTTACATTAAAAAGATGGAAATTTATTTATTTTAATCGTGAATATTTATTTTTTCTCATACATACTTGCAGGTAGACACAAAAAATTTTTTACACGTATCAATTTTTTTACTATATTACTTACAGGTACTATTTCAATTGTGTATGTTTCTCGAAATGGCATAAAATACTTTGAAAAATTTATATTTAGTCTAGATAAGGAAATTATTTGTGATTGAACATCAATTTCAAGTTTTTGTGTGACTGCAAATAATTTTTTTTCTATGAGGAGAAAATACTTAATTTTTCCAAGTGAATCATCGTTTAATTCGATATAAAAATTGTTCCTTTTTTCTGACGTGCGTATACTTCAGAAGTTATGATTTCTGCATTCATTTTTATTCGCAAATATAGTCTAATATTATTTAAATTTAAATTATGTATCATACAAAAGCGTTCAATCATTGGCGTTTCGTTTTCAGTTAAATTAAGAATTTTCGCTTTTCCTAACGGGTAACATTGTAATGGCTCTCCATCTTTAGGAACGTTTAATTTGCATTTCAATATTTTATAGGCATTCATTATTTTTAATATGTTAGCAATTTCCATATCTAATTTATTAGAACCATGAGTTTTTCTTTTAATATATCCATTGCCATCTTCAAAATCGAAAGCTGACCAGAATGAAAGAGGGCCCCACAGAAGTACACAGCGCCCAATGTGTGTCAATTGGTGATTATTAAAAGAACATTTCTCAAGGCCGTATAATTCTTTCACTTTTATAGAAAATAAATTCAATAGACAATCAGCTACTTCTAATTCGCGCAAATGAATCCTATTTCCCAATAGTAATCTGGTTCCATAGACTAAGTATAAATAATGTTCGTAAAAAGTTCTGCGAAGTTTATCCTTTAATACGAGGGGTGTTCAAAAAGTAAGTTTCCCTAGTCTGCCGTTTTGCCCCAGCGCCATCTAGCGAGCTGGGACCGAACATAGTTTTAGTTTAGGATATACCGATAAGAGCGGAACCGGTCTTAGCTGCCGAAAAAATTTTTTTCATCAGTACCGGCTCGGAAACCGTGGAGCTACCTGTGAAAAACGTGTCCACCTGTGAGTTGCGTGCAGTTATTCGCTTTTTAACTGCAAAAGGGCTTAATTTTTGGGACAACGAAGGTGTTCTGTTGATTGATTTTCTTGAATCCGGTACCACGATAAATGCAGATCGTTACTGTGAAGTGCTAAATAAACTTAAAAGTGCCGTTAAACGAAAGCGTCCTGGAAAATTATCGAGAAAAGTGTTGCTTTTTCACGACAATGTACGGCCTCATTCAGCAAAAAAAACACAAACCTTACTGGAAAAATTCAAATGGGAAATTTTTGATCACCCACCCTACTCTCCAGATCTCGCACCAAGTGACTTTTTTCTTTTTCCTAAATTAAAGGAAAGTTTGGGTGGCCATCACTTCAATTCAAATGATGAAGTGAAAGACATCGTTAAATTATTCTTTAAAAAACAGGGCACGGATTTTTATAAACAAGGTTTGTCAAAGCTTGAGAACAGATATAAAAAATGTATTCAAGTCCAAGGGGACTATGTAGAAAAATAGTTTATAAGTCAAACAATAAATACATATGTTACTTTAACCTAAAAATTGTGTTTTGCTTTTTTCCCGGAGCAGGGAAACTTACTTTTTGAACACCCCTCGTATGATTGGGAAATAAGTCAACAGACATTCCCTTATCTCGGATGCTTTCCAAAATTTAAGATTTTTTAAGGTTCTTGGCGTCCTCGTAATATAATCAGGAGGATAAATTTCCGATAATTCTGTATCGATTTCATTACGTAATGATTTTTTCACATAAAAAGGACGGTCTTTGTAAGTAGGGTTGAACCACAATTGAAAAAGCATTCGGGCTACACCAAGTAATATCGAATGCATATAATCGGGCACGAAAGATTCAGCAACATTAAAAGATGGTATCAAAGCAGTTGTAGAAGGACCCTTTACTCTTTTTATGTGTACTAAATTTTCGTTGATTACTTTTCGAGCTTGTAAATACATCTTTTCCCTTATGCGAAGTGGAGGGTTGTAATCTAACGATGCAGGATAGACTCGATTAAATCCTAGTCCTGTTTCACAGGTCATTCCTTCATGTTCACAAAACGTGCATCCGGATTCTCCATTATACTGCATCACATTTTGTGTTGCGGCTCGTGCAGGAGCATCTAATGTGGCGATAAGAGCTATAACAGTACTGAGTCTCATAATATTCTCTTCTCGATCAAACCAAGTAATTCCTTCATAGTATAAATTTCGTAATGATTCAGCAAAAGGTATTAAAAATGATTTCAGATTTGCTTTTTTAATGGTACTGTAATAAATACCACACACAAATTGAAAATTTCTTCGATTTTGCGGTGGTATATTTACTACTTGCGCTTGAACGAGCCACAGCTGTCCATTAGAGCTGTTTGATACAGGCACGCCATCCGTATTCCAGAGTAAGCAAAGATCATATTTATTCCGTATCACTTCTTTTTTTAAGTCTTGATATTTTACACTTGACGTAATATCACATACAAAATCTTGATTTACAAAATTATCTTGTTCAAATAGATCTATCAACATTTTTAGATTTCTGAATTCAAAGGCGTTTTTTAATTCCATTTTTAAATTATATTGAACAAAAAGGCCATTTACTTTCGTACTTGTGCAGCTGGCACACATCGTTATTGAGGGTTTTGTATCCCAAACTCCTAAATACTCATCGCAGTTTTCACACATACGATGTTTTTGCAAAATGTCTTTGCTATCTGGGAAAAGTGAATCTATAAATTTCATTAAAAAGTATTTCGTTTTCGGCAGATTATGTGGTTTCGGTAGGAAAAAATCGATAACGTCTAAAAGTAAATACAATCCTTTTTTTACTTGAATTAGTCTTCAAATAATAATCGAGAATTTTATATACACCTTCAGCAACAGTTTTATTGGTATATGCATGCACTGTTTTGTTAAACTCGTCATCTGTGTTCTCTTCATCAAGTGAAAAGTTACTAAAATCAGAAGACGATTCACTATCTGATATGCTCTGATTTTCGGATGGGATTATATAATCATCAGCAATCGGGGAAGCAGAACGTTCACTACCACTCTCTTCATTGTCGCTAATCTCATTTTCGTAATTTTCAAATTCCTACAATAAAATGTATTTTTCGTTATCATTCTAGCGTATTCAACACTATTATTTATTTATTTATTTATTTTTTGAATTTTCAATATTTTAATTATTCTCTTTAATGAGATAATGAAATTTTTAGTATATGTACTAGTATATGATATTGAAATGTTGAAAAATTTACCTCATCTTCCATTAACTCGTTTAGATCATCATTATCGTCATTAATCCCAAAATTATTGACTCTATCATGATTTAATAGGGCTTGTAACCTTAGCCAGCGACGAAGTGTCGTAACTGGAATTTCTCCAATCTAATGAAACTAAATAGTGCATATAAAAATCAATTTTATAGTTAAAATAAAGGCGATCTCAAAGTAGCTCGCGCAAAGCATATTCTATATAACTTATTTCTTTATGTTAGTCTCGAATGCGTGTTAAATGATAACGTAAATACGTGTAACCAATTAACGTTTAAAAAGTTTTGAGAATAAAATATTTAAGGATGGACTTACAAGGAAGGTACCCCAAGTGTAAGTCGCCGATTTGGACGATATTGCAATATGTTGTAGTACATTAAAAAAATAAGAGACACGTATTTTTTTTACGTCCTGATAGACACTTTAAGGGGGTGAAATCTACCCCTAAAGTTCACCCTCAAAAACAGTTTTTTTCAAATATTTCAAAAACGAATAAAGCTAGTTTAATGAAACCGACGCCAAAAGTTGTAGAATAAAAAAGCCTTCAAAACAGCATTACTTTCAATTTTAAGGGTAGCAACCCCTATTTTTTATTTCAAGAAAACTAAGCTTTTCTCATCAATTTTCAGCTATAAAAATTACAATAAATTATATATCGCCTCAAAACAGATTTCATTTAAAAGAAAATTAAAAAATAAAGTTGACCTGTCTCGTGGTTTTGGCCAAAATTATTTTTTAGGGGGTAACTACCCCTTATTTATATTTTGTTCAATATTTCAGAAATAAATAAAGACATCTTAATAAAACCAATGCTAAAAATTTTAAAATAAGAAAGGCTTCAAAACAGCATTATTTTCAATTTTAAGGGTAGCAACCCCTATTTTTTTCCAAGACAACTAAGCTTTTTTCATCATTTTTCAGCTATAAAAATTATAATAAATTATATATCGCCTTAAAACTGATTCCATTTAAAAGAAAATTAAAAAATAAAGTTCACCTGTCCCGTGGTTTTAACCAAAATTATTTTTTAGGGGTACCTACCCCTTATTTTTATTTTGTTCATTATTTCAGAAATAAATAAAGATACCTTAATAAAACTAACGCTAAAAATCTTAAAATTAAAAAGGTCATAAATCTGCATAACTTTCAATTTTAAGGGTAGCAACCCCTATTTTTTTAAAGGAAATTAAGTTTTTTATCAATTTTCAGCTATAAAAATTACAATAAATACAGCTCTTTAAAAACCATTCCATTGAAAAGATTGACCATAAAATTTTGACCAATAACACAGACAAACGCTATGTAATTTTAGCGCTTTCGGGCAATACGAAATACTAATTTATCATTCATTTTGCCAAATTAGTTTGGTTAAACTACTTGTTTAAACGGATTATTGTAAAGCTTTTTCGAAAAACTAATTTTTACTTGAATTCCACAAGAAAAGTAACATGTTTATTTAAACTTTTATATGTTGTAGTGAACCAAAAAACGAAAAATATTTATATTTTTTATCTGTGAATAATACATTTTAAAGGGGTGCAAATCATCCCCGGAAGTTCATTATGTTCTTACTTCCCTTTATTATATTTTATGTATTATTATAAATACTTCGACAAAGGCAATCGTACCGTTTTGATACGTGATAAATAAAGCATTAAAAAAAATTAATGTGTGTATGCGTGTGTGGACGTGGATGTAAGTGATTTTTATGCAGTAAATAAGAGTAATCGCTGATTGTGAATGAGAAAATAATATGTTATTTTTATGTTATTATAAGGCGGATATTTATAGATTGGTGATTTAACTCGTAGTTTCATATATTGCTGGCAAACATTGTATTTATAAATCGGTAGAGTTCCAGTCGTGCAGTGTTGTTTTGTGAAAGTGGTTATTTCTACAATATTGTGGCTATAATATTGCATCAATTCATTTTTTTTAATGTCAGCAGCACTACAAAACTACAGGTAAATGTCTATTTATATATCAGATCTAATGCATTAATTGTAAGAATTTCGTATCTGTCTATAGGCTTTAATAAAATTATAACAGCTTTTCAAAATTATATTTTGCGTTATTTTTAATGAACATATTAGAAAGTATGCAATTTCGTACATTGTTACATTTTTTGGAGATACATTTGACGTTATAGAGCACAAATAGTTTAAATTGATTTTTCTTTAATTTTAAAGATTTAAAAAATCCTGATTTATAACTGCATAAAGTATTTTTAATATTTTTACGAAAATTAAAAAATGTATCAAAATATACTTTATTGTGTATACTGTATTGTTTACTTTCTGTTATTAACAAAATTATAGATTCCTGATTCAATTTTTAGCGAAAATTGTATACGGTTCCTTTACTATTAGATGTTTTACAAATAATAAATTTTACATACAAATAATAATTTTAAATAACTAAATCTTAATTTTAATAAATCTAAATTAACAGGCATTGTGCAATACATCTTATCGATTACTGTTTACAAATTTAAAAAAAAACTCGAGATTACCTTCTTTTCATTTTAATCAAGCGCTTTAGTAAAGAAATATACAGATACGATATTCTTAATAGATTCTTAACAGAATGGCCCAAAGTATAAATACTTGTTTTATTTGTATGTGTCGTCTTTTTAAATGCAACATTATTATCTTGTGAAAATATGGTATTTTTTTAATATTTAAACAAATATTTCCCGGTAAAAAGACATTGGTTGCATGATGGCGTACATCAGTAAAAGCGTACAACGTACAACGTACAAAGCTTCCTCATTGAGAAATAGCTATGTTCTCGCAACATAGTAATGTAACGTTTAGAGGGGTGACGCATACAAATTAAAAAAATGTTTTTATTTTCAGCATTCTATATATGTGTGTTGTAAAGATACTATTTCTGTATGCAATTATTCTTATAAATGTTTGATTATTTTAGCACTCAAAATGAAAATTAATCCTCTGAATGTTATTAATTTGCTGCTTGCCTATTTCCAAACACTTGATATTGAAGATAGCCCTTATAATATTAAAGAAATAGAAATAAAAGACCATTTCCAAATGATACTGTTAGATTTAATGGAATCGTCTAATAGCATAGATGTTATAATGGAAAAATCGTTGGATCTTCAAGAAGAATATAAAGAAACAGATGCACGTATAGTGGAAGATGTTGATTTACATACACTTCCTTACTATCCTGAATTACCTACGGATCAATGTACGGGACATGAAGAACCATTGAGTTTTGAATACAAAAAAGGGCTGTAGAATATTGGAGAAGTGGAAAAACAAAAAAGAATTTATCGCTTAAAACAGTTCAAAATAGATTCAGGAAAGTCAGTTCTGAAACACAGTTACATCGCTGGGCTCACCAAATCAATCAAGGTGGAACTTACCGAGAAAAAATTGCAAGAATTTGCGATTTCACACTAGAAAATTTTAAAGCTGCTACTGAAGCTGGATTAATAATTCATGACAACGATTTAAGAAGATGGGCTCTACAAGCACGAAAATTAATCGGAAATGAGGACATAAGATTTACAGCTTCAAAACATTGGCTTTCAAAATTTAAAAACACCCATAGAATTGTTTCTCGAAAAATTAATAAATTTATCACAAAAAAAAGTATAGAAAATAGAAATGATTTGCATAAAAAAGAAGTAGAATTCGTAACAGAAGTCAAACAATTGATTAATCAAATAGGCGCTGACAATACATATAATTCAGACCAGTCTGGTTTTCAGTTGGAAATACATTCTGGTCGATCTCTTGCTTTTGAAGGAGAAAAGAAATTACAGTGCCTTGTACAGTCGGTCACATCAACAACTCATAGCTATACTGTACAGCCGACAACTTCAGCCACAGAAAAGTTACTATCACCATTATTTTTAGTATTAAAGGAACGAAGAGGAGAATTTGGACCAATTGTCTCACAAAATTTGTTTGTGCCTACAAACGTATATGTTACATCCTCGACATCTGGAAAACTTAATTCAGGTAAAATCACGTTCTATTAATTTCTAAAAATAAAACGTTAATTATTTCGGAAGATACATTTAAATAAAATCAAAATTTGTAGAACTCTTTAAGGCGTGGTTAAAAGAGGTATATTTTCCTCAAGTTGGACCTAGAAGCATGCTGCTAATTGATTCGTGGAGTGGTCATTGTCCAACGATTGTACAGGAAGTTACGCCACACGATAAAACACTACATCTCAAAATGATACCTACACACGGAGAGCTCAATTTAACTATGATAGTACGGGATCTCGTGCTATAGAAGCATCAATTTTTGTTATACTTGACTAGCATAGTAGAGCAGGCTACCGTAGGAGGAGATACCCCCATGCGCCGAAAGCAGAAAGTTTATACCACGAGAGTATGGAATTCGTGCAACGGTGCCAAACGAAACTCCTCGATTGTAAGAATCTCATACCACCGTGGTATGAACCTCTTGCTATTGACGCTCGACAGTTTCCAAGCTACACTGGTATGGTGGCGTTACTCTCCATGCACGCATTGTTTACTTCTGTGGCAGCGAATAGTATGATGTATTAGCACGAAGTAACTTTATGCTGCCGTAGCTAAAATGAGCGCTCCGTGCAGGAACGACTGGAAACATACAGCCGTTAGATGTATATGGATTCCGCACATAGAAGAACTATGTTAAACATTTTTCAGACCATGTTTTGCTCATAGACGAAGACTTAAATTTACATTTGAGAAATAATATAATTAAATTACAGTCTTTGGTTCATAACCAATTTTCATCTCTACAATATGAAAATCTATTTAAATATTCGTGGTATAAAAGTGGGTATCTTGTGAATCGACTAGGAGATTTCGATGACCCCGTAAGTTTCAGTTTCAGAGATTCCTGTGCAACGCATTGTGAGATCAATGATTGTAATAATGTTGCAATTGTTAGATGTTCGTGGTGTAAAAAATCTTTATGCTTAAAACACTTTTTTGAAGAATATCATTATTGTACAACTTACAATCCATAATGCATCGAGCTATTCGACAAACAATTACTTTTTTGAGAATACTTTAAATTTTGTGTAGTAATAGTAATAATAAAACTTGTGTTGTTAAAACAAAAACCATATTTACATTAGTTATCATTTCATTTTGTATTTTTCTGCAACACGAAACTTTAATTTTTATTATTTTTTTGAAAAAAAATTAATCTCACTAAATTTTGATTATTTACGCAATTTTTTCAGAAAAAAATAATAAACACATTTACCCTCCCTGCTAGAAAAAGTTAGTAGAAGTCGATAAAAATCGATAAGTTTCACCATTGAAGTCAATAAAGTCTCTTAATTTCCTTAAAAAGAGAAAAATAGGGGTTCCTACTCTTAAAATTGAAAGTGATACAGATTTGTGGCCTTTTTAATTTTAAGATTTTTAGCGTTAGTTTTATTAATATATCTTTATTTATTTCTGAAATAATGAACAAAATAAAAATAAGGGGTAGTTACCCCTAAAAAATAATTTTGGTTAAAACCACGGGACAGGTGAACTTTATTTTTTAATTTTCTTTTAAATGGAATCAGTTTTAAGGCGATATATAATTTATTATAATTTTTATAGCTGAAAAATGATGAAAAAAGCTTAGTTTTCTTGAAAAAAAAGGGGGGGTTGCTACCCTTAAAATTGAAAGTAATGCTGTTTTGAAGCCTTTCCTATTTTAAAATTTTTAGCGTTGGTTTTATTAAGGTATCTTTATTTATTTCTGAAATAATGAACAAAATATAAATAAGGGGTAGTTACCCCCTAAAAAATAATTTTGGCCAAAACCACGAGACAGGTCAACTTTATTTTTTAATTTTCTTTTAAATGGAATCAGTTTTGAGGCGATATATAATTTATTGTAATTTTTATAGCTGAAAATTGATGAAAAAAGCTTAGTTTTCTTGAAAAAAAAAAATAGGGGTTGCTACCCTTAAAATTGAAAGTAATGCTATTTTGAAGGCTTTTTTATTCTACAACTTTTGGCGTCGGTTTCATTAAACTAGCTTTATTCGTTTTTGAAATATTTGAAAAAAACTGTTTTTGAGGGTGAACTTTAGGGGTAGATTTCACCCCCTTAAAGTGTCTATCAGCACGTAAAAAAAAATACGTGTCTCTTATTTTTTAATGTACTACAACATATTGCAATATCGTCCAAATCGGCGACTTACACTTGGGGTACCTTCCTTGTTAGTGTAGAATTTACTAAAATAAATTGTTATATTGTGACGAAGATACGGCTCCGTACCAATGCGTGTTTAACATGCTTATATACACACATGCACGCACACAAACTCACGACTCAACATCTCCCGCCTCCAACTATAGTTGAAGCGAGAAGCGAAGCGAAGACAAGGAACGATTAAAGACATGACATACTGACCACAGCAGTCGCGTGCGCATACAACGCGACGGAACGCCACGAGCAACCACCTCGAGGAGAGAAAGAAGCCGTATGCGAAATAACTAAGGACAGCGTCTTACCCTACCTTCGCCGACCAGCGTCACCATCCCGACCCGCCTGCAAGCGTCGCTCCTGAATTTGCAAGCATGATTTGCCGTAGGTGAGCCGTCTGAGGCCACACGACGATCTGCTCACTGACAAATCTCCCTCGCACTTTTGTCGCTCTCTCTCTCCCTCGTCCGCATTTTTAGATTTTCCAAGCCACCTCGCCTCCAGCGGTACATTAGCCGTCACACTCACACATACTTATACACACGCGCAATTCATTCTGCGTTTAGCCATGACGCATTATTTGGGAGACGATAATATTATTACATAATAACTGATTATTTACCTGATGATCATTTCGCTGATAATTACGGTACCTAAGCATTTCAAAACATCAATCCAGTTGATTCAATTGGAAAATTCTATTTCATGAAATTACACTCTTCTTCTGCTATAAATTTGTTTGATTTTGTGAAAATGAAACAGACTTCATGGTAGACTTTTTTTAACCTTAACTAGATATATTGATTTTAAAAAGAGTGTGGTTATCAGTTCGATAGAATGCATGGATCTCGCAGCTAGCTCCAAGATAATTCTCTCTTGTTAAAAAAAAAGAATGCAACTATTTAGTTCATTTGAGAAGGTTATATCGTAACAGTTACGTTTACGGGACGCGCTTTTCTGTAGTCGATTAACATACTGAATCACAGCTACGTTTTTCTCAAAAAATGGAAGGAATCCAATATTTAATCCGATGTGCAGATACTTCATTATGTGTCATATTTGAACGCTCGATTTTAATGACCAAGAAAGTGGTAAAGTTGAATGAAGGCGATAATGTTAGTTTTCTGTGGCCGGAGGATTCCTCGAAAGCGAAGCAGTTTTCTGGAAAGATAATCATGATATCTCGTAAGTTTATTGTATATTTTTAAACTTGCTAAATGGAACCGAAATAAAAAATACTTTAAATAAGGAAATGTTATTTATACATTTTAATCTTATTTCACGGTATTTATCGACATGAATTTATTATACAATTTATATATGTATTTTGATGTTATTTTGTAGCCTACACTTCAGAATATTTATAAATAGCAAAAACTACATAAACACTGTCATTTTCTAGATATCGAAACCATATTATTAAATAAAATGGATGAATTAAAAATGGCTAATATATCGACGCAAAAAAAAATTAAAGGATCAAAAAAAATTAAAACCAACCAAAAAGGCGAGACAATAGCTTCTACAACTAAAATTGAAAACCGCTTAACAAACAAAATTTTGAGTTTATCGGACAAAAAAATTTTGGAAACAATGGAACTTGATAGATTCGTAGGGAAAGCAAGTACGTCAAGTACACCGCATGAAGGCTCACTTACCTGTGGCAATAGCATGCAGTGGATTATTAAGGACGAAATTAAGTGTTTAATTACCGATGCTGATGCATGTGCCGCCGCCTTAATTTCTACACAAGATAAATTCCATGCATTGAATAAGGTATTTATTTTATTTAAGCTGTAATTAAAAATTTTCTAAAATATATGTTTGTTTTTTTTTATAATTTTTAATTTGCCATTTCACTATAAGTTACTTAATAAAAATAGTATATAAATTTTGTCTTTGTTTCAGAGACTACAAGCTCTCCAAAACATAATTCTGTTGGACGATCAGGAAACTATTGCTGAATCGTCGAAATCTCGACGATCACATGGAATGTTTGAAGCGAAAGAAGCAGTAATAACCACTGAAATGCAAACATTATATGGCGCGGATCAATTGGAAGAAACAGAATAATTAGCTACTGAAAAATCTTCAAAGGCTGAGCGGCGATCATACAACATGGTTTTAGTAGATAGGAAAGCTATTGCTGACAATATCGTTCAACCGGAGGAGACGGCGTTTAAATCTCAAAAAAGTCATTCTCAATCGGTAAAGATATTATTTTAGATAAAAACTTTTACAAATAACTATAGGAAAGTAATATAATTTTTTTATTAAACATTTTAATTACTAATTTTCACGCTTTTTAGTCTCTTTTTGAATCGAATGAAGAAGAAGCATTGCTCTATAAAAAAGTATTAAATACTGAGCGGCGATCATACGGTATGGTAGATAGCATTGACGAAGCAAGTAAATCTGAATCGTGCAAAGAAATTGTAATTTTTAATATTCTTTTTTCACTAAACTGTTTGCATATATTTTCTTAAAAATATTTATTCAATTGTTATACTTTCTAGCCTCGTCAATCTCCGGAGTTGTCCCCGTTATCTTCTCCAAAGTCATCTCAGGGCAAGCGTAATTGTTTATCCGAATCGGAAGACGAAGAACAAAAATCCGACTTTAGCTTGGAGGTAATAAAATAGCTTAATTCATACTCCAAACTTGCAAATCTAGTTCGCAAGAAACGTTCTTTTGAACTTTTGAATTCATGTAATTTTGTATACTTCTCATACTTATTTAATTTATTTTATTGTTAAAAATTGCTTATTTTTTAGCCACATTCACCAAATAAGAAGTTCAGACACACTTCATGCGATGAAAATAAAGAGAACGTGGTTACAGTTCTAACGGCGAAACAAACTGTTGTAGATTTCCCTAAAAAATATGATAGTTCTGGAATATGGACTCTTAAGTATACGAAAGCAGACGCTCAAAACCATATAATGTTTACAATATGCGTATATAGATTATTTTATTTTCATTTCTTGTATCTTAATAGATGCATATCTTTTTTGATAGATAAGAGAATTAGTAGATGGATCAAATGTGTTTGTTAGCAAGTTTGCGCTGCAAAATGTTAAAGACACTTGCAATAGACATACGCTATTAGCAAGAGCTTTGCTTGATTGTGTCTTTACAGACGAAGCTTTGAGCAAGTGCTCAGTTAGAGGGAAAAAAGCCAATAACAAAGGGTCATCGGCAAGTGATGTGAGACCTGGTCTTTATCAAGCAGCAGTTAATGCCATTTTAGGTAAAGAAATAGTAGAATATTCTTTAAAAATATAATATAATTTTACGGAAAAATTATTATTATACTTCGTATTTTTCAGCTTATGCACGTCGTTATGCTAAGAAGCAAAAATGGCCGGTTAACGATGACCGAGTGGTCATTGCAAGCATGCGTCAAAAAACAATAGAGAGAAAGGACAGGATTTTATTAAACGCAAAACAGAACTCATAATTATTTAAATAGTTCTTCTTGTTTATCTTATAATTAGTTGTTTAAAAAAATAATAAATAAGTTTCCATCTTTTTAATGTACATTTTAGAAATATATCATATAATATATAAAGATTTTATAAACATTTTATATAGTTTATAAAGTTTTTATAGAACCATTTGTATATAAAAGTTTTATAGAAATTATATATAACTTATTATATATAAGTTTTATAGAAAATTTATAAATTTTTTTTACGTGGGTATATCGTGCAGCTCTAATTCAGGCCGAGTCCTAACATCCAGCCTGCACCTACAGACGCTTCGAACCCCAGGAGTGGCTCGAATTGTTCACGTGCGCTGCTCTCCGTGGACGGTACGTAGACGGGCGCTGCACTGTACCGGTGTATCGCACGGTGACCGTTTTCTCCGGACGATCTACGTTCGCGTCCGCGCGGTTCCACGGCCCAAGAGAATCTGATTCAAAAATGAATCGAGCGCGACTTTGCAACCGCCAAAGTCGCGCAGTCCCCGCGCGCAGCTCGCGAATACATAGTTCGAGCGATGTCAACAAACGCTCGAGATGCACGAATTCGCAGGAACGAGAGCCAAACGAGTTCGATAGAATACGGAGAACCGAGATTCTTATTTTCTCCGTATTTTATCCTGGAACTCCGTTATAATAATAATAAAAAAATTTTATGTAAATAAAATAGCTTTACAAATGATAAAATTGAAATTCAAGTATTATTTGAAAAATGTATTAAATTCAGTTGGTTAGTTACCCATTCTTGTTTCAAATATGTTTACAAATAAAGCTTTCTATTATTAAATTAGTAATTAAAAATAAAGAAATAGTTTATGAGTTCGTTTTTGTAAAACTGAATCATTTCAGTTTATAATATAAAATAGTTTATAAGAAACATAAAAATTAAGCGATTAAAATAATTATATTACTAGAAAATGTTTACTAGTAATGTTAATTAAATTTAACAAAATTTATACTTGAAAATTGCAAGTAAAAGTTTCTTTATTAGCAATAATTAAAATTTTTTACTTATAAACAAAGTATACGTATTATAAAGTTTTTATATGAATTACTTGTTTTCCGATTTTCCCTTTAATTACCAATTAATATACGCAGACAACAAAGTTTTCAAATCTATATTTTTTTAAAATTTGTTTTGTGCGTGCCAAGATTTAATAGTTAATAAATTTAATAATTTAAAATTGAAACAAAATTTTTACGTGTTTATTATTACCTGCACCTTGTTCCTGTCTCCAAAGATCCAGGGCAACAGAATACAAAAAAAAAAAACAATAAGTAGAAAAATTAATTTTTTTACAAAATAACGAAATACTAGCAAGTTCAGTCGCGCTCTTACTTTACCTTGGTTATATCTATATAATTAATATTGAAATATTATGAATTTAAAATTTATTTTCATTTTTAACATCCGAAAATTAATCCAATATTTTTTATTGTAACTTGGATTGTATTTATTTTAGTTTATTCCTACAATACAAAAATTTGGAGGTTAGAAATTTAGCTGTAATCAGAACAGTATTCACAGTCCTTCATTGTTAACTACAGATAAAGTTTTAATACTTTTTTGTTATACAAAACCAAATTTTAAGTCATTAATACTATTTATGACTTATATTTTTAGTTTAAATATTTCATAATTCCAAACTTTGTGGGTTTCATTCGGACCAATCAGCTTGTTTTTCTTATTTTAAAATAAATATTTCGATGCTATTTTGATTTAGTTATATTTTTTAAATCTAAAAATCAATTTCATTTTAAAAAATTCAAACCTCTCAATCTTAAACAATTAATAAAGCAAATCTTAGCTCTTATTCTATATATAGACCAATCAAAATCAAGTCTTTAGGTGCTTCAACATGGCCCCTCATTACTCTTTTAAGAAGGATAATTTCGCTGAGATAATGGAGGAACTTGATTACACATGGACGTACAGACACCAAAATTGTTGTCCCGTGTAGCGGTCGTCGTGCCTAAAAAAATGTCCCGATAAAATGTTCCCGATCTGATATATTGAAACAACCTTATATTTATTATTATATTTATTACTGCATCTTTCTTCCGTATATCATGCCAATCCTCGTCACACCCTCATCCACGTTAATAGCTCTTTCACTTCTCAACCCTTGCCTGAAAGCGATCAGGCTAAACGCACGTAAGTCGCGTGGGCCCAGAGGTGAAGAAAGAGAGTAAGAAGAGCCAGCCCCGCGTTTCCGTGAAGGAGGCGCGGGAAGATTATCATAAATCATCCCTAAAACCGGCATGTCGATGCCGATGGAGCGAACGCGGAAGCGGAACGCAAATGTATTTGCGCGTATCAGCGGGCTTTTATCGACGGCCCACTTCTTTTTCCTCTTACTTCAGAGCGTCTAATACCTGCTTATTTATATTTTATTCGGGGGCTTTTGTTAAGGAGAGCCGAGACGAGGGCGATGTCATTACTCGTGACTAATGTACTTATTATTTGGATTTTCGAGTAAATATTTATTTGAAAAAATTTGGTGGTTTATTTTGCTTGATAAAATTTTAATAACTCTGTTTTATGAAATGTCTTTTTATAAAATATTTCCTAGAAAATACATTTTGTGATGATAGATTATTCATGTATTGTTGACCATTAAATGAATTTCTTTTTGAAAAATATTCAACGTTTTTTATATTTTTCACTCAAATCAATATACAAATTTTACTTTCAAACCAACATTTTCGAGTAATCCATCAGTCACGCACTGTTCAACAATTTCAATAGCCATGCATAGATTGTTGCAAATTCTATTTTTCCACTAAAATATAAAAAAGCAAAATTACTTTATCATTCTTCCAAACATGAAATAAACCCTCACAAAAAGATACATTTAATTCCTTACCTCTATGTGCTGCAGCAGCTGGTGAAATCGATCTCTCATCCACATACATAAAACGACGGAAACGGAGAGCCTCTCTCTCTCTCTCTCTCTCTCTCTCTCTCTCTCTCTCTCTCTCTCTCTCTCTCTCTCTCTCTCTCTCCTTCGAGGAGGTTTTCCCGCTGTACACACCTCAAAGCTAATTACGTTAGCGAATGACAGCGCGGAAAGTCGCAGCGCCACGCCTCGGCCGCGTGGTCTCGCATTATTTCATCTCTCGCGCAATCTCGCCTTGGCGGTGTGTATGTGTGTGTGTGTCTGCTCTTTCGTCTTTGCCGTCTCTTTTCTCCCTCCTCCCTCCTCTCGACTTTGCTTTTCTTCGAGCGCAGAATATAAAGCAGCGGCCCCTCTCGACGACGCGTGCTTCCTCTCCCCGTCTACTTCCGCTGGGTGCCGTCGTTTTGTCGCGCCGCGGTCGGCTTATCCAGCAGTGGTTGAGGCTAGTGGGGTTGAGGTACATAGTGGCGATGATGGACTTCACAGGGCTGATAAAATATTTTCGGAGGACCGGAATGCAGGGATTCGGAGAAGTGCATGCGTCGTCAGTCGAGCATTTGAAATGTAAGTTCGAAGTGTGTTTTGCTGAGTTGAGTGCTCATTGAATTGTATGCGGGGATCAAACGTTTTTTGCGCTAAATAAATATGCGGAAGTGCAATTAACAATAGTTTTATTCGATGGTAAACTGTAGAGATGACACTATATATTGTTCAACTTATAACAGCAATTAATGAAAATTATACAGCTTTAAATAACAGTTACTTTGTTTCATGGGTAGTTGGTTTTAGAATAATCATTAAATTATGGAAATAAATCGTATAATAAACATAATACTCGAGAGATTTGCACATAAACCACTCGAATTAAAGGGCCGTGAGATTGTTCGAAACTTTTTATAGAATCGTAAAGCGACAATGCTTAATTACGCGTAATTGTTCATAATCGTAACTGTAAAACGTATATATACACGCACACACACGCACGGCCCATAACACCTCATTATATTGCGTAAATCGCAGAAAGAAATCAGAGAAAGTACCAAACGTATAATATATAAAATTACGATGAGCAATATTCAAAAGCGCCATTAAAGTCACAGCACAGCGAAATCACTCGAGCTCCATGTGAACGAACTCTCGCTCTCTTCCGCAGCCTGCACCCAACCAACGAAGTTTCTTATTAAATTTCTCGAGGGCCCGCGCGCGAGCGACGGTAAATAAAAGGACACATCGTGACTTTATAACGTCGCGGGGGCGCGCGGCAGTTATTCGCCGAGGCGCCGTTAAAACTTAACTTTATTAAGTAATAACAGAGACGACCGATGAGCGAAAGGGTAAATTCAAAGCTCACCGCTGAAACGGCAGCGATATTGAATCGTTTCCCTGTTTGACGTTTTTATATACTATACTCTGCATCCCCCCGGCGCGCAAGCGCTATTGTCAATATACGCTTTCGCGTGTGTGTGTGTCTCATCGTCGGAAGGTGGGAGTAGATTTCACGCGACGCGCTTGTATTGCAAGCTGTCGACGATATTTTGCGCGGGGAGAAGAGAGAGAGTCCTATCCAAACTTTCCATCCATCGCACCACTTCTGCCATCTGCGCCCGCACGCGCGCTTGTAACAATCGCTGTCTCTGCCTCTCCCGGCATCCCCCTCAAGTTCAATCGTATTCCAATATTGCCCGTCGGGGAGGTAGGTGCACGAGAGAGTGAGGGACCCAAGTTTCCAATGACATTGTAACCTCGTGCCATCCCTGCCCCCGTGTGCGCGCGCGCGCCTCTATTCATACCTCCTATTCAAATATGAAACTCCCGGGGATACATAGGGGAGAAAACAGCGGGACCCTTCGCTTTAAATAATTACGATGCGTGATATCGCGGTTTCGGGAAAACATATATATCCTAAACGGTTCGGCCGAATGTGCGCTCGAGTGTCGAGAATTTCGAAGCAAATATTGCGAGCGTTTGTAGGTATATACGATTGTGGAAGTATCGGTGATAGATGCGTGGTATAGGAAATCAAATGTTTGGTTAGTCATTTTGTTTGTGTAGGACAGCTTTCGTAAACACAAGAGTCATTTGCTAAGGATTTTCGGCATGTTATAGGTTTGATTTGCAGAGGTTAATTGGAGACTTGAACGTATACTTATATCAATAATAAGAAATAGAAAAGTAAAATAAAATGCAAAGAAATATTCCCTATAGCTATTCCTAAAAATAGATGAACGATCTATATTTTTGAATTTATGAAAAGACAATACGGCTTTGTTAGTGCGGATATGATTATATATACGTCAACGGATTTTCATCTAGCTCAGCCGATGTCAAATAATTCACGCGATCGAGCGAAGAGCCGACTTCCGAAAATTAATTAATTAACTCCCATTAGAGCGCAGTCTGACGCACCACATCCTCTTCCTATCGAACACATCCACTCTCTCTATCCCTTTCCTATAATTCTGCTATAAGAAAAACGAAGCCGATCGGGAATTCGATGGCGCAAAGCATCGCGCGCATATAACCGGCAGCGGCTGCCAGCGGGTGTTTTCGTAAATAATTGTTCAAATGGGCGAGAACGGCCGTATTATTATATTCTCTCTCTCTCTCTCTCTCTCTCTCTCTCTCTCTCTCTCTCTCTCTCTCTCTCTCTCTCTCTCTCTCTCTCTCTCTCTCTCTCTCTCTCTCTCTCTCTCTCTCTCTCTTCCTCCACCTACCTTGACGCGCGCTAAAATCACAACGGCACAGAACACGAGGCGAATCCTTAATAACGAACGAGCCGATTAACCATTAATTAACTGTCGGCAGCCAGAGAGGCGACGTTATAATATATATGCGCGCGGCCAATTTTCAACGGCTCGCCGAACGTCATCGTTGCCGCGCCGCTGGTACACTCCGGCCGTTTCGCCGTCTGCTAATGACGCACTTTATTGGTCGTCATATCTGTCGCGGACAGCTCTCTGGCGCTAGGCTGTGCTGTATTACTGCTGCAGTGTAGCGGCGAGCGGGAGGATGAGGAGGCGGTGTGTATAGGGAGAGCCGGTTTAATTATAAACAACCGTCATGACAATACTTGGGCCGTAATTGAAGCGCGATCAGAGAGCTGTGTTTTTCGCGAGCGTGGCGCGCAAGCTGTGCCGCGGTGTCGCGGCTGAATGAATAACTGCGCGGGGCCGTTATACCGCGAGCTTTTTGCTTCGGGCTTGTGAGCGGGAATGCGCGGGTTATTTTGAGTGCGAATATAATTGTAAATGGGGAAGTATTTAGCTAGTGTGGATGTTACATTGCTGTTGGTCGTTGCTGGAAGCTTTGTTGAGTTTTTCTGTAGACGCAGAAGTTTTTCGCTTACCTGTAACAGAGAAAAGAAAATTCGGGTTTAGAAATTGTGTGCTGATGCATGGCATGAATTTTAATAAATTTTGATATTTTTTTTGACAAATGGACGCTTTTGTATTGTAATCGCATTGAGTAAAATATTTCATGATTTTTCTAGCAATCATCCAAATTTTATTTTACTATAAAACTAATTAATAGCAACTTTTATGTGCAGTCTTGTAAATTCGAATATCTTGAACTAATCGAACTTTATCACCAATTTAGTAACGGCCTGTGGGAACCGCTAAACGATGGCTATTCAATTTCTAACCACACCCAGAGATGCTTAACTTCAACGATCGAATCAGCCCGCTTTCGTAACGTAACTTAGTAACGCTAATCCTATAATATTTCATCGAATCATTGCCATATCATAAAGTGTCAAATACGGATTTTGTAATAGCAATGTATTAAAATTTATGCTACTATAGTTATTTGAAGTAGCTATAGGTGAATCATATTGTAAAAGTGAATACTTGGAATACATAAAGTATCTAAAAAATGAGATAAGTATACGAATCACAACGCATTGTATATTTCACGCGTTATTTATAGTCCTTAAATAACTCAGACAAGTAGGATAAATAAACAGATTCTTGTATTCATTAATAAATTATGAAAATAAACATTGGTTATTCGTAGCAATCTATGATGGTCAATAACATTTGAATAATAGAAGAGGCTGTTCTACGTCACTATACGTAGACCAAGAAAAGCACATAACATTGCTTCATCCTCTACACATATACACACACGCAGACTCACATGTTGCATGAATGTAAATAAAAATGACCTGTACATGGATTCACTGCGCTTTTCAACACACTTTCAAGAATATTAAGCTATTTCATATACAAACGAATGTTTCTTAATATGATCTCTCATTTATTTTAGTAAAAATAAAACGTAAAAAACACGCAATTACCATAATAACATAATTTATCAAATCTCTTTTGTAAGATCCTTCCCCTTACAACAAAATCGAAATTCCCTTTCCTGCATCGCTTTCATATTTCGCAAGACGCGCATGAAAAATGGGCATTTAATAAAAATCTCTCATATATGCACCTCGCATAAGCGAATTCAGATAACTTCGCTCACCGCTGTAGAGCCCATACACAGCCATATGCATAAATACATCGGAGGCGCCCAGTGGGATCCCTTGGGAACCAGTCTCTCTCTCCCCGTCATATTACGCGGCACGTTCTGTCCGCGCTGACACGCGACATATCGGCTGACGGTCCATCTCTCACTCTCTCTTGCGCGCACCTTTCGTCCTTTTGTTTTTCGGCTCAATCAAGATTCTAATCAGATTTTTTGCAATTTGTCTACGTATGTGTGTGTGTTGATGAAAAGCGAACGGGATGATGATGTATGTTTTCCATTAATTCAGCGAGAAGGAAGAGAAAAATTGGAGGAAAGGTAAATAGTCGATGGCGTGTAGTGTTTGCTGTAATAATATTTTTTAAGATACAGGGTAGTGAATGATTTGCCGTCTCGTAATTTTCTTATCTACGGTCAGATAGAAAATATTCGCGTCGGGAGAGGGAAAATGATAATGCACAAGCACGTGTAATACGCACATTACATTGCCAGCATTAAAAAGGACCTCTGCGACCTGACAAATCGCCTCCTTTGTTGCGCCGACCGTAGCTCGCGATATTTCACCGCGCGCACCTCCGACATTTTGCACTTTAGATAATAACTTGTTTATCTCAAAATTCTCCGCCGCAAGACCGCACAATAGGCAAAGCGTTCCGGGTTATACACACTAAGCCGGCCCGGACCTTACCAAGCGCGTACTTTCTTACAAAGCACACACGCGGAAAATTCAAACATAATACACACGCTTTCTCTCTCTCTCTCTCTCTCTCTCTCTCTCTCTCTCTCTCTCTCTCTCTCTCTTAGCATTATATCCTAATCTCGGCGTGCCATCAAACGCGCTTAGTCGCGGGGAGGATAATTCAGCTTTCTCCTTCTCCCGCGCATGCGCAAATCGCGTTACACGCTCTTTTCAGCATGGTAAATGGCTCAATCAGCCGGCACAATGACAAAAATGCTCGCGCGCGCGTAGGACTGCGCGAAGATCCTTATCCATATAATATACACACACATAACAGCTCGCGCTATCTATTCAAGCGCGCCAGCGGAACGAACCCTGCAGAGACGTAGAAACACCTGCGTATATGCAAATCAGCAGCCGCATACGTACGTACGTACATGCATAGTCCTATAGTCTCCCGCGAATCGAGCACCGATCTCATATTGCGTCGCACGCACACTGCCGGAGCTACTAAACGAGATTGTGCGCGTATACAGCTGCGCATTGCACGCTGTGCGGCGCATACGATCTGACAAATCGCAGCGTCATTACTGCCAATTTGTTTACACGCGCCGGTGGCCGCGCCATGCATATATATATATATATATATATATATATATATATATATATATATATATATATATATATATATATATATATATACGCGCGAGCTACACGCGAGGGGCGTACAGGTATATATCGTGAGCGCGCATTGAGCGCACGCGGATTCCCGGGTATTTATCAAGCCTCAGCCACCGTAACCGGGCCGAAGGTATTCCCTCTGCCCCCGAATTGCCGTCATCTTTCCGAATCGATGTGAATGTGTGTAGGTGCGGAGGAGAGCTGGACGCGACGAGGAATTCGCAGATTCGCGCGGTGCCGGTGCAAAGTGAATTCGGCAGCGCATGCGGATGACGCGAATTTCTAGGTGTTTTACGACTCGGGTTCGTATAGAAGCCAGTGGATAGAGCTATGCGCGGAGCTGCTGGTGTGCATATTATTGAGGAATGTGCGGCTGCAGGGGGCATTGTGTGAAGTGAAAAATGTAGCAGTAAAGTGATGTATTTTGAGAATGTGACGGGATTTTGAGAGGGTTATGATGTGAGCGTGAACTGTTGTTTTATGGGTTGAGTCAGGGCAGCGATAATGAAGATAAATAATTGGCATAGCGAATAAGTAATAATAAAAATTTATTTAAAATATTGAGCTCTGGTTGTAATTCAAAACATTTTCATGTTTTCTGTTATATAACGGCATAAGAATCCACACTCGAATATTTTGTAGAAAAATCAACGAGAATTCATTACAAAAATGTTTTCATTAAACACACTCGCGCATTTACTGCATTTCACATTTACTCGTTGGGAAAGAAAGCGTGCGCGGAACTTCAAAGCCCCAACTACAAAACCACCACCGCGATACCATCGTCGTCGTCGTGCAGTGGCATTTCGCCGGCGCAGCAGCTAGCACAGCATTTTCCCTTCTATACACACCTCGGCTCTCGCCGCGGCTAAAGAAACGGCGATGAGCAGCCGCAAGGAAAAAACCGCGCATAACGCACACGGTCAGGGCTATCCGTTATTTTTATGAGAAACGTAATGAAATAACGAAAGGAAAGCTTGTCAGAAGCGTGAAAAATGCCTAAGGCTTTTTAAACGCCGCCCCCGTGGGTCCGCAGTCCGTGATAAATTACGCGTTGATCGGCCATCCCTATATACACCGCGCCCTCGAGAAAAAGCCTCTGTGTGTGAGAGAGAGAGAGAAGACGGCAAAAAATCCACGAGACAAAGTGAGGACTTTGGCGGGGGAGGGTGAGTGAGAAAGGCGCGCAGAGAGAGAGAGAGAGGATGAAATTACTCCGAGCGCGCCCGCTCACCCTCATCTCGGGGGACGCGCGCTCGCGCTCGTAAAAAGCCGGCAGCGAAGGAGCGTGCGCCGATGCAAACGTGTAAAGAGAGTTACGAGAGAGGAAAGCTACGGCCGTAGCAGCGCGCGCGTGCGCGCAAGTTTTCCATCTGGGCTCGTTAAACAAGCCAACTCTCTCTCTCTCGCTCTGCCGTGGCCATCGGACAGAGCTTAGCCGAGGTAAGGAATTAAATTTTTCCTCCTCTTTCTCTCTCGGCTGTTTTTTCCAGTTTCGTTCTTTCTTTCTTTCTCTCTGGCGCGGGCGCTGGCGTGCTTTTTCTACTTCGTGTATTTAATAGATTGTTTGACCTGATTTCGCGTGACGCGGTGATGTGGAAGTGAGCGGGAGAAGAGAAAAAAGGGAATTTCCACAACTGGAATGAAATTTTACGGGCCGAATGAAGTTGCGAGGAAATGGCGATACCCTTCCTCTAGGGATGGGTGTATCGTTTCTTGCGTATAATGGAAGGCAATTTCGGAAGAGGTCTTTGATATTCATTATACAGAACGATAGAAAATAATGATACGCAAAGGAATTCAACAATTCGACTTAATGATAGATAATTTACTTATACACTGAGAAAAGATTAGTGGAAAAATTATAAGAACGCCCAATAAAAATTACCCTACTGAGCACGGAAACCGACCACACACTGTCACAAGTGACCTATTTATTATTCTTCTAATACTTTTTACTGTTTTTTCTAAGAAAAATTGCAAACAAAAAATTGGAAAAATTGCTAAATAGTATGGTAAAACTGACAATTCACAAATTTTACAAGCCACTAGGCTAATTTTTCTGATATACAACTTGTTCGGAAAATGTATGCGTCTGTAAACATAATCCTGTAGAGCGCAAAATTCTAAGAAAAAAGTTCCTTTACTATTTTTTCATATGACTAGTATTTTTTTAGTAACTGATGTGTTTAAATTCTTTGTTTTTAATAGAAAATGTATACCTATGTTTATAAGATGATATCTATAGATATAAAATTCCTATTAAAAACAAACAATTTAAACACATCAGTTACTAGAAAAGTACTAGTCATATGAAAAAATGGTAAAGGAACTTTTTTCTTAGAATTTTGCGCTCTACAGGATTATGTTTACAGACGCATCCATTTTCCGAACAAGTTGTATAGATAGCAATGCATGGTGCTTGACATGACCTGCAAAGCTGTAATTCTGTAGCCAAATAAGACTCTCGGGTCGCTGTAAACAATGTAATTGTTATGTAAATAGCTTCAATTGATATTTTAAATCATTATAAATCAATCATTTTCTTAATTGTGGATGTTTTTTTGATATAATGTAGATAAAAATAAATGAATACAATTATATACAATTATCAATATAACACATGTAGACGATTCGGATCACCTTCCGTAAGTAGTACTGTGTGGCGCAGTCGGTAAGCTGTTCGCCTGTCAACTCGAAGGTCCAGGGTTCGATTTTCCATCCCGGCCCCTTTTTTTTTAGCATTAAAAATTCGTCATTTAATTTATTATTTAATATTACTTACTTATTTATCTTGTATAAATTGTCAAATTATGAAGAAAAAATTTTTTTCTTTATTTTTCGAAGCGAATAGAAAATTACTCTACTGCCTTATAAAAACTATCAGACTGACTATAAAAATTACCAGACTGACAGTCTGTGGTCGGTTTCCTCATACAGTATGGTAATTTTTACTGAGCGTTCTTATAATTATTCTACTAAGTTTCCCTCAGTGTAAGAACTATGAGGTTTCGAACTAACTTTCGACAATCCGATTAAAAGCAATCGATGAAAAGGGTTTAAATTTAACTGGCGATACGTCTAGTATTCTGGTGAACTTTTGGTTGCTGACAAAAACATTACCCGCGGGCTTTTTTAGGGTACCTTTCATCGATATCGAAAAACAATAACATTGCGCGCACGTTACACAGGAAGTAACCTACTTCCAGTCATTTAGTTTTTACTTTTGGAATACGATTTTCATTCGAATAAACGAGTTTGTTAACAATACACCGAAAATCGACGTCACGGTATTCCACTTACACGAACTTGTCCTTATTAAAATTTATACATTCGCATGAACGAATACATTTTGTAATTTATCCGATACGGAATAATATCAATGTATCCGCAATATAACATCGAAACAATCCTTTCATTTACATTTCCCTTAAACAAACTAAGTACAAACATTACATAAACAATATTCCACAACGTAAAACAAACTACCAGAACCTTTCTCACTTATATACACCCCGCACCGAAAAATTAACGACACACCAGCCATGGCAAATTTCTTCTTCCACCCGGAGAAAACCGCGCGCGCCCGCGCCCCACAACGAAATTCCACCCCCGCGCTCGCTCTTTCATCTTCTCCCCGGACGCGACCGCAGCAGCAGCAGCCGCCCCTTGGGCGAGCCGTCAACGTTATAACGCCGTGCGCGCGGCGGCCGCTTATCGGATATTAATTTAATACACGATCTCGCGCTCCACCCACTGCCAGCTGCACCCCCGCCGACGCCGACGCCGAGCCGTCCTCGTAAAAAGGGACATAAACGCGAAGGGAGGAAGAGAGAGAAGAGAGACTCTCTCGCTCCTACGCGAACTAAGAAGTGCGACCTATCACTGACAAATACCGTAGTAAATTTCGAGGTGCGCGCGTGCGCGGGCGAAAATAAAGGCCTTGGTGTATAGTCGAGAGGTTCCCCAGAATTTTTCCTGCGAAGGAGCTATACTGGAGAAGTCGAGGTCGCTGAAGGGGCTGGAGAGTTGAGATATATTTTTCAAATTGTGAGTGTAAAGAGATTGTCTGCAGAAATGTTGTTATTTATTAAAAGTTTTATGCACTTTGAAAAATTACGTGCTAAAAATGACACACTTTTAGAGTTATAAAACTGTAAGAATAAGATAGTCAATTCATTTTGAGGTCAAGTGTAATATAAGACTCGGAACAAAACAGATTCTTTAATCAAATTAAGTACGAGTTTAATGAACAATCAAGTAATTTAAATTCTCAACGACACGTAGCCTCTAAAAACTCTCCTTATCCAACAGTTACAAGTATACAAAGCGTATTCTACTTTATACTTATATATTACGTCCCGCAGCTCGGCGCTGCGACACAGCGCGTAAAATGATTCCTGCGTCGGGATTAGCATACACGCTATTGTTTACGAATTTACGCGTGCGGCATAGGAATTCGCCTCGCGGGAGAGGCGCAAAAGGTCCGATTGGGCGTGTATATATATATATATATATATATATATATATATATATATATATATATATATATATATATATATATATATATATATATATATATATATATATATATATATATATATATATATATATATATATATATATATATATATATATATATATATATATATATATATATATATATATATATATATATATATATATATATATATATATATATATATATATATATATATATATATATATATATATATATATATATATATATATATATATATATATATATATATATATATATATATATATATATATATATATATATATATATATATATATATATATATATATATATATATACATACGTATACGTCGGCGGTGCGTCAAACACAGAAAGCCCATTAAGTGCAGACTCGCGCGTCGAACTCGATGGCCCACGCGCGCACGTGTGTGTGTATATATTGCGGATGTATACGTTTGGGAACAATGCCGCCGCGCTCTTGGAGGATGAAGAAGCGGTTGGGGAAATGGTATAGGAGGTGTCTTAGACTTGACCTAGGAATCTGTGCAATGAATTGGGAGAAGTATGGGTTACTTGTCTAGAAATTTTGTTGAATAATGATTTGTTTTTCATAATGAAATGTTGAAAGCGACGAGTTTGTGTTGTAAGTATTTGAAAAAAAAGGCAGAAAAATCTATACATGGAGAGAATTGTTGCATAAAAATCACCATGACAGTTTGATTAACTTGAAAGAATTGAAGCGATTATAAAACAAATTACTGTGACAGTCCCATATATGAAAATTAGAGTAATTAAGTGTTTACTGATCTGTTCCCATAATTTCTTCTAACCGCTTCAATAATAATTGTTCCAGGTTAACCAAACTGTGCGGTATAAATTTTTATGCGAAAATTCTCTCCATTTACGCTTTCATGAAAAAATAAAAGTAATAAAGAGGCATTCAAAGACATAACAAGTTAATACCCGAATGTTCTACATAAATATCTCTCACAACCATCAAACTAATAAAATGCATAATCTCCTTAATTAGATAATTAATTAAAACAAACTAGAGCTTCTCCAAGTCTCGTCCGACCCGGATTCCAGCCTGATAAAATCCAACTTTAAAACGCGGATAAATAACCAGAGCAGCTCTCTCTCTCTCTCTCTCACAGAAAGACACTGCTATCACTAGCAAGCAACTCTCTAGTCCGTTCGACTTCTTAAACAGAAAAGTTTCCGCGGAAAATCAGCTAATAAGCAAGTGAAAGCGCGCTTGCGAGCTAGCTCTCAGGCTGAAGGAAATGAAAGACAAAGAAGCTCGCTCTCGCACCGCCGAGGAAGAGAAAAAAGACACAGGCCGACTACGACGCGAAGGAAACGGAACACAAACTCGAAACTCTCGCGCAAACTCTCTCTCCCCTCTCTCCCATTACACGGCGCTACACCTACACACTCACACACTGCAGGTAGGCGGGCGTTTAATGAAACGGGAGCCCGAGCGTTTATAACCCGGCGCGGGGTATAGAAGCGATGTTAATCGCGCACGCCGGCTCTCGTTCCGGCGAAACTTTCGGCAAGCCATCTGTCCTGCCGCGCCGCTGCGGCTCGGGGATCTTGTTTTCCGATATTTTACCGGCCGCACGTGTGTGGGTGTGTGTGTGTGTGTATGTTCGCGCGATATGCGGCAAATGCGGACAAACTGGGACGGGATTCACGTGCCATCGGGTCATTAAAAATATCGGCCCGATTGCAGCGTGGCGGCGGTAGCGACGTTTTCCTCTAATAGGATAGCTGCACGCGATAATGGCTTTCATCCTGCGAGCTGTGTGCATATATGTATACGCATGGGAGTGATTCTACGCTCGGTGCGCGCGCGCGCACGCCCGCTAGCTCTTTGGCACATTACCGCGATAAATCCAGCGAAGTAGAAAGAGAGAGAGAAAGCAAGGGAGAGGCAATTGTGTCGCGAACCGCTCAAAAATGAGCCTACATCCGGTCACGACTTGCGCGCGCGTGAGCCCTTCACATCCCCGTGTGTAATGTTTGTGTCCGATGTATAAGCTGCGTTATATGCGCAGAGCGAGATTGCGGCTGGAATATGGACGATTATTACGTTTGCAGAGCGGTGAAAGTAAATAAACGTTCGTGACGCTGTCACGAAATTTTTCAAAGCTGAAAACTTAATGTTAGGAGAGGGTCGTCGTGTTTCTAGACTTACAGTTATAATTAACTTAAAGTTAGGAGTGATAAACGTTATTATACGTGGAAAACCAAAGGCAGAATTAATTAACTCAAAAACTGCAGAGGTAACTAAGGCGAAAAAGACGGCGTCAGTTCGTGAAACGACAATAATTCCCAGTCGGCGCGTCGTAATTCCTAAATTACTCGCTAAGAGTTCCCCGTCTTCGGCTCATCATCCTGTGATTCCAACTCCATTATATAGTTTTACACGCCTTCTCGTCACGGCCGCGCCGTCGTAAGAGCGCGAGGCTAGAAGTTATTTCGCCATGTCTCCTGTTTTCCACTCTCACGAGAAACCAGCGACAAACTCATTATATGTGTATGTACTTTGTACGGGAATTGAATCCATCATTATTTTATTATTAATATAGTACACCAAATGCGTTCTTTTTATTTATAACATTCTTTCAACATATACCAAGTTTAGTTTTTTCTGTATTTGAATAAAACCATGCATAATAAAAAGAAGTTTGTAAATTTATCTTGAGTAACTTCAAACTTACTACCCACATTGCTATCAAGATCTACACTTCTTCCCATCATATACTTTTATCCCCACGCACCTCCCCAGCTCGTATTATGTTATACACAACTTAGCGTGACTCGGGCGCGTCAACGACAGCAGCCAGCATTAATTAGCCGAAGCAGCAGCCCAAAGCTCTCTCCCATCCCTCCACGCGCGCTCTTATGGGTCCCCGCGCGCCGATGGAGCGAGGAGGAGCTCTAGCGCCCGCACAGCCCCTCCTCCCACCCCCGTCGCGGCTAATGGCCCGTTGATTCAATTATACGCGGGTGCGCGCGGGCGGGTTCTTTAACCCTGACGACGATCTTCTTTTTCATATCCGTCGTTGAGCGCGGGGCGCTAAGTCGAGTTTCATTGGGCGGCACCTGCTGCTGCTGCTGATCGGTCTGTCCGGAAAAAAAATTGCCTGCTAAGAGAGCTTTCGAAGGGGGATGCGATCTTTTGAGAGATTAGGTGGCTGGAGTATGCAAAATCTATGGTTGGAGGGGGAGGGTTTTTAGTGGGGAAAGAGGTACTTATTTTGTCGTGAGTCGGGGTGGAATTCGGTGATGTGGAAGGTATAGGAGTTTTTGGTAGATCGTTTGGAATACTGTTTATAAATATTTATGTATGTATTTCTAGTAAAATGAATTTTGATCGTTAACCATATCACTAGAGAAAAATCTTATTTTACCTTTCACTTTTACTTATTATCTATACTTATAACAAATTGAAATTTCGAAGATTTCAATTGATAAAGCGTGCACCGAGAGTCAGACATAATGACGATAAATTAAAAAACCATTAATTCGCCGAATAAAGCCTTCCTTCATTACGCCAAATCTTCGCGCACAATAGCCAATAAGAAATGGCGTTAATAAACCACCACCCCCTCGTTTTCCCCAACGAACCGAAAGAGGACGACGACGACGACAAGCCGGTCCAACGCACCGCTCGAAGTAGCCATTACGGGGGTGAGAAGAAGGGGGAAGAGTAGCACAGTGAACACTGATAATTCATAAAGAGGTCGTTACCAGCGGCTCTCGGCACTTAATTTCAGACGCAAATTGCCAAATTTATCACGCGCACAATTGAACCCACTCCCTCATCCCTTCCACATAACCCATTTCGCGTAGAAGACTTCGCGCGAGGCGCGCTGTCATTGAATACCAGGCTATGCGATATTGCGGCAGGTGATCGGCCAATGGGAGAAGAGGGCAGGAACGCAGTAACGACAACTCTCCAGACAACGAGTAGCTGTAGTATTCTGGATTTCTGGCTCTACGCGAGGTTATTTCAGGCAATTATCGTAGCGATGTTTAATCTTTCACGCTTCGTCGCCGCCTACAGTTGGCAGTTAGCGCCAAGGTGCATGCCAAAACCCCGCGCCGCTAGCTTAGAGAGAGATAGAGAGAGAGAGAGAGAGAGAGAGAGAGAGAGAGAGAGAGAGAGAGAGAGAGAGAGACTACGACTACGACGACGACACTCGCTCGCCCGCTAACTGGCACGCGCTGGAGAGAGGGAGACACTCGCGCGTCCCGAGAGAGGGAGAGAACGAGAGGCGGCACATCCTTTTCCTTTGTGCCCCCGCACACCTATAACTTCCGACCCCCTTTTATCGCCGAGGGAAAGAGATTTTCGACTCCTAATTCAGCGAACGTTTACTCTCTCTCTCTCTCTCTCTCTCTCTCTCTCTCTCTCTCTCTCTCTCTCTCTCGCTCACTCGCTCTCTCTCGCCTCTGCTGCAGGTTTTTTAGAAATACAAGGCGCGTGCGCAGCCCTCTTGGCAAGATTCGCCTGCGCTCCTCTAGAGAGAAAGAGAAAGAGAGAGAGAGAGAGAGAGAGAGAGAGGCGACGGCGTTTATTTTTATGTCACCTTCCGGCGAGCTACGATCGTATCTAACCCTTATTTTCACTGCCGACGCGCGAGCGAGTTCCTCTTTTTATCGCTTTTATTTCATCTTTTACTCCCTCTTTCTTTCTCTTTCTCGTTGCCGTCCTGCACACGCCGCCTGCGTTTCTTTGGTCGCTACCGACGACGACGACGACGACGACAACTCCGTGCTCGTGGTGGTGTTTATTATGTTTTTCCGATGCGCACTTGCGCGCGCCACGACCCTTCGCGCGGCGCGCACGCTCTAGCTCACGGTTTTTCTGCCTTTTTTGCCCCTCCCCCGGATGTACTGTGTCTCTGTGTATGCGTGTGTATGCTTTAGTCGCTACGGTTTTAAAAGGTGTTGCGCGTTGTTTTTTTTGTACGCGGATGAGATTCGAAAGTGAGAATAAACTTAAATGTGATTTGTTTCTTTAGAGAATATAAAGTGGTATTTGTATTCTCATATCTCACATATAACGTACTTTTTTATTTTATACGTATGAAAATTAATTGGCACCTAAGATTTACCGGTCGTCTTGGATAATGAGTTTACGTACCCTATTAATTAATTTGCTTCCAAAGTACGCCTAAAGACGAAAACCTTAATTTAAACGAATCTTTCCTATGCGAGAAACCTTAAGGCGGTCTTACACCTATAGACCTTTCTGGCCAAAATTACCTAAAAAAATGATAAAAAATATTATTATAATAAAATAATCAAAATATATTGTAGATATAACTTATTTTGAATAAAACCAAGGCAGAGGTCCTTAAACTCATTTTATCCTCAATTATAGCATTTTCAAAAGAAACAGTTTGTCGTAACCTTTCTCTGAGACCGCATGATGGATTTTCATGGGACAAAGTGCAAATTGTTCCTAATCTATTTAGTTATGGGTCTAAGGGTTGCAGTTTTAAGGTTTTCATGTGTAAGTACCTTTTCCTTGCTAAAAATTCAAAAAAATTGAAAAAATTATTGAAAAAAAATCAGTTTTTGACATGAAAAAGGTATTTATACATAAAAACCTTAAAATTGCAACTCTTAGGCCCATAACTACGTAAATTATGAACAATTTGCATTTTGTCCCATGAAAATCCATCATGCGATCTCAGAGAAAGGTTACGACAAACGGGTTTTTTCTTGAAAATGCTATATGATCTGAGGATAAAATGAGTTTAAGGACCTCTGCCTTGGCTCATTATATTCAAAATAAGTTATATTTAGAATATATTTTCATTATTTTATTATAATAACATTTTTTATAATTTTTTTAGGTAATTTTTGCCAGAAAGGCCTATAGGTGTAAGACCGCCTTAAAGCGCACAAAATCAATCTCCCGGGCGCAACCTCTTAATAAAAGCGCAGATTAAATTTCCTCGCATATCTCTCAAACGCTCACAACCACGCGGCCAGAAAATCACTCACGAACAAAGTGCCGCGACTACGTAAAACCCCGCGCTACCTTAATTCTCTCTCTCTCTCCCCTAAATGAATCAGACGTTACTCCCAGAACGAAGTACCGACAAAAAGCAAGCAGCCAGCAGCAGAAGCAACAGCCCAATAAGAAGACCATTGCAAATCGTGAAAAGCCTCCTTCCTCGAACTCTCTCTCTCTCTCTTCTCTCGCAAGGCGCGTCCTCCTCCTCTCGCGGCGTTAATTCGCAACAGGCGCTCATTTGTCCACTTCGTCTTATACCTTGTCTCCGAGCGGTAGAGAGAGTCCGTTCCGTGACGCTGCACCGCACGGACGCTGGCTCAATCGCTGCATATATATATACGCATACATATATACATATACGTACGCACACACGATGCGCTCGTTGACTTGTCAACGCCGACGACGCGCCTCTTCCTCTCTCTCTCGGAGCAACGCGTTCTCTGTATTCCGAGCGCGAGCGAGCGCACGAGTTATTACCTACGGGGCTTCGCTGAATTTCATAATTTCATTGCGCTGCTATACTGCCGCTGTGTTGCGAGTTCTGCCCTTGAAACGGGAGTTCTGGGAATATTCGCGGAAGGGATTTGCACTGGAGGTTTACAACTTTTACGGAAGTTTGAAATGAGGAAGGTGAAAAGTGTTTCGATCAATATAAGTATTAGTGGTTTGTGTTTAGAATATGAAAAATTGATCTTCTTCTATGTAACCGATCAACTTTTTTGTGTTATAACAAGGTCAAAATATTAAATAAAGTTGTATATAATTGGTCAGGGTAAATAAATCTATATCTACTTTGCAAAAATCTATTATTGTTATTCTTCCTATTTTAATGATAGCATTAGTAAATGCAATCTCAGGTCTGAACAATTAAAATAAAACCAACGTTCCTGCGCTTTTAATAAACTTGCATCTATAACTTCAACACCCAATCAAAAACTACAATCGCCCCCAGAATAACCATCACAACCGCTTCCACCGATCTCTCGTACAGCCGCACACCTATTGTCGCTCACTCTAGCCGGCCGCGGCCGAAGAATCACCAGCAATCTGCCTGCTTCGCTAATCCTCTTAGCGCCAAATAAAAGGCCCTCAATCAATCCGTCCCCGGCCACCCGCTTACTAAACGTTTCGGCGCCTCTATTAAACCAACCGCCATAATAAAACGCTTTCCCGCTCATCCGCAGAGCGCGCGTCTAAGTAAAACAATTTCGCTGTCGCACAAAGGATACTCATAGAAAGAGAGAGGGAGAGAGAGAGAGAGAGAGCATCAAAGCGGCCGCGTTAAATCACTCCTCGTTCGATCGCCATTCGTCACTTCGCTGCGCCGTAATGCGAGAGCGGAGGGCGAAACTGTCTCTCTCTCTCTCTCTTCCTCTGTAGCAATCGCACGGTACGATGGGTGGACGAGAAGTCTCTTGGTGGGACCTCGCGGTGCTTCTCGGAACATTACCGAGAAAGTGAGTGAGAGAGAAAGAGAAGAAGGGAGAGGAAGATAGTGAGGAGGAAGAAGGAGGGTCGCGGCTTTTCTCGTGGCTTCGTCTTTAATTAATATTCTGGGAAATAAGGCGATAATAGCCAGCCACTCTCTTGATCTCCATTTTCCTGCTTCTTTTGCCTTTTTATTTTGATGAAGTTGAACATTTAATGTTACCTTTTTAGATAGAATTTATTTGCTGTAGGAGAAAATATTTTTATACAGTTACTTGTATATACCTATATATGTGTGTCAAAAGAGTTATTAACTAGTCAGTTATTACATAATTACTACGAGTGAGGTTTAAAAGCCAGTATTGCTTTCGAACAGCTTTTGTGAATTTTTAAAATTACCCCGAGAAACTTAGTAAACCACTTAAATGATTGACGGGCTTAACAGATCCCCGATAAAACGCTAGAAGCTTAAAAAGCTATCGATTACTGCAATCGCTTATGTCAGTGTCCATGGAAATGTTATTAAGAACTTATCGCCTTGTTAGCCACGCTGCCGTCGATTGCAACAGTTAATACCGTACCCAGTAAGACAAAAGTTTTTTTGTAAAACACTCATGTATTATTACTTGTACAAATTACATTAAAGAAATTCTACATGTGCATATAAAAAGACTATTCTCTTTCGTTCTTTAACCAACAAAGACATCCAATAAAAAAACTTCTACAATTTTTTATACATTTTTTCACTTTTTTTACTTCGTAACTTCAACAAAATTCTTCAAACCCCACTCCTCCTCCCTAATTCAATTAAACAATCCCCGCAAACTGCACTATACAGCGCGATAAACAGCAGCGCGCGTGTCTCACTCAGCTCACTCTCCCCCTCTCTCAAACTAAAAAAAAAGACACCGACTATGACGACCTTCTCGCGCTCTATCCTATTTCATACAACGTCTACTACGACATCGTCGTCATCGTCGTCGTCCAGTGGTTATTGCGTCAAACCCAGCGCGCTCTACTCTCCGGCTCTCCTTCTCTCTCTTCTCTCGCTCTTCTCTTTACAAGCGCGTGGGCTGCAGCGCCGACTGTCGAAGCCAACGGCGACGACGACAAGGAGAGGGAAAAAAAAGGAAAATTCGCTTGTAAAGTTTGTCGCGAGAACCCGGGAATATAATAGCGCGCGAGCCCCGCAGGAAATACGGTTAATAAGAGCGCGCTCGCGCTCGGTGTTATCGCTTAATCTCGGAGGAGGCAGGGAGTGAGGGAAGGAGAGAGAGAGAGACTTATATAGAAGGTCGATTCGATCTGGTTACTTATTCGAAGGCGCGCCGGATAAATTTTCCTCGCGAGTCTTAATAGACTTTAAAGGGGAGACGATTGGGCGCGTGTGCGCGTGTGGATTATAGGGGATAAGAGAGTGTCGATTTTGTTTATCGGATGCAAAGTGTGCACGGGTATGTACCCGCACGGGTATACACGCGTGTACAGTGTAACGAGTTTATAAGTTGCGGGTGTAGGGAGAGGGAAGAGATAGGTCGCATTGTTCGACAAGTGCGCGCTGCGCATGTTATCGGAATTTACGAGATGGGTGCAGGGAAGTCGAAAGAATACAAAAGTTTTTCGGATTTAATTTAAGTTTGCTAAAATGAACACTTTTAGCTAAATTATTGAATATACTGTAAACAATTATAAAAAAGTTTTGTAATCAAATTTTCTTTAGATTTATTTCTGCGCAAATGGAGAATATCAAATGAAAGCGGCCATACGTGCATTGAAATCGTATAACAAATAGAACGAAATCCTGTACGACTTTATTAGTTTATAAAGTCGTACAGGATAATGAAATTGAGGGTTTAATTCTATTCTACCATTCATACGAAAATTCTATTCGAGTAAAACCTTTTAAAAGTATATAAATCATGAATAAACGTAGTTTTGCGGAGAGCTTAAAAAATAATCGCTCACCAGGCAACCCTGTATTTTGACACGAGCCACCAGCACCCTTCAGCTAATAACCCATTTACAGTCGATAGAAAGCCATTATTTACCAACGAAGAATTTGATATTCCCTTTCGAAGACAATGGGCGCGGGACGAGGTGACGGCGAATAATTGATGGTGCTGCGGAAACGGGAGCAGCACGAGCACACAACACGCGCGAGCTCTCATTTGCTCGTCCCCTCCCAAAGAAACTGCCGCGTAATCCTAATTACGAATACAAATCCCTCTTCATAAGTAAATCATCGCAGCAGCAGCAGCCTTCCGTTTAATAGTACGATCTATCCCGGGCGAAATGACTCACTCCCGGCGCGCGCGGGGCGAGATCGACATGATTGCCCGCTATTAAAAGCACTTTACCCGCGTGGTGGTGGCGTACGTCGCCGCTACGCTCCTTATTAAAATGCCCAGCAGTTTTTCAACAGTCATGATGTAATGAGGCAATTGACTGGAAAACTCGCCTCGCTCCCGCCTCTTAATGAACGAGCCTCCGGAGAGAGAGAGAGAGAGTGGCGGCAGCGTCCGTTGTCTCGAGTATAGTTCTTATCAGACCGAGCGTTCGAAACGTCGGCCCCGATTGTTTTGTTGTTTTCTTTTTTCGAAGGGTGGAAGAGAAGTTTGTGCTGTAATTTAATTTGCATTTCAATTCTCGCGAGAATGTTTTATGGATGCCATTTAGCATTCGGTTGTCGAGTTAACGCAAATAATACTGACATTGATTGTAATGAGATGACGATGGCTTACAATTTGTGAATTTTAGAATAAATTAACTTAGTATTTTTTTTTTAGTAAAATTGATGGATAGTATTTTTCTTTTTTTTTAAAAGGCATAGTTATCAAAAGGAATTATGGATGTCTTTCGACGATTTCTAGCAAAACCAAGATTGAACTATACACGTGCCGCAAGTATATTTATGAATACGACTATTAATCTTGCTTATAAGACTACACAGCAGGAAAATGCGAATTTTTTTTTGTACGCGTGAGTGAATATAATTCATCTCCAGCGCATAGCGACAGCGTGGAACGTATTAAGCAGACTGCCAATAGTGCCAATATTTCAAACTTGAGAATTCGAAATATCAACGACTTTGTAAAGTAAGATGCGAGGAAACACGAAACCCTGAATAAAATGCAAAATACCTCTTTTATGAAAATTATTCATGTAGGAAAATAAGATTACGCGTCGTTGATAGTCGTATGAGCAAAATATTCAAAAACCGCAAACGCGAATAAACGGCACGACTGAAGAACAACATTAAAACTTTCCACAGGGTTTCATGTAAATTCTATGAAGCGTTTCGATTTACATTCCACGAGCTTTGTCGATACGATCGAGAAATAAAGAATATTTACATTTGAACTTTAAATAACGTACCGTATACATAGTTATATAAAAATAAGAGTTACAGATACTTGACTCAATTTGTACTATCTTTTTATTTCATCTTACTTCTACTTACTTGTCTATTCTGTTTTCATACGACGTAATGTAACAACACATAATTATCTGCGATATATAATACATAACATCAAAAGCATATCAAATCTAAAGTGGAAAAAAATATTCAAATAACCTGTGCTTTCCGAAAGCAGCATAATAATTTAGTTGATCCCGAGCAAAAAATATTTCATCAAAAAACTAATTCGAGTACCACTTCGCAGTCCCACCTCCGGCGTCAATCAAATTAACGAACACATCAAACCCGGGCGCGCATTGCGCATTTCATCTGTCGGGCAGCACGAGCCTCATTCTCTCTCTCTCTCTCTCTCTCTCTCTCTCTCTCTCTCTCTCTGGCGTGTGCGCAACTTTACACTCGTGCCACGCACGAAAAAAAGGACTGCGCACACGGGCGAAAAAAAAACATAAAAAAAAGCCCCTCATCCTTTTTTTAATCTCCGAGATGAATATATAAACGAACGAGCCGCTGCCGCCGACGACGACGGTGGTGGTGGTGGTGGTGGTGGTTGCAGCGGAGGAGCGCGCGAGCTGAGCACCACTGCGACGAAGCGGAACCGGCGCGCGCACGTTGCTGCAGCTCTTTTGGTCCAGACGCCCTTGAGTCTGATTATACGCCGCTGCAGCGCCCGGCTCGCTTGCGCTCTTTTTTCTCGCGCTGCGCCCGCGCGCACTCGGCCACAGGTAGACAGAGAGAGAGAGAGAGAGAGAGAGGGAGAGAGGAAGAGAGGCAGATTAAGGCGAGTAAGGGAGGGAGAAAGGGAGAGAGAGGGAGAGGGAGAAAGGGAGAATTAAATGGAGAAAAGTGCGGATGGGAGTGAAAGAGAGAGGGACAATGAGAGAGATGTATTAGAGGACGCGGGAATTGAGATTAGCCGGTTTAGTAATTTCGAGAGGGTATTTCGAGAGGGGAGACTACGGAGTGAAAGAGAGAAAAAGAGAGAGAAAGAGTGGGATGAAGTGCATGAAAGAGTGCGAACGAGAGCGCGCTATATAGCGGGATGTGGGGTGACGGCGAGTGCGCCGCATTTGGATATTACCATGGAAATTGTGGTAAGGTGGGTTAGAGCTTTTCTTTGTCGTGTTTTGCAAGTGTTATTTTCACGAAGACTGTTGATTCGAAGTATGTTTATAGAGTCATTTAAAACATAAATCAACATTTAATCTTTAATTTTGGAGATGTTTCGTGAGTATTTTTTCAGTGTAGTGTTTTAAACTGTTAGTAACTTTGTTTATCTAAATTTAGCTGTTACAATGTATGACATTATGAAATTTCTGTAATATTTTAGGTTTACTATAAAAGTGATTACTGAAGTGATCTCCAACATATTTATTATTCTGTTAAATTTGGAATTACGTTATGCGATTTACCTAAGTGCCACGGAAGCGATTTAAAATAATTATATCTGAGAACACTAATGTAAAATGAATATTGATCCAAGTGAATATCTAATGGATACATGCATTTTCAATGAAGATTAAAAAGGAAAATCAATAACCATCTTCGCTATATTTATCCCGATCGCATCAATACTATATTATTCTTTTATCAATAAATAAACTTTGTGCTTTTAAAATTACGAAGTTATTCAAAACAAAAATTAAAAATTTGCAAACAAACGATAAATAACAGAGCGAACTGCACACGCGCACCCGCACAAAGACGAGTTCGCGCGGAAGAGAGAGAACGAGAAACGCTGGCCGCGAGGAATTCGTCGGGGAACCGACGAGCGAGCGAACGAGCGAGAAAGAGACAGTGCGAGAGCCCTTTGAGAGCGCCAACTCGTGCGGTACGCGCCCGCGTATACGTCACGCCTCGTGATCGCTTGGATCGCGCGCGAAAGCGAATGACCGAACCGCAGAGAGAAACAGACAGGCAGAAACACAGCGAGAGAGTGAAAAAGCTGCAGAGACGAGAGAATATGTATGCGTACGTATACACGCAGGCGATTGACGCACGACGCTCATTGAGACATCTCACGCTCCCTCTCCCCTCCCTCTCTCTCTTTTTCTTAATTAGAACCAGTTCCGAAAGGGCGACTCATCGGGCAAGTGGACTGATGAAGATGGATTCCGTCGCGCGGGGAAGCCGTAGCGAAGGATTTTTGGTCGAGAGAGAGAGAGATAGAAGCCCCGCACACGCGAAAGAAGAGAAGAAGGGGAGGAGGAGAGGAGAACGTATGTGGGTGGAGCGTGTATGAATGTGCCGAGGGAGCGGGTTCACGTTAAGGTTATACGTGTTAGATGATTATCTCGTTGAAATACACCTTCTGCCGAATTTTCTTCTTGCCTTTAATAGGTAGCAATGGAGCTCGAGGTATTCGAGAGAGGTTATACGAGGCGAGGGCGAGGCTGCTGCAGCGCCGGCGACGCTGTCGTTATTGTTCGAAGCGAGAAGGTAGTTTGAACTCTCGTTTTAAATAAGTTTTATGCGCGCACACATACTCGGGACTGGAAATTTTCGTTTGCTATAGTAAAAATAAGAGTATATATATGTTTTTCAATATAGAAATAATTTTACAACGGTTAAATTGTTCTTGGTCATAACCGTATATATTTTTACGAAGATCAAATCATTTCAAAGTAGATAAAGGACGGCACTAGTAAGGCGTTAACTTTAATTTGAATACACGATCAATACGATAATTTGTTAGTATACAAACTGTTTGTAATCGGATTAATTTTCACATGCGGCTGTAACATACCGCAATTACCGTACCTCCTTATATACACGAGATCCAGCCGGATAGGAAACCGTTCAATATTCAAACGCCATAAAAACTAATATTTGATCCCCCCTCTTATCCACCGCAGCATCTCTCACCCAACATCAACAACAACAACAACCCAAACCTCTTCTCTCCACTCGCTTCCATTACACGCGCTCCGCTCGCTTCCCCTTATTCCTCTTATTTCGCAAAACTACACCACCACCGCCGCCGCGTGTGCACCACCACCCTCCGCTCAACAACTCTCAAGCTGCGGTGGGCGCAAGCTCGCGGAATAATTCCCACTGCGGACCATTACTTTCTCACCGATGATGCAAAGATACCGCGCGAGCGCGGCGTTCCTCTCTCTCTCTCGCATGCATCCGCGGCGCTGAGCCCCCGCCACCGCCGCGCTCTTTGATGCATGCGTGCGATATTTCAAAATAACACGCGGCGGCGGCGTCTGGCGCCAGAGACTCGCGAGTAAGAGTGAGAGACGCGCCTAGCCGGCGCTGTGCGAATCCTCGTTTGGAAAATCAAGCCGTACAATTACCTCAAGAAAAATCACGCGTAATTTATATATGGTTGCGGGCGGCCGAGTGAGAGAGAGAGAGAGAGAGAGAGAGCCGCGTGGGCCGCGCGAGCAATTTTCCAGGCGTGGCGATGGCAGGATCCTTCGAGACTCGCGCGCACACGCATCGCGTATGGAAAGAGTATACGAGAGGGAGAGAGGGGAAGAGAGACGGATGTGGACGTGGGGTATATAAATACATTATGTGATTGAGCGATGGTTGTATTTAACGGGGTTCGCGCATAAGAGCGGTGCGCGCCGGGTATACTTCTGTAATCGATATGACCGATAATTTCGCCGGAGATGCAAGGTGGGAGTATTTTTAGGCAGCGAGGCCGAGGCGTGTGTGTGTGTGTGTGTGTTATTTTGGAGAGGAGGATTTAAATGGTTGCGAGAGGGGGTGAGCGCTTATTTATGCGCGTGTTTTCGCAAACGTTTTGGAAGGGAGTGTGAATTATGCAGGTATAAATGCTTGCATTGTTACTTTGTAAATAAGCTGGTATAATAAATGTTGTGGATACTATGTATATCAAATGCCTTATTTCACGTCTGTTACTGTCATATTTATTATTTATATATGCATATTATTACAATAAATTATTAATAAGTAAGCTGTTTGCTTAATTTAAGGATATTTTTATGAAAATACCAGGAAGAGTTATATATTATACGCATCCTTTGTATGCGTAACCTCTCCAGAACAGACTCACTTTAAATATATAATATCTGAAAATATTCCTCGGAGTATCAATCAAACAGCACACGTGTGTACATAACGCGCTGCCATGCGCTACTCGCGCGCAGTCTTGAAAGAAACCGCGAAAAAATCTCCGCCGAGATAAAGAACCCCCCACACACGCACACACGTACACATTGCACACTCACCTACACAGTCTCATACGCTCTCGAGAAAAATCGGGGAGGGTACACATAAGACGGCAGCCAAATGAGATGAAAAAGGGAGAAAGCGAAGGATACGGCAAAGAAGGCGAAGAAGAAGAAGGAGATGGAGGAGGAAGACGAAGAAACGCTCACTCGGGCAAAAACCGAGCCCCCCGCACACTCGCGAAAACGCCCGCGGCCGTTACGGATGCAAATCCGCGTACGAAACGTATATAAAAGATTTGCAAGAACAAATACGCGCGCGAGGCGGCACCCCGTGGGATTCAAATGAGGATAAATATTTATAAAAGAGCGACGGAGAGAGAGAGTTTCCAGCGCGAGTCCCGCGGGACGTACTCAAGGATGCGGCGCAGCGTTAACCTGCGCGAGCGTGCAGCACACCGCACCGGCCGTATTATTTATTCGAGCCCTTGCGCCACGACGAGAAAGTATTTTTCAATTTGGCGGCCGCCCGTGCGCACCTCGTGTTGTTGTTGTTGTTGTTGTTGTTGCTGCTGTTGCTGTTGTTGTTTTCTTTCTGGTCGTTAGACTTGCACCGGGACAATTTCCGACGCGCGGGATTTCGTTTTCGGATATTATTAGGTTGTCGCGGCGGCGCCGACGGAGAGAGGCAATTTCGAGGTGTTTTGAGAGCTGGATTTACATAAGGAGATAATTTTTCGCTGTGGTTTTGAGATGTAAGGTACCGGCTTGTTTCGAAGTGTGTTGAGCTAAATTTCGGCGAGGAAAATAATCGACCTAAATCGGTTGGTTTGATAGAATAGTACATTACTAACGCGGGCGGAAGAGGATTATTTACCTCATGCGACGTTTTTCGGCCGAGCGAAGCGAGGTCGAAAAGTCGCATGAGGTAAAAATTCTCTTACGTCCACGTTTCAGTAACGTATTTTTCCGTCCGAGGCCGCAAAATGACATTTAAGATGGCATTTTGAGGTTAAAGGGCGGAAATTTTTTTTTTTTTTTTTATGTTTTATTTTAAAAATTTCGTAAAGAAGCGCTGGACTACTGTGCATTCAATGATATAAGTGAAGTTGACTTTACAAGAAGCTAATAAAAAAAAAAAAGACTTTCGTGACATCTTGGCTGTATAAACCTATCTTTTGCTGGGAAAAAATTAGAACCCGTTAGAAGTTATATTAGCTTAAGGAAGCTAAGATCTGAAACCTCTTTGTATTAAATCAAATTATTTCTATAAATGAGTAAAAATCATTACGAAAGATTTTAAAATAATTGCTAAGACGTATCTCACATTTCTCGTCTACTTAAATTAATGAAGTTTCCAAATAAGGTAAAACGCGAGAAAATGTAAAGTGTAACTCAATTAGGTATGTGACCGCGATTTAACTTCATTTACGATGAAATTAAAATTCACAATAAAAAAAACTATTAAAAACACGTTTTATAAGAAGATTTTGATCCTTTCTTTATGGTTACATACAATCCAATCTTTTCAGACCCTCAATCAAACACGATAAAATATTAACCGGCTCAAAAGTCTGCCTCGTAAGTGTAGCTTAAAAGGCCGTAGATTCGCAATATCACTTGCTAATTATGTTTTCCTAAAGGTATGACCTTGTTTGCCGTAGCGGCGAATATTTGTACAGAGGAGGACGGCATTATGTCTATACCGGGCGAGTTGGGAAGGCAGGAGGGGACTGCGCGGAAATCCATATTACTAATTCATGTGTCTGCGGCTGCGAACTTTTTTGCGCGCAACTTTGCCGAGCGCGCGCACTAGCGCGTTACAAAGTTAGAATATTGATTCCGCATACGGCTACTATGGGCAAAGTTGTCCCGGTCGCCCGTTATTGACTCTTCAAATTCAATATGCGGAATTGATATTAAAATCTCCGCCCAAATTGATATCTATCCAAATTCCCGTTCGATATAACTTATTAAACATCGCGTATGCAATAGTTATCTTTCGTTTTCACGGTAACGTTATTTCCATCTTGTACACACACCGCGGGAAAATAAAAGGGTTACCCATCCTATCGGAGGAAATCTCAAGTATACTTGTACAAATACAAATTTAACCGCGGGATTTTCCCCCTTACGCATTCCCGAAAGGAACGGATAACTAACGCGCGAGGCATTCTCCCGTACGTTACCTGAAATTTGCTTATCGCCGCGCTAATAGCATCCTTTAAATGCATGACGGAATTCCTAGTAGCGCGCGCGCTGCTGCCGCGATGTTCAGGCCCCCTGTATATATATATATATGTATATACCGCGCCGAAAAAGAGAGAAACAAGCAAGAACCGCAATCGGCGAAAAGGTAAATAAGAAACAGTATACGCACGCGAGAGCGCCCGTGTATCGAATATAATCGCGAAATCCAATCGGCGATCCAGCGCTCTGTTAACATACTTTAAACGACCGCCGCCGATTTGAGAGTTTCCGAAAAGTGCGTATATATATACTCGCGCGCTTGACGAATGGTCGGCGCGCAAGAGAGAACGCACAGATAACGACGAAACGTGCTTAAACGAAAGGAATTCCGAGCGAGGGATGAGGGCTCGAGAGGATGCCCCGCGCGCGAGAGCGAGGAGTCGTTACACAAGGATATCGGCGCTCAGCATCGCCCAAGTGTTTGCGATGAGGATTTTCGCGTAAGGGCCGGGGAGCTCAGAAAAGAATGCGGTCTGCCGATGCGAAGAGAGACATTTTTGGGCGTATTTTTGCTTTTGTTTCTTTTTTTTTCGGTTGGGATCTGAGTATTGGGTCTAATTTTTAATTGTACTATATAAGTTTAGAACGTGTATTTTGTATCGTTGAACGACTCATCGCACTAATTGTGCATGAAATCGAAAAAACACTACAGTGACAGTTGCAATTTTAATAGAAAACGTACATCAAGGTTTATTTAGTTACTCTGATACAAACAAATAAAAACGTTGTAGTATTACTCAACTGTTACGTGCTTTTAGTAATCTGAACTGTATCTGTACTACTACTATATAAATACGATGCCCATTCCATTTTTGACATAGAATGTGCATTAAAATTGGTTTACAGTTCCCAATCAAATAACTTCATTCTTTCTATGACATAGTCGCCTATTTGTATTTCATTTATTTAATTAAGTTTCTTCTCGTTTTCAATAAAGTGGTTGCAAGATGGCTGGAATCCATCATGAAAAGAATTGTTCTAATGATGGGAATAAAATGCGAGCAAACATAAATGATAAAATTCCATAGATAAAATGTCATTATTTTTAATGATATAAAAAGCGTAAAACATTGAACAAAACTCGTTTCAAGTAGCTTACTCCCATAAACTAGATGAAGCTCGCATAAATAAGATTTTCAAGAAAATATAATAACAATGAAATTCACTATACAGTATACACCATCTATAAAGAAGACGCCAAACGCTGCTCCACAGCCTCCGCGAAAACGAAATCAATCTACTTAATCAGAAAATTCACCGTCACACTCTACACACCAGCACCTTTGGCACCCACCACCATCCGCGCATGCATAATAAATCGCATATATCCATTTTTCCCCTCCACCATGGCGCGCCGAACATCAAAGACAAAGCGCGCCGTTGCTCCCCTTAAAATCAGCTTAAACGAGTTCCTCGTCTCGTCCTCGACTTTATCATCGTATACGCGCACGGGCCAACGCAATAGAATCAGACCGTGCGCGCTCTGCAGGTTAAACACAACGACGGCGGCGGCGCGGGGGCGGGTATATATATATATATATATATATATATATATATATATATATATATATATATATATATATATATATATATATATATGTATAGTAGTGATAAGGGACCGCCTAGGCGGAAAGACGCCCGGGAAATGCGAGTGACGTTAATGGGGACTAAATAATTTCCTTTATTGTCCCCGGGGCGCGCGCACGCAGAGTCGAGCTCAGCTCCTTGCCGTCGCTTTCTGTGATAGTATATAGGTGTATATATATACGGAGGATATGGGTGCGGTGTGGGAAGAAGGAAAAAAGTGTTTTGGAAGAGCAGTAAAATTATTGGGAATAAGATGGCGGGGTACGTGTGGGTTTAAGAGGATGTATAATTTTATTATTGGGTGGAAGTTTTTGAGTTGGAAGTCTTAAGTTATCAAAAGCTTCCGTGCTGGTTTTCACATATTTTATAGGAAATTCGGGGAAAAAGACAAAGTTTACAAAAGTTTTACGTATTTGTATCGCGCAAATGGTTTTATAATTTATTAAAAATCTATTCGACAGTAATTTATTGCAAAGTGAAAATTCGTTTGATTTCCAAATATGAGGTATGTAACTGACGGCTCATTTAAATAATGTTTTCTAAGTGATAATAAAACCACAGTAATAATAAATATATGGTTCTTTCTTATTTGAGATGTTTAAATAGAAATCTACCCGCTACAGTACAACTGCACGAAAGCATTATAATTTAAGAATTTAATAAAAGAGTCCACTCAGCGAAACGACCATAGGAAGCGCAATATTTCAGAAGCGCTCCGAAAAGAAGCAGCTTATCTCTCTCTCTTCCGCTCCTCGCTTTTTTTGCACTACTACAATAACATTTTATTTCATTCAATTCGGTGAAGCTGCTGCCACTGCACAGCGGGTTTGGAAGGAGGAGAGAGAGAGCATCGACTCTTAGGCGAAAAAGTCGCAAGGGCGAGAGCGAAAGAGAGCGAAGGATGTGGAATGGCAGAGTTTAAGATACGTCGGGAGGGTGGCTGTCGTAATCAGCGAAAAAATCTCGAGCACTTTATCCCGATGCTGCATCTTCCTGTCTTTCTCTCTCACTCTTACACCAGGGTACGAAGGGTATTAAATAAACAGCGGTAACAAATGATTCATCAGTCGGCTCGATTTTATACGGCTCCCGTGTGCCGGCTGGCTCTCTGATAATGCGATTTTTAACTACTCACGTGGGAAAGGTTATTTATAGGGATTTCGTAGATTTATGCGGAGGTTGACGAACGTTAATTTTAAGAGCGAATTTTGTGCAAGTAAAAACGTACGCGCGTAGTGGAAGGGCGAGGGTTTACGTTGGAGGGGGTATTTGTGTAATGCAAAGCTCATAAATACGGTGGCCCGTGAGAGAATTAATCTTATTATAAAATGGATTGTATTGCACCCGCCGGTTTTTCACCGGTAATTTATCGGCAGAAAGCTAATGCCGTGGATGTAGAGAGCGATTTGTTTTAATAAGATGATTATTGTGGCATGAAAATTCATTCTATAATAGATTCTTTAAAAATAGGATTAAATTAAATTATGCATTAATAAACAGAATTTGTGTTTTTTTCATGTATTAAGGTGACTAACAAAAGTGAGTTAAAGCATAAATTAATGAATAACACCTAGCGGTTTCGAACTGATTACCAATTATTTTCTCGCATCTAATAATTTATCTCCCAAACAGTGCTTAGAAGACACAATACCATTAAAACGCTTTTTATTTCCACATTGATAGACTTTCTTAACCAGTCAGTAACGAAGCAATTTTTTTCGCTTCACCGTACAATTTTTCAGCCTAAAAATAATCTAAAAAAAGCAAAACTCCCACTCTCACTCGTACCTCTGCCCCCTTGTCACGGTAATTAAGAACTCGCTCTCTCGCGCTGCTCATCGTTCCCATCGACACTCTCTTCCTCTCTCGCCAGTCGCGTCAACATCGTTAGTCGCATCTGCCCTCTTCTCGTCCACTTTTCCTCGCTCGCTCTCTTCCTCTCCAAAATCGCGCGCACTCTCCCTCTCTCTCCCTCTCTCGCAAAGGGCTACGACCCACATTGCAAGGTGCACGCGAATGGCAGGATGCGTATTCATGCGCTGCGCCTTTCGCCGGTGCGCGCTGCTACGGCATTGTCGAGGGGATTACGGATAATTGCTTTGACCCAAAAACGGGATTCGAGAGAAGGAGAGAGAGAGAGAGAGAGAGAGAGAGAGAGAGAGAGAGAGAGAGAGAGAGAGAGAGAGAGAGAGGATATCGTGGCCGCGGGATCAGCGCAAGCGGCGACGACGACGTCGACTATACGACGGGCTGGTACAAAGGGATCGGAATGGGAGGTGGGAGAGCTATATACTTTCTGGATGGGGAAGAGAGGGAAGCAGAGGGAGAGAGAGAGAGGAAGAAAGGGATTTAACGGAGAGCGCGAGAGAAAAGGCGAGACTGAACGTAGGAAGTGAATTCAGCGCGGTATTTGGTTACTTTAATGTCCGCGAGCGAGAGAGCAAGAGAGTTTATATGTGTATCGGGTTGCGGGCGGGGAATTAAAGGTGCGGATTCGAATTGAAGGCAAGAGAGCACCGAGCGCGCATGAAAGGGGATATCTCGCGCGGGAAGTCGTTTATTTTAGGTCTCTTATTAAATTCCAATAAAAATGTCGCCTACAATATGATGTGTCGCTGCGTACGGATAATTGAAGGATTGCGCAGCGCTTGACTATACTGTATCGCTCGCGTGTACTATATGTGTTTATATTTATTTATTTATTCAGTTGAACGGGCATAATTGCCCTTTACACGATATAGATAATTACAAAATTACAAAAATAACAAAAATTACAACTTACAAAAATTCTTTGGATGGCACAGTAATTAAAAGTCCTCACTATCAGAATTGCATTGATAATGCTCTTACAGCACGTTTAAAAGAGGCGATATTAACAAGGTTAATGATCGTTTGCGGAAGAGTATTCCAGGATCGTCTTAATCTGTTAATGGTTGAGTAAAATCCGATATTGTTAGCGTGAGTCGTTTCCTGTAATACTCTAAAATTGCGGAGTGAATATGTAATATGCCTATGGTAAAAAAAAGATTCAATTGTTGGGCTGTTCATGTAATGGTTTTTAATTTTAAATGCTAGTAAACAATCATGATAAAAGTGAAGTGACTTGATCGTTTGCAAATTACAAATCTCCGCAATTTCTGAGTACTTATGTTCAAATCTCCCTAATGGTCTGTGCATTTTAAATGCTATATAACGGAGTAGTATGTGTTGTATCGATTCCAGCTTATTAATCATAATATTAGTAAAAGGAGACCATATTAGAGCACAGTATGTCATATTAGTTAAAATTAGAGTATTATAAAGATAAAGAATACAGTTAATATCTCTGAAATCGGCCGTAACACGTTTAACAAAACCTAACATCTTCAGCGACTTAGAAACTATATATTCGATATGCGGTACAAATGTTAGCGTAGAATCAAAGATAATTCCAAGATCCTTAACCTTATCTACTCGTTCCAAATTCGCACTATCGATGCTATATGCAAAAGATAGTGGATTTTTAGAACACGTGAACGAGATAATATTGCACTTCTCCCCATTCAGGCTAAGGCCATTTAGTCTAGACCAGCTTGATAGAGAATCTAAGTCATTTTGTAATTTTAAAGAATCGTCGGGAGAGTCAATTGCCCTATACAATTTAACATCATCAGCATATAAGAGAATATTAGAATATTTAATTAACAGGACTAAGTCGTTTATATAAATACAAAAGAGTAGAGGGCCAAGGTGAGAACCCTGAGGAACTCCCGATGAAGCCGTGAATGGCTGAGAAGTACAATTATTAATTCGTACAGCTTGGGTCCGGCCGGATTATATAGGAATTTATCTGTATATGTGCGTCTATTCGAGCATTAGTTATGATTGATTATTATATACGGTGTTTGTTATTCTTGGTCTTACGTAGAATATCTTGACGGCTGATCAATGAACATCGGTGGACATCTCCCTATATATAGCATGAGCATTACACGCTAATGACCCAAACAGCGACACGGCTGGATCATCCAAGCAAAGTAGGATTATCTAAATCAGACGCAGCGGGAATATCCTAGCGCACATTGGGGCTGAAGTCAAATGATCCGAGCTTTGGATCATCAGTTAATGTACACTAAACATTACTCAACTGAGACAATTAGTCAGCCGATTAAATTGTCAATGCCATTAAGTGTGTTGGCCAACGTCTCTCTATCCTCGTTAATCATCTCTCTCTCAAATCGCCTTTCTTTCGTTAATTATTCATTTTACCGTCCCTATATGTACACAGTGTCACGTTACCATTTTCATCCTAAAAAAGCACGCGCAACACCTAGAGATTGACCTCAAGCACATCCGGCGGAATTCCATCACGCGACCGTAACTCAAACCCAATCATTTACAAATCCCGCTGCATTCAATAAACTATAAATATAACGCACGTACATTTTAATTCATTCTCGAGTACCGCTTACTCTCCAATACTCATGATCGAAAGCGACGGCGGCGGCGGCTGCGGCGGTGCTGTTACCTCGCGGCATCGTAAACAAGGAAAGCCACTTCGGAGCGTCGGAGAGCAGCACACGCGGGACATAAAACATTTAGATTGAAGAGGCTGAACAACCGCCGCGGAGTCTATGAGAGAAGGAGAGAACTCTTGCGTCGGGTCACGTCTTCGAAAATTGCGCGCGCGCGCGCAGAGCAGAGGCTACCCTTGTCGCGAGCTGCTGCTGCTGCTGCTGCTTCTCGACTCTCCACTCTGTAATTTCGCCGCCGATCTCTCGCGATTCTCTTTTGGTCTCTTTGCGGCTCGTCGGCTGCAGCGGCGGCGGCTCCTTTTCACAGGAGGGAGAGAGAGAGAGCCGCGTGTGTTTGTACGTCGGTCTGGCACGACCGCGACCTTCGCGTATCTCGCGCTCGCGCGAACGAACGAACGTACGAGCGTCAAGCGGCCTCGACTTTGTGCCCGCGAACTATCGTGTGAGTAGAGAGAGAAGTGGATGTGCGAATGCGCTTGATGATGGTTTCCAACCATACTTTTTAGCCGAGTAACGGCTTGTTACGTACAAATCCGTGATGGATATGTGCTTAAAGGTGAAATATCAGTCGGAGCATGTATCGATAATAAAAACAAAAATGTTTAAATTTTTCGCCAAAAATTATTTAAATTGTTTCGTACTATCTCATAAATATGAAGAACTACAAGCATATCCGACGTACTATACGCTGAGAAAAAAGTTTAGTAAAAATTACTATACTTTCTGGTAAAGCCACTACAGACTTTAAAAATTCAAAAGATTACCATCATACTTTATACAAAATTTTCCCATAAATACACTGAGAAAACATTTTGTAATTGTTATAATACTTATAGGAAAAATTACTATACTGTATGGGTAATCCTACCACAAGATAACACAAGTGAGATATCCTATTGTAAAAGAGGGATGGCGATTTATTATCGAATTGAAGCTTAGAGCCAACTTCAGAGCGTTATCAAAAAATTTCATTGGCTAATAGTAGGTAAAATAGGTTAGTGTCTACAGGCGCGCGTAGCGCGTTCTGCTTTAGAATCTAGTTTTTTAAAATTCTACATTTTTAAATTCTTGATTTTACAAGGTCGTATAGTAATTTAGAAGGACGCACTACACTGCGCATGCGCGCTGCCATCAAAACAATATAACGTCTCGCCGACTTGTTCTAACCTCCAATTTTGTTGAAGAAAATTTGCTTAGATTGTTTAAATAAGTTTTTTATTAATTACTTTGATCAAAATTTAAATAATATTGTCCATAGATTAATATCGAATTGGTTTTTAAAGTATGACAAAAAATTATTTACTTTTATAAGTATTAGTATACCGTAACGTATGTAGACCATTCGAATTATCTCACGTAAGTGTTCGTCAACGGCGTAAATGGTAACAAGTCCGCTTGTCAATTCAGAGGCCAAGGTTCGATTCCCGGCCATTCCGGCAAAATTTTTTTCATCGTTTAAATTTAATATTATTTAATTTTACCTGCATTATTTCTTAATAATAAATTCTTAATAGAATGAATAAAATCGGTTAGAAAATTTCAATTTCGGTTTCAGAAAATTTTTTTTCTGAATTATTTCGAGAAAGTATAAAAATGACTATACCTATACTATTTTATAAAAATTACCATAATGCTTCTTGTGGTAGGATTATCCGCACAGTATAGTAATTTTTCCTATAAGTATTATAAAAATTACATTTTTTTTCTCAGAGTATAGGAAAATTTACTATAAGTATTGTAAAACTGACTGTAAGTATGGTAATTTTTCAAGTTTTTAGTATGTGGTACCTTTATCAAACAGTGTAGTAATTTTTCCAAAAAGTTCTCAGTGTCGAACTGAATTTACATTTGTAATATATTGAATGACTGATTTTTATTCACTCCGTACGAATAAGTAGTGAGAGTTATGAATCAATAACTCAACTATAAGACAGTAAGTAACAATTAACTTCTAATGCTTCCTTATTCAAATCTCGCTCACGGCCCCGTTCACAATAAGCGAAAAACCGCACCTACATAAACTCCCATAAAAGTCAATCAAACAAATACTTCGATTCAATCAACGCCAGTCGCGCCAAACCTATACTATGTCACGCTTTCTACAACTACCCACTTGTCGCATACTCATTTGACTACTCCGAGATCTCAGCCGCCCCGCTATACAACACCGCATCCCACATCGATATATCTCCCAATCCTTATTAAACCCCGTATACATACATACACAACGCAGGCGTGACAGACGCTCGAAAACAGCTGAATGGAACTCACGCACTCCACGTGCAACAGCCCCCTTTTACGTCACGCGCGAGTCGAATGCGTCACGCTCACGCGCCATCTCAAAGAAACACCGCTGGTTCAATGAATTGGCTCGCGTAACGAGAGAGAGAGAGAGAGAGAGAGAGAGAGAGAGAGAGAGAGAGAGAAGGCAAGGTGTACACATACGTATCGCGCGCGAGAAAGCATTTTTCAAGCTCCCTCCGAAGGAGGAGAGAGAGATCGCTGCGTGCGATAGGCCGCATGTGTGTGTGTATGCCGTCATCTTTTATTCAGCGGCCGCCGCTGCCGCCGTCGGGGGAACTCGAATTTCAAACTTTAATGGATTTTAGATAGTAATGAACGTTAACGACGCGTGTACCCGTTTTTCGAATGGCAAGAGAGCCCTGCTGCGCGCACATTTTTCCTCGATTTATCATTCGCGATTGATCTATCGAGCGAAGATTTATTAAAGTTGCACACGGGGTCGCTCTCCACTGCATTTTATTGGCTCGCCGACGGTGTACACGCCTGTCGGCCGTTGTCGCGATACTACGTGATTACTGCAAATACTTTATTAGCTAATTAAAAAAGCCACGAGGAAACCCTCTCTTGCTTTTATTATAATATTACCCGCTCGTAATTTACATTAGCTCCGTCTCTCCTACCGCTTTAAAATAATTTTTTAAGAAAGTATAACTCGTGCGACGTGGACGAGAGGAGTGAACTAATTTCCATCTCGCGAACGAAAATCCCTTCGCACACAGAGAGCCGCCACTTTCGTCCCAAATCCTAAGCACTCTGCGAAAACTACCTAATTCGTCGCCTCTATTTTTAGAAAACAAAATGCGCGCGCGATCCAAGAAAGATCCTGACCCAAGAGAAGAAGCTTGAAAAAGCTTATAGCGACTACAAATGTCACTTGCGCGAGCGCGCCGTGCGCGTACATATTGTTAAAGAAACTCCCTGCCGCCTTCTTTAATGCGTTTTTCTAAAGGAAAAACGGGGTCGCGGCGCAGCTGGGCTCTCAAGAAAAACACAAAAACGAAAAAACGGGAGAGAAGGGGAAGAGAGAAAAAAAAGAATCGCACTATACGCGCGCTCGCGCGAGTTTCAAAGTCTAGAAAATTCGAAAGGCTTTCTCCGGCGTACAATGCACTCTCTCTCTCTCTCTCTCTCTCTCTCTCTCTCTCTCTCTCTCTCTCTCAATCCGCGCGCGTATTAGGCCGCCGGTGGGAATAACAAGATCATTTGTCACCGGCCATTTGCATATGCGGCGACGCGCAGCCGATATTTCACCGTGACGGTGGCGGCGCATTCCCGCGTCTATGTGCGCGAGTACATGCGAGGATGAATCGAACGCGCGAGGCTTTGTTGAATATTGGATGGAAAGCAGCGGTAACGAGTCGCGGTTTTTCCTACTCTTAATTTTCTTCCTTCTCTCTCAAGTGTGCGCAGCAGCATCAGCATCAGCAGTGGAGAGCTGTCGTAAGCACATCTCTATTTGTCGGCGTGCACGCGAGACGCATGCTAATCACTTTTTTCCGCGAATCCGTGCGCTAGACGCGCGCTCGCGCAACACGACTGCGTGTGCGCGACAGAGACGCAGAATGTCGCAATGAACGTGTGTGCGAGGCTTTTTTTGCTAACAAATATGCAGATTTCACGCCAGTGCAGCGAGTTATTTATCGTTCGATGAAAAAGTCATTGCAAAAAGCGGCGAGAGAGTCGGACGACACGGCTGGATATGTGTGTGTGTGTGTTTTTCATTGTCGGTCGGTGAGGTGCGTGTGTACAGTGTGAGGATAGTTCTGAAAAGCGCTGGCAACGGTTATACTGCGTAAATATTTTCCGTGAGTTAGAGCATTATTGCGCGTGACGAATACGTGCTGGTTTGCGTATCGGTGCGGTGACACGATTTTGACTTTTTCACGCTGCGAAATAATAATCTTTGCTTTTGTGAAAGTAAATAGAAAGCTACGCGCTTTCGTCGTGAAATAGGTGTCACTATTACAATAATAACTATTATTATGTGAAAACCTCATACAAATACCACAAGAACGCCTTTAACCCACATTTTATTTTCTACAACAATTTCTTTTGAAAACTAATTGCAATAATCAGACGCTCACAAGACCAGCCACTCAACCCCTTCCACCACCACACCGACTAGGCAGGAAAATCTCAAGTTTAATTCCATCGGCCACGAGAGAATCGGCTTCGCTCCTCGTCCTCCACCCACACTACTCCCCATAAACATGCACATTTTTGGGCATCGCGCGAGCGCACTGACCGCAGCAGTAGCAGCAGTGCGCTTGCACACTCGTCAGGCTTAACCGCCCGGCACGTGTACTTTGCACTTAATAAGCTTAACAATCCCCCCCGGACTCTCTCACACTCGCGCTCGCTATGATTTCTAACATGAAAATCTGTCCGACGACGCGTCCCCGAGGAACAATATCGAGGGGAATATCTACACCGGGGACTTGTACAAACGCGTATAAGAGATTGCGAGAGAGAGCGCAAGTGGCCGTGCGCACGAGGAGCAGAAGGGGGAGTGTGGGGCGCTCCGCATGTGACACCACCGCGCCACCCGCTGCCGCACCCTAGGCGCGTAATCGCGCACGAGGGGTTCGGTATTTGCCCGGAGAGTTGCCGGTGCGATTTTATTTCAAGCGAGACTGAAGCGAGGTTCGAGGGACTCTTTAGAGGCCGTTTATGCCATTTTGTTATCGCTTTATCGCTCTGTATTGATGGTGGTGTATCGCGGTTTAATAGTACGCGAAGTTAAACGGTTGAAAACTTACACGAGATTATAAATGACAATTATTGGCAGCATATTATGGCATTAGAATAACTTACGAATTTATGGGGCGTTGTGTTATATACGGGTAGGAGAGGGTTGAACTGTTTTTCTTACCTGAAACATATAACAAATAAAAGTACATTAGTATGCTGTTAATATATGCATAGAAAAAAATAGAAATGAATTTTAAATATAGAAACATTAATTCGAATTTATAAATTTATATCTAAATTTATTACATTATAGATCTTACATAACCGATAAGTTATATAGATAGTAAAATATATACGTGAACATGTACACAAAATATCCGTGTAGCAAACTATAAAATCCCTTGTACATAAAACACCAGTACAACTTTGCTCTGTACCCACTACACAGATTCAGCGACAATAAAAGCCACCTTAAGAAGTCCTCATTCAAAAGAACGCCACGACATTTTAATCCAGCCACCCACGCCCGCGCCATTAAACTCGCAAAACTTAAAAACCTCATCCTTTTCCCGGCGCTATACACATTTACACGCTTCTCTCTCCGTGTACGCATAACCCCGAAAGAACCGAATCACCATAAAATCGTACAGAGAGAGAGAGAGAGAGAGAGAGAGAGAGAGAGAGAGAGAGAGAGAGAGGGAGAAAGAGGAACAGGAAATAGCCGTGGCACGTTATAGGTACACCACTACACTACTACTCCGCCACGCTATTATACATCGCCTCTCGATCAACCCACATCCCGAGCTTGCACGCACGCACAGCATCGTCACCTTGAGGGGGCGATAAATCTCGTGGTGTGTCGGCGGCTCTCATCAATCGCGCGTGCAGCTTATATATCTCACGCGAAATCGTTAGCGCGGCTAAGTTACACGGGGCGCGATCCCTTATTAAGATATCGGCGCGCACGAGAGTATAGCGCGTAGAGGCGAAATCTATATCGTCAATCGGTGCGCCGAGACGACTTTCTCGCTCGCGCGGAAGAGCCGCGGATAAGAGTCGGGGTGATGGAGTAGTAGTACGCTCTCTCGAGGTGTGAGCCGTTGATTGGGAGAGGGGCGCTTTTAAGTGCGCGCGATGCAGTTTGTAATAATCTATCTTGTTATCGGCCGATGGTGCGACGATGCGATTTCAACAGTTGTGGGGGGTATCGATATAAACCCGCGGAATAAACTCTCTCTCGGGAGATATCGAAAATTTTTTTTTTTCATTTTTAAAAAAGATTTACGAGGAAAAGGTTATCAAGCGAGATAAGTGGTTTCAACTCGACGCGCGCGGCGCTGGGCTGAACCTTTTTATATAGGGGACGCATAAATTGCGGACGACGAAATGTCTCGTCATATTTCGCGCTGGAAGGCTTGATGAAATTTTTTCGAAAAGCGAAAATCAAATTCGGAAAATTGAAAAAACAAATATCCATAAAACGAAAAGGCCAGAGCAGTTGATATTTTGAATACTTTTTCACGGTCAGTGTTATCATAACAAATCTGATAAAATGAACTACCTGCTGTAAATCACGGTGCACTGAATCGTTCTCAATTTATGACGCAGATCGCACACATATCTATACATACGCGTACTTAATATACACAGGCAGAAGATCAACTAAAAATAACGAGGATACAAAGCGGACTGCGATAAAAAAAATCATCGCAGAAAATACTTTTCTAATACCCTATAATTCATCCTTCTCATAAAATAAAACGAATCGTTTCAACTATACATTATGATCAAAATGCTCGTAACAGCTATGTTCAAATATTCCCGCGAACATCTCGACTGTTTAGATTCGCCAATATTTACAATACTCAGGTGCCAGAGCACACCAACTCTCTCTTCCCTCATAGACACCGTAACTCGTACATCCCCAACTCCTCTCTCTCCCTTGCCAACCAACACATACACACTATGTTGTGCGGAAACGCACGCGCGAGAGCACCGGTCAATTATCCACTTACACGCCCGGCAGACGTTATACGCGGCCACCGTTGTAACTGTTCATATATATACCTCTGTGTGTATATATGTATATATTCGCTCTCTGCTGCGCGCTGTACACGTGCGCGCGGCTTAAATGGTCGTCGCCGAAACGCGTGCAATTACGCGGGCTCCGAATATTTTCGCGGGGGGAGAAAAAAAGAGAACGCGCAGCGCAATGTACGTCGTTTGCGAGCACCGTATGAAGCGTTTCGCTTTTATGCGCAATTCGATTGCCGCGATGATGGCTATGCGCGCGGCGCGTGCGTACGACACACGCGAAGGTAAAGTGCGGCAGGCTGGCGTTTTGTTTTTTTTGTCGAGGACGTTTGATGTGCGAGGTTTCTGAATTGTTTAGTTTCAATTACTGGGGATGCGATGGTCGTGATTTTTATTCGAATTGAATACGTTGAATTGATTTATTTCAAGAACATGTTTGTTTTTAATGTTTTAATTGATAAATATGATCAGTTAAAAGTATTACACAATAATGAACTATCTTAACTGTGGTTTAGAAAGAATTTTTAACATCATAGCTGAGTCTGATAATTTTGTCTGCAACTACTTAATTTTTGTTTTTAACTTTTTTTTGTAGATTTTCACTTAAGCTTTTTACTAATTTTTTTTTTTTTATTATTATTTACACCATTCAACATTCATGATGTAGGTCGTTATTTTCTATAAATCAACATAACACTCTATGATAAACAATGCGTACACACAGAGAAATTCCCTAGTTAAAATTACTAGAGTCTATTGTAATCTTTTCACAGACTGCCCGAAGGACTTTTTACAAGGTACTATTGTAATATTTTATAAAAATCTACCAAATTTTCGTATGTGAATCATAAAAATTACAATAGTACTCATAAAAATTACAATAGTACATGTTAAAATTTGTTAAAAATCTTGCAAAAAGTCCACTTTGGTCAGTCTATGACAAGATTACAATAGACTCTAGTAATTTTAACTAGGGAATTTCTTTCCGTGTATACCGGAAAACATCGTTTCAATTAAAAAATCCACCCATATTTACTCTCTACATTCCAATTCTCCACCCACCAAGCATTTCACTCTCTCGCCTCTCCTCGCCCGCACACTTCGCAAATAAAACCCGGAAACCGCACTCGCGGCCCCCACCAGAAATCGTATTTTTTCACAGAAGTCGCGAGTAATCTAGAAGCGCGCGCGCTCGTTGCGTCGCGCACACTCGCGCGCCGTATGAATGAGCGACGGATGCGGCCATTCAACGCGCTCGCTCGTCCGCGCTTCCGGCGACTACGACGACTACGAGTGCAGTACTCGCGCGCAAAAGCGAATCCTTTTGTGGGGCCATTACCGGCAAAGGACTCGCGCCGTAGGACCTTCAAAAGTTCATTGAATAAGCTTTCTAAGAACGAGAGCGTTCCTCGATTGCATTCAAGCGCGGGAGTGTCCCCCTCTCCTCCTTCCTGATGGTCGCGACTTCAATAACTTTCTAAGAAATGCCCGCCGCGTGTACGTGGGTGTGTGCGATGTGTATATATATACGGCTTTTAAATCGAAGCGTAGGACGGCCGATTGCGAAATTTCAATGGCCGCGCGCGGAGCTTCGGTGAGTGTGTAATTGTCGGTGCAATGGTTAGGGAGAGTATATTTTTTTAATGATGTGTGGGGTGACGCGATTGTTTGACTGAATTACGAGGAAGTGGGGAGAAGTCGTGAATAATTTCCCACTTTTAAGTCAATTATTATTCGGAATGGATGATTCGTCGCTTTTAATGAAATTTCGAGAGATAAAGTGGCGGAGTTTCAAACGCACTTTCTATATGTATGTAACATAGATTTGAAAAAGTAACTTTTTCAAACTTTATTAAAGTAGCGAAATGCGCGCAATAAAATTCTTTTTGTTCTCGTCGCTCGGCAAAACTGACCAAAGTTTTAATGAAAATATCAATCTTTCGCCGTGAATAGAGATTATACCGAAAGATGATACTTCGGCTCGGTAAGATGCAGGTTTATTACCGAAGAAAGTCGAGTGTCTACTTCGTTGCCGGGGAAACGACTCTCGAGGAGAATAAAAACAATAACTGTAGCGAATCTTCACGACCGCTACATTGATTACAGCGAGGCACTTTATGTTGATGGAGTTGTTAGTTTATATTGAGAATAGTGGAATGAAAATGCGCAAATTGCTGAGACTTTGTTTGCATAATAAACAGAAACTATCTTCATTAATTCATACTACTACGGCGAGTTTTATAATGATGACAATTATGTCTTATCGTAATAAATTGTGTTCATTTATTCTATAAACTCGTTTTAATTTTTTTTTAATTATATACATGGCATGATGAAAAAAATGTTTTCAATCACAAAAAAGTCAGTCTCAACCACAATAATTCAAAATTATTAAAAACCTTACGGCAACCCCAACCAAAGGAACCTCCCAATGCAAAAGAACTCGTCGCCACCTATATACACCCATACCCCTCGACGACGCGCGTCAATGCCACTATACGAACATACGTATATACGACTCGTAAACACACAGCAGACAGACTGCCTGCCTGTGAATGAGAGAGCGGGAGAAAGAAACGGAGGGTTCCCCGTGCGGGGTTCGCGAGTCTGGGTCAAGGGCAACGACCTGATGCTCTCGCTCTTTCTCTGCGCGCGCTCTCGCTCCCCTCGCCGCCGGCAACCCCACCAACCTTTTCCGAAATATCCGAAAGAGCTGAAAGCGGTATATTCGTGTATACAGCGCTGTGCGCCAGCCCCTTTCGTTACACGTATACTATTATACGTCCTTTCGCGTAAGGTGCAGCAGGAGAGCTAAACTGGAGTTAGGTGGGCAGCGAGTGCGCGGCGAACGGGAGGTAATTTCGGAGTCGGTGTAAGGAGGTATAGATGGGTGGATTTGGGGAAGATTAGGAGGAGTCAGGGAAGTGGTATAAAAATTTTTATGATTTCTGGCGTTTTTAAGGAATCTGAGGAAATTTCATAAACAGGTTTTTAGGTTGTTGATATTTTGGTTGAATCTTTTTAATTGAAAAGCTGAACATATTTTAGGTTTTAAGGGTATAGTGGTACATTTTTCGATCTAATAAATCAAACGTTGCAATAATCGTCAACTTAATTCAAAATTTTCCCACCTACCAATAACATTTCAACGCCACAAATTTTTCGAGTAACCACGTAACACGGACCACCTCGTATACTCACACACGGCCACATTCAGGCTAACCGTCTTCTCTCTCTCTCTCTTCCTTGCTCGCCGACAAAGTTACGGCACTCTGGCCCGCTCGCGGATGCAAAACGCTCTCGGGGCATAATACTTTCGCCGTAATTTTGCGAGACGACGAGTTACGTACAGCCAATTTAAGTCGGGTCGTAAGAAGGATCGCCCGCTGCCGCAGCCACCGCCGCCGCCGCGCTCTCATGCAATTGTTCTTGGTCCTGAAGCCCGCTCTCTCTCTTTCTCTCTCTCTCTCTCTCTCTCTCTCTCTCTCTGCTATACTACCGCTGCGCGGTTTCGGCCGAACGAGCGAACGGCCCCCTCGGCTGGGCGCGTTCATTGTGACGTGGGCTATTCGACGTCGACGATTTTTATTTGCCGGATGGGGATTAGGTTTTCGAACGAAGAGGCTTTAGCGGTGGAATGGCGCGATAAGATTTTTTTAATTTTCAGCGGGGATAGGCGGTTGATATTAGGCGAGAAAAAGCTGAGAAACTAATTAAGTGCAGTTCAGGAAGTAAATGGAAATCACTGGAAATTGTTGTAATTAAATGAGGTGCAGTAAAATAAAATTCAATTCAATTACCGGTAACAAATTGAATTTCTTTTCGAGCCTTGAATTTAAATTACGCTAGAATCAATGTTTTTAATAGATATAAATATACTTCGACGATAATTAATGCATGAATGTAACTTCCTCTTGGAAAAACAATCAAATTAAATTTAAACTCCAAATTAATGGACTTTTACGCTAACTATCCATATAACATTACACCTTCTCTTCCCTATTCCCACTATACGAACAAAATCCTGTCAAACACACCACTTACCTTGCCCTGCTTATATCACGCTTATAACAATAACAAAACCCACTCTTCCCCAAACAGCCGTAATTTGCATCTCACACATATATACACACCTTGAGTGTCTCAACACATTCACGGGAGCCGAAAACTCGTCGCGTGCGCGAGTTTCTGAATAAACATTGGACAATCTAGTGGCGTAATGAAAGTGCGAGCAAGCGCGAAAAGAGAAATTCTCATTACGCGTGGCGTGCGCATAGCGATAATATTACGCCGCGCGGCGTCGCGCGATTCAGATTACGCGAAACGAGGTAATGAGTGTCTCAAGGTAATTGTGCCAGTGAAGCGAGCACTACTACTGCTGCTGCTGCTGTAGCGCCGGCGCGGTCGTCTACTGCGTTGAAACCGCTCTCGCGTATATATTCGTAAATACGCTCGCGAAGGCGGGCGCAGGTTGTAAGCGCTTTTTATTTTACGCTGGTGTGCGTTTTGCGGTGCGTTTAGTGGATGGACTAGTCGAGTGCTGGTATTATTAATGAGATCTTTATCTGTACAAATTGTTAGAGATACTCGTCACGGCAGGAGTTATTATGCGAGTTTTTATATCATTACGAATGAATCTCAATTAAAATAAAAATTAATACTATATGTGAAATTAATATTACGAGTTAAATAATTTAAAAAAGTTCATTATTCATGGAAACGCTAACTTTTTGTTAATAAAGTGAGAGTTGAAATACAAAATTAAAATGCTGCGTATAATCAGTGGCGTAACATCGGTTCACATCGGTCTGTGATTATGGAGATGAAGAGAGCGCTTGAATCGTCAGCGAAATGTTACTAATTTGTTGGATAATTAGTTCAGGCTCCTACGACCGCCTGTGGACGACGTCGCCTTGTGTGGTATATCCGCAATTTCCCATGGTTCGGTGACCCAACTAATCACTCGATAGCTGAGGTATAGTTCCGCAACTCAGTATCTTATACAGGAAATGAAAGTGAAAGTTTTCAAAACTTTATCCAAATAAATATAAGAACGTCCCGAATGAAAAAAAAAAAACATTTTAAATTGATTTTATCAACCTAAATTACATGATAAATGCAAAATTCTTCAAAAATCTAGTTCCTTACTCAGCCTTGTCTCAATATCATCGAAAAACTCCTTCGCGACTCTTCTCCATCGCACTTCAGCGTCGAGCAGGATCATTAAAACTCGAATCAAACACCCTCGACGATCGCAGCCGAAAGATTCGAAAACTTCATTTCCAACTTCACTCGCTCGCGCGAACGGTTCAAATCTCTCGCACGATCTCTCGAGGAGAGTCTCAAAGCTCACCTTAAGTTCGCATATAGCTACGAACGCACCCACTTCTCTCCACATTTCCACTTTCCCTCATCGAGATATACGCGAAATTCAATTTGCCACTTTGCCGCTCGCCCCCACGCGCACGCCGTGCCGTTTAATTGCGTGCGCGCGCGGCCAAAACCCGATCTCACTCACTCCCTCTCTGGCTTCCTCTTTTCCGCGGCCGCAATCGCGGAAGTTCTCGGAATACGCCGCAAAAAGCCGATAATCCGCGCCGTGTAACGATGGCCTTCGACACTCTCCTCGTCGTTATTAATTTATTTTAATTACGGCCGCGATCGTCAATTATTACGTGTATATCCGCCGCTGTCTCGTTCCGTGAGCGACCAAACTCGCCTCTCTCGCTTGTATATCAATGTATCTATCTATCTATCTATCCATCTCTCCTACTTCCCCTTCTCTCCCTCTCTCTCTGCTTCTTGCACCTCGTTTTTTTCCACCGCGCGCAGCTCACCTCGTTCGGGACGCCTTTTTGTCCGCCAATTACGCCGGCGGCGGCGCAACCTGTAATCTTCCTGCCCCCTGGCCCTCCCTCACCACTCCACTTTACCCTCCTGCCGGGCGTCGTAAAAATAGAGAAGAGCGAGGACTGCGCGCGATCGACCTCAGCTGGTGGATTTTATTAATTAATCGATTGCACACTTTGGTTATAACGTATATATATAATAAATGTGAGGAGAGATGGGTGTGAGGGTGTGCGTGCCGCAGAGTGGAGCTGCGGAAAGACGAGGATACGCGTATATGCGCTGATTGAATATCTTAATTGACAAGGGTTTCGCTATTCCGAGAGCGAGAGAGAGAGAGAGAGAGAGAGAGAGAGAGAGAGAGAGAGAGAGAGAGAGAGACAGACACTCGTTATGATGTGCTAATTAAGGGATCGCGCAGTCTAGATTGATTTGGAGATAGGCCGGTGAACGGTGGCGAGTAGTACGACGGGCGTTTTGTAAGATTTTATCTGCACGGGAGGCCTGTAGTAATTTTAAACGAGAAATTTAATACCTCAACTATCTGCTACAAATATTACTTCTTAAACTCGTAAAAAGAAACATGCTTTCATGAATTATTTCTTTAATGTAAAAAAAAAACTAATTTCCATTTAATTGCTTTATAAAATCCTTTGTCTTATACTTCGTTTACTTGAGAATAGAATAATTGATTATTCGTTTAAAAAAGAAATTAATTTGTCAAATTAACAGCTGAGTCAATCAATGCAATGCAATGACTCACGTTAAATAGACATAATTCTGTAAAGTGCACAATAAACATAACACGAGCGTTACTCACTCTTGTGAGCTCGGCGCACAAACGTTGTACAATCATTCCAATCAACTAAAGCGCTGCGCACCCGCGAAAATATTATTCGCGTAGACTAAAGTGCTACATATATGTATATATGTTCCCATCGCTCAGTCGCGCGCCGGCGCACGTATTACTGATGCGCGATGAAATGCGTGCAAACCATTTCTGGCGCGAGGGACGCGGGCTTTTCAAGAAAATGAATATGCGACAAGAAGGAGCCTACAGACAAACGAGTGTACGGAAGAAAAATTGTTAGACTAAAGGAATAGACCCATATCTATCGAGAAGATTAAATGAAAGTATTGTAGTTGGGAAATAAATCTTCTGAAGAAATAAATTGAAAATACGTATAAACAAATATACTAGATAAAAATTTCCATCCTGAGACCCAGTGAAAACCAAGTGAAAACACTGAAAACCAGCCGCTCATTTTCTAAACTTCCTATTCACGAAAACACTCGAGACTCATCGATACTTGCGGTGTGCGGTTTCGCTTTCTCGCTCGCATGATGACCGGCAACCTGTCAATCGACCATCAATCAGGCCCGCAAGCGCGCACGTGCGCACGTGTGCACGTGTAAAAAGACGTGCACGCGCGTGAAGGGCTAATGAGCCTTTCGCTCAATCTCTTGCGGGCAAGCGCGCGAAGATTTTTTTAATGAGCCCCGAAATACCCGTCAATTTGAGGGATACACACGTGAGCCGAATTTGCACGCGCCACGAGACTTTTTACAGTGTTTTACGCATGGAATCGCTGACTGTTAATGAGCTTGAACGAAGGATTTTTAGCTCGAATTGAGAGATTTCGTGATGGATTTATTGGCCGTTATTTTTGTTTCAATTTATATATCGGCTCAAAAGTAGACAGTGTAGCTTTGGTTAATCAGTGCTTTTTGGAATATTTACCATACATCGTATTTCATTTGAAGTTTAATGTATTGATATATTTTGATGACAATTTCAATAGGATGAAAACTGAAATGATAAATATTTTCACGTAAAGGTAAATGGATACGAGTAACGTCGAAATTACACCTATTTATTTCGTTTTTGTTTCAAATGTATTAATAACCATATAACATTTGCAATTAAACGCACGATGCCATGAGAAATTAAACATTTATTTTATCATAGTTTAATTGGAATATAACGTATGTTATTTGCGCAAATGATTTAGAGTATTTCGCATTAAATAATTTACGACTGTATCGATAATTACGATTAAATTCGAGTTCCTCGCCCGAACCCTTAACAGCATATCGTCGCCGCTATAAAATACGCCAATTTGAACTTTATACGCCTATAACGCCGCATCATCCTCGCCACCACTGGTAATCCGAAACATTTCGATGCACATCACCGTGTACCTTCTATTTTCCCCACTACACAAAAAACCATTCACAGCCACCACCTACATCTACACTCCCATATTTTCCCCCTGCAGGCTACACTCGGACCACCTCGCAAAAACGCGCGATAATTCATCCCCATTCCTGGACCGCGCACAAATCATCCAAAAAACACCACCACCGCGAACCCCTCATCCACACACGCCGAAAAAAGAACACAAAAGATCAGTGTGCTAGCCCCGAAATCATTTAAAATCACGCCCTTGAGAGAAAGCGCGTGCAAGAAAAACTGCGCCGCACGCAAACAAACGATCCGCATAAGGAGCGGCGGGCGAAAAACCGAATTCATTCGCGTGAACGCGCAGTAAATCGCGGCTGGCGAGTATGTGTGGTGCGCGCGCAACTAGCGAGCCATCCGCCATTAATCGCGGCCGCGATTTTACGGGGGTGAGTTGAAAGAGAGAGAGAGGGTGGGGGTGAGAGAGTACAAAAGGCGAATTAATTCGGGGAAATTTATCGCGTCGCATTGAGAGTCGTGGTCGCGCACGCGGCGAGACTCTATCCCGCGATCTCTATATGTGTATGCCGAGTGGAGTGGAATGGTGTGTGAAGTGTCTGTTCACGTGGCGTGCATGTGGAGTGCATAGTGTATTCCACGAGGTTTTCGAGAGTACGCTTCAGAAAAATAGAGCGTAAGCGTATTTACTGTTTTTGTTGCTTCCTCTTAGAGGAAGCTTTGTAATAGTAAAGAAAATTTTTTAGAAAATATATTGAACGTTGTTTGATACATCTGGAATCGAACACTATTCTTAGAAAATGTCCGTCCACGGTGTTGTGCGTGCGTGCGGTTGTGTGTGTGTGTGTGTCCGTATACACTGATATCTCATAATCTACTCGACCGATTTTAACCGGACAGGGCTCATTTTTTTTTATTTTGCTTATACAGTTGGGGCCAATATTCTATTTTTGGCAAAATCGATTTTTTGACCGACCAGGAGATTCGCTCCGCCTACCAAGATTTAATTTTAAAAGATTATGTATGTATTCCAAATTGCATAACGATGTCTATCTGCTAATGTATTCCGCGATTTTTACTTGTAATAATAGTTTGTTACTTGAAGAATATGGACTAGGCTAGGAAATCACGGAAGTAGACAAATTAACTGAAAAAAAGGAAAGATTCTCGGTGCATTCGGACATGACCACCAAACGGGTATATAAATTCGAAGCGACGGTCAACTCGAGATTCAATAAATTAAGAGACGAGGTTATGGCGGTTACGAATAAATTCGAGACGCCTTTACTCAAGTAAAATAAGAAGAACCCTTATTATTATGTTTTAACGTGCAAGGTGTACACCAAATTCTACTTTTCTTTTTCTCTTTCCTTTCAATAAAAACAAATCAGCTATTGAAAAATAAGAACCTTTTTAGTTCAAACATCCACAGATAAATTCGGGATGCTTCCGCTCAAAGAAGATACCATCACGATTATTATGTTTTAGTGTGCAAGGTATGCATCCAATTCGTTTTTTCGGTTTATCGTCTTCCTAGCATCCCCGGGCTATTTGGATTTTGGAGTTTACTTAATTATCAATTTGCTTTCTTCCGCCCGTTTGCGTACCTCCCCCTTCTACATGGAACTCGCATCCCCTGGCTATTTGGGTTTTTGACTTTATTTAATTATCAACTTGCTTTCTCCCGCCCGTTTGCGTATCTTTCTCTTCTTCGTGGAACTCGCATCCCCCAGCTATTTGGGTTTTGGTCTTTATTTAATTAGCAACTTTCTTTCTCCCGCCCATCTGCATACCTTATTCTTCTTGGTAGCTTTTTTATATTTTATATATACGACCAGATATTGAAGGTTAAAAATTGTTTTCACAAATTTTTGAATAGCGTTTTTTCAGAGAATATTTGATTTATCGATTTAAAATTTTAACCACTTATTACACTCATTGAAGACGATATTTGGTTAAAATTTCAAGAGATAATCTTTATTTGTTTAAAAAAAAAATAATGGTTTTATAAAAAAAGTGATAAAAGTAGCTATATAGAGGCTGTAAAAACTTTTAACACTTCACCAAAGAAATTAAAGTGTTTAAATATAAGTAAAATTACTATTAAGAAAAACATTAAGAAATTTATAAAGTCTATGTAGATGTTTATTACAAGTGTTGGGCAACTATTTGTTGTAGTTAATCTTGTAAATTTTATAGATATGTTCTTAAATTGGGATACTAGTTTTAAGTTAGTTTTTAAGGATGTACCAAACGCAAACATCCTACAATGAGTGTACATGAGAATGTTATAATGTTTGATAAAATGTTATTCCATCCTATGTACAGGTAACTGCGTTTACCTCTATAGGGTTTACTTTTTGTAATCAATCTGGTTAAATAAAATAAAAAAAAAGTAGCGTTTTCGTTGTCGCACGATAACAAGAGTAAAAATCAACCAATCGTCCTAAAATTTGGCAGAGATATAGTTTTTTTAAATCTTCAAACTGACTAAAAGTGAGTAAAAATCAAATTCACGGTAAAAATTACCGTGAGCATTGTAACTGCGGAGCACCCGAACGTTCCGGAACTTTTTATCATGCACACAAGAAAATTTGCCGTGATGTCACGGTAAAAATTTCGGTTTTCAAGAAATTAGTACTAAACTATTTAATTGCATTGTTTTATGCTTTTTAATTCAATTGTCTCCCAATATTATTTATAATTTTAGTTTTAAACAATATTTTAGTTTGTATTTGTCAAAAAACATATAATAATGAATCTATTTTAAATTCAATGATCTAAATATTTATAGATTATGTGTGTAGCACGTGCCAGTCGACGGCGGCGCGAGCAGCGCCACCGACGTGTGAGTTTCGATATTCCTTTCATGTCAGGGTAAAATTTGTACAGAAGGGCAGTAAAAATTACCGTGACAGTCCGGCAAAAAATTCCATAAAACCCTATAACTTTTATAATACTTTCGATGGAAAATTTATTAAACGCAAAATTTACCGAGTGTCCGGTAAAATTTAATGTACGGATATTAAATTTTTCTAAGACTGCAGCAATAATTATAGAAAATACGCGTAATAATTTCCAGAAAAATCGGTTGTACCTCGATTGACACGAATTTCACGGTAATTTTTCCAGAAAAATTCTATCCGTGTATAGATACATCAATTATTGTCATTAAAAATTAAAAAAAGTTATAAATACATTAGTTTGAGGAAGCTAAGTGCCAATGTATTGGCGCGGTTTTTTTTTGTTTTACAGCGATTTTTCAATTTGACAAATTTTATTTTCTAATTTTTTGTTATTTAAAACTAATATTGTTTATATATTATAAATTCACTCTATGCAGAACAAAATTCTCTACAATTAAAAAAAAATTATGCCGCTAGCTACAAGGTTATATCGATTTACTGATAAAATTGCAGCTTTTATTTAGTGTTTCACAATAAGGACATTAAAATGGAACAATCGGGACATACGACATAAATGATGTTTCATAATTGGGTCATTTAGATGTCTCCAGTTTTTATTAATATAATTAAATTTAAACATTAAAACACATTCAGTAAAGTGATTTTATATACGGAAAGGCATGTTTAAGGTATAGCAAAAAGAGTTTTGGTTAAAACATGGTTCACGGCGTAGATTTTATGAAAAAACTGAAAATCTCTTTAAATTCGTTCCATAAATGGTACTTTTACCTTATTTGAGTAAAACGTAATGAAAACATTTCTTCGCAAATGAATCGCGCATTTCTCTCAAACCATTCTTTCTAACAGTCTATGTGGTATATATAGGCAATATATGTGTAAAATTTCATCAAGAAACTATGATTTAAAGTAAAGGTTATTTAGTAATTTTAAAAGGTTTTGAATTTAATATTATAATCGATTATTTTATTCAATTTTAATCCATAATTTGAAAATTCAATCACACCTGTTATTTTATTCATATTTTATACATAATTTAAAAATTAATACCTTTTAATCTTAATAAATGAATGTAATTAGAATTGTAAATTATAGCATTCAAAATTAATTAATGGAATCAGTAAATTAAGTTTGAGGAAGCCACGTGCCAATGAATTCGCAGCGGTTCTTTTTTTATTGAGCTGTGCATTTTTTTATTTCATATTTTTGCATTTTCAACTATAATCCCATAAAAAATCTCAACGAAAACTCTTCTATATTTACAATCAACGTATAAAATAGGTGAAATCACGAGCACGCGCGTGCCCAAAATTATTGCGTATAATTTTACGCTTTGTAAATCACTCTCGTAATTACTCGTGAAAGAATGACAAAACAATCGCCGCCGCAGCGCGCGCTCCAACTACCTTCGTATCAATCATCTCTCCCGTGAAGCGGACATCGGCGCGCGCTGCCCATATAAACCACACATCTGCCAACATTTCTCACGCTTCGTTCGCCACCTCAGCACGCAAATCAGTTTTCCAGCAAACCGTCATTGATAATCCTCGGCCGAGAAAAATACGACCAGCCTAACGAGAGAGCGACATCTCGTCGTGCACACACAGCTACTTTCGCAAGTAATTAGCGAACCCCAGCGTTGAAGGGCTCGTCGCGTCGTGTGCTGCTCTCTCCTCGCAGAACTTACAGTCCCGGAGAGACATACTCTCGCATCGCGACTTCCAGGAATCATTATGCCACGCTCTGCCGACGACGCGAGGAGGCAGCGCACACATACAGACACGTTATGACCGGATGATTGCAAATCGCGGACGGCCATCAAACGCCTCGGCTGCGTCGCCGCGCTGCAGCGCCACGGCGTAATTATCATAAATCACCGGCTCGCGCTTTGTCACGAGACGACGACGACGACGACGACGTATCGGAGAGGAGAGGACAAGGACAGAAGAGGCCGATACTATACTTTTGCGTAATGTCACTGCACTTTTATTGCGTGCCCGCGCGAGCTCGCAGTGCGTTCTGTGATTCCGTGGATAAATTGGTATCTGTATGTATATATAGGTGCCTGCGCGACTGTGTGGGTATATGTGTGTATTGGATTGTGATGACGAATGCGATGCGTGAATTTATCACGGCTTCTGCCGCTGCTGGAGTGATCGCCTGTTGTATTTGATCGGAGCGGATTCGGTTTTTATCGCCCGCTGCGGTGAATCGAATGGGGTATCTAGTGAATTTACGGTCGAAATTAAATCATGTCCGGAATGACCGATAAAGACGAGGAATTTTAAAGCTGATCTGTTCAATTCATCATTCGCGATTTCCATACCAGTGTCCATCCTATATAAGTACACACGTATTTGAAATTCCGAACGTTCATAAATGAACGAAATATTAAATTCAAGTTCCTAGTTTTGGTTACAATTCGTCAGATTAGTTTTCGTGGTGACTGCAAGCGTGAGAAGTGGAAGAGATACAGTTATTATCATTTGTTCAATGTATGAAGTAGCAAGATTCGGCTAAATCTGAAAATGGCAAAAATTTTTCGTTCCCTATGAACGTTCAAAATTTCAAGTACCTAAGTACACTTTGGATTCTTCAATTTTCATTCCTTATTCTACGAAAAAAAGACTAATAAAAATACCAAACTTATTTACCAAAAATATGCCGAAAACATCTACGCCACCTAAAAGTCGTTACTTTTTCATCTCTTCTCGCGCCACCGCTACCACCTCGCCTTTGCAAATCTCGAAAAATCACGAAACACATATTCCCGCAGTACTCTAAAAAAATAAACCATTCATTCCTTTCGCCGCCGCATACACGCGCGAACCAAACCCCATTTTTCTCTTACTCTCTCTTGCCGCACGCTCCGCTATACGTCTTCCCTTTGCGTACGTGCGCCATACCCGCGACTTACGTACACACACATGTATACACGCGCGCGAGTTTCTTCAATCTCGCGTCAGCGAGAGTCTTCCCCGAGAGAAGATGAATTTCCCCTTCCTCTTCGTCGGCTACGAGCTTTATATATGCTGCGAATGTATATATACATGCACGTGTATATAACGCAAACGTGGCTTCCGGTATATGGAAGTTCGTCTTTAGATCAAAAGATCCGCGGGTTAAGGTCCCGGCATTTACGCGCTCCCGTGCGCGCATATATAAACGCGCGATTATTACTGGGTATAAGGCGCGTGTTAACAGAGAGTGCGGGTGCATATGGGGTGAATATGCGAGATTACGCGCGCGCAGGTGTGGTGCGGCGAGATCGCATTATATATAGTGGTGAATTTTAATTAAATAGTGCGTGTGTGCAGTATAGTGGAGAGGCAAATATGGATGCACTTTTTGATTTATTGTATAAATTGCGCGTGATATATGTTCATTTGGTTATAGTACTAGAGTAAAATATTGTATCGACATTCCCGCACAAAGGTTTATTTAATAAACTTCAACAAACAAAACTAAAACGATGTTGGTATAACAACCAATCTGTGTAACATATACACCCAAAACCTCTGTATCAATCAAACTGACCTCTCCTACCTCCGTTTCTCATCTCCGCCTCGAAAACAATTACAGCTCGTTATTCACGTATGCGTGTACAGTTGCTGAAAAAAAGCGAAGCGAAGCGAACGCACTTCCGCTCCGAATCGCTCGCTCGATAAATATCAAAGAACGGCTCTCCTCTCTTTCTCCCTTCCTCTCTCCCTCTCTTTCTCCGCTTTGTAACGCGACGTGGCGAGCAGACAGTCGCTGTTGCGACTCTCCGGTCTGTGCGTGCACAGGGCGCTCGCGCGAAATTTGCATTTATCGCGAGCGGAATATTCATTCTACTACGTGTCTGCGGGTATCTCTGAGTGTGTATGTGCCGGCACTTCCACAATTAAAAGAGAAAAGCGCCGTCGACGGCCGAAGATAAACGATGGGCGCGCGCGATTTCCTGCTCTTCTTTTGCACGAGTGTGTGTGTGTATGCGTGTGTGTGTATGTTCGAAAAGGAAGTCATTGTGAGGGCTGGGTTTTACAGTGCATCCAGTATTATGGACGCGAAATGTGCGCGTGTGACTGTGTATAGAAGAACTCGCGTCGAATGGCGAAAGAGTGAATGCTATTTAGTTGATAAAGTAGTATGGACACGTCCATGTTATATACACATTATATTCTCGCAGTACGGATCTAAATCTATTGTTGCTTGATAAGTGCCTTAGAGACGAGAGAAACGAGTTCCACAGGCCCTCACTATATGAGTAAAAATATGGACGGCAGATTTCAGTACGTACATAAGAAACGGGTTATTCCTTCGACCCTCTCCTCCATCGATTTTTGATTTTATGTTCATTAAAGCAATCTAACAAGTGAATAGATGTGCAAATTATAAGATTATATATAATATTAAACATACAAAATAATCGTAAAGCGTATCTATTTTAAAATAGTCAAGACTTTTCTGTGGGAAAGTTATAATCATTTCTCTTGATAGTAAATAGTATTCTAAACGAGAAATTTAAATATCATTCATAATTTGTTCAGTTTGAGTTAGGTATTGGTTTCGTACATCTTAGAACAATCTTCAACCATAAAAAAAAATGAACACAGGTTTTTTTGTAGAAAGATGATTATTAAATAGTAGATTTCGTATCAAGGGCATAAAGCCCTTTAATATAACTTTACGCCCTAAGTGGGAATTGTTCGATATGATGTATAGTAGTAGTAGAAAAATCAAATGCAGAAGGTAGATTTGGTGTCTCGAAAAGAAATTTTTTTTACTAATTGAACTTACCATAAACCGTAAACTTTTAGTGTATTTTCCACATACTTATTTTGGGAGTAATCGTTCAGTATCTAATCGTGTGACGTTATTAGTAGGAAGAATCAAGCTTCATTTTTTCTTTATGTTCAAAATTTTATTTTTATCACGTAAAGCAAGTATTTTTTATACTAAGTTAAGTTTACAAATTTTAAGATTTGAGTCCCATTTTTTCTTCAATCCAATTATGGTATTTGTGCACTCTAGTATACACTCTAGGAAATATTTTCGATCCACAATTTGTATCAGTGGAAATAATTCCATATAGTTTATCATGAATAACACCAGGTCCACCAGAATCACCATGGCACGCATCAGCGAATCCATGGCCCGCACAAAACATATTATCGGTTAAGGGACTTGCCATGTAAGCTTTTTCACAATTTTCTTGATTTATTACAGGTACGTATGCAGCCCTCAAGGTATTAGAATATTCCAGATGTTCCTAAAAATAGTTAATTAAATTAACTAAAGAAATTCTAGAAAAAAAGAAAACCTTTCTCTGTGAGGGATAAGAACTTACCCCTATCCTTCCAAAACCAGAAATCCGCATCAATTCACCTTCTATCGGAATATCGTGTGGCTTTGCAAGTTCTATACGTTGTTGTTTATTATTAAATCGAATACGCAGTACAAGCTGGATAATAAATATAATGAAAATATTCGTGTTAGTCACAAGTTCTTAGTTCTTAATCAAAAATTAAAATTTGTACTGAAATTTATTTAACAAGTTTCGAAGTTGTATAAAACTATTATTACACACATTGAAATACTAACATTGTTATGAATAATGATATTATATCTATACTAAATCCTTTCTAAGTAATTCACAGGTAAAATAAACATATTTAATTACCTTGATTAAAGCAATATCGTTGTCTCTGGTGTGCGTCTCAAAATGTTCATGACTTATAATTCTCTCAACTTTGTGTATTATACCTAAAGTTCTTCTATTTGCACTGGCAGTTCGTACTGATATATGCGATTTATTTCTATTTTACAATGAAGAGATTAATTTAATTTTTTGTAAGAAGTTCTATTATGTAGAAATACTTAATGTAATTATAAAAATTAAATGAAATCTTACTCGACACAATGTGAAGTAGTTATGACCCAAAATTCATGTATAATAGTGGCACCACAGAAGTTATCTATTCTGAACCGAAGCAAGTTAGCCTAAAAACAAATTTAAATACTTTCATCCTGAGATCTATGGACTTAAAGATTTAAATTGAAATTATTATGTTGATAGACAATATATAAGGAACTTTAATCAGATTCAACATCTTCTTGAATTATTTTAAAAAACTTTTAAATTTCTATAAACTGTTTTGTATGAAACTTATTCAATACATAATGCGATAAAGCAAGTACGTATATTAATATCGTTCATGGATTATTTTATTTTTTTAACGAGTTACATTAAAGAAATTGCTGCAAAGGAATGAATGTTACAAAATTTAGTCGATATTTATTTACCTGATATGGTAGATCTTCTATTTTAACAGGAATTCCTCCAATATTTTTTTCTTCATGTGTTCCATTGTTATCTATCAGTAATTGAAATATAATATGTAATTGAAAATTTTATTTTAATCAACAAAAATACTAGTTGAAATCTCTTTTACCTATATAGAAGCCGCTCGCGAAAGCGATGCACAACAAAATGCACAAAACCTTCATAACTGCGATAAGTGAAAATGAAAAAAAAATCTTCCTTATATACACCGATCTTATCAAATGATCATTAATAGAATTATAAATTAAAAATAAAATAAACACAACTGTTGGAGTCAACTATTTCTTTCGTGCTATCGTTAGCTTAGTTATTTCGTGATTCTTACGATAAAAGCTGTTGAAGCCACGGTACACGTCTTACGTGCGCACGACACGAAAATTTCAGCAGTCTATGTATTGTTGTACAATTTTTCGTGATCGTGTCGTGCGCACGTCGCAACACGTGTACCGTGGCGACGGGCCTTCAACAGCATTTATCATAACAATCACGAAAAATTTTATTTAGCCACAATGCATAGAGTACTGGAATTTTCCAAAAAACTTTTTGAAAATACAGGTTTAAAATAGCGTAATAAATAATAAATAATAGTAATAAATAATAAAAAAATTGTTATAAAATTCGCTATTTGGTTCAATAACAATCTCTATTATTCCGCTATGGTTTATAATATTCCTAATACTTCAAAATTTATTGTGTAAAAACTTCTGGAAGAAATAGTTGATCTGAACGAAGTTCTGGCGAGTTGAACAGAAAATTACATGAAACTTTTAAAAAAAAAAAAAAAAAAAGTTTATTGGGATAAAACTAATAAAGATGAAAATTTGATTTCTTCACATCAAATGCGCATTTGAATTCTTTACATGCCTGTACTTTAAAAACGAGATTTGCTCAATTTTCAAATTCGGATCTTGGTTATTCGTGTGCTGAAAAATTGCAACGTGAAATTTTGTTACTCGAAATAAAAAACTAATTTTAAATTTAAACAAAAAATGAAGGTTGAATCAAATGTTATATAACTGAATATTTGATTCTTTTTTCAATAATTTTGTGATAAGAAATATTTAAAAAACATAATGATATTTTCATATTTTCATTAAAATTTTGCTATTAAAATTTTCATTATTGGCATTTTAAGTTGACAAACTGAGTTTAAGAAACTTAAATCGCAATTTATTAACAATTTACTTCAAAATATACCTTTGGAAAGGGGGTAAAGCATTTATTAGTATTATTATCCAACTTTCTCAGTCTGGATCTTTAAATATTTACACGCTCTTTGCTGATATGTAGATTATGTTGCCATAGTCTGATTGGTGTTAAAATACGAGCATACAATATAGCAGCATTAAACAATATAGAAAATCTTTTAACTACTATACAATCATATTTTGTTAAATAATAAGTTTTTTTTAATTAAAAAACACACAGATATCAAAAATAGTACATTACGATACGGGTGTGGAAGGTGATTATTTACCGCAAAAGACGTTTTTCGCACGAGCGAAGCGAGTGAGAAAAGTCGAAAGCGGTAAAAATCACCTTACGCACCAGTGCCGTACAGTATTTTATACCACGAGAGCCGAATAATCATATTAAAGTTATGATTTTGAGGTTAAAGTGGCTGTTTATAGCACGGTGTGACTTAAGTTCGCACTTAGGTCACGCCTATCTCTGACTTTAGTCGATTACTGCACCGTGTTTATCGCACTCGTTACGCTCGTGCGCTAACCTCACGAATGCAAAAATGGACTGCTTAAGGATATATGGGCTATACTATCGGCATCGAATATCAGTATTACTAAAATTAGTAATAATTAAATATAAAACCATATTTGCTACTTTTTTATTAAATAAGTTTAGGGAAATAAGTCAAATGAGCAATATAAGCTCCTAAAATAAGAAATCAGACGAAAATTTTTGAGGTATTTCGACTTTTAAAAATCATATATCTTAATACATTTTTAATTTCATTCACCAAGGTGCTGCATCTTCAAATTTTATTCGATTCTTGTTTTTTGGTCTTATTTTGTTCAGAGGAGAATTATAAATAGACCCACTAACTCAAAAATAAAAAATATCTCTTACATTTTCATTAAAGTATAGTTTGTTGAGCGGTCCGTGGCTCAGTTGGTTAAGGTAGTTCCTTTCCAAAAAGTGGGTTTCGAAAGTAACAAAATTCTAGCGTGTTCTTTAAAATCTAAATAATTTTTCTTTATTTTTTAAAATGTAGGTTGCCGACCTATTTTTCAAGAAAAAAATTATTGAAATGGTTACTTTTACATTGAGAGTAAATGACGCCATATAACGCATAACAGGAAGTAATAGTATTACTTGATAAAAAAGTGGGTTTTCAAAAAGAAAAACATAGCTTAAGAAAGCTAAAATTCAGCTCTTTCTTTTAAGTTTATCAAATATGTGTCAAGCCGACCTTTTTAAAAAGATATGAATGATTATAAACACAAATAGCATGAGAGCAAGAGAGACAGAACGACGCGTATGGCATGCGTATGGTATAGTTTGTGCTCTCGCTGAGGGCACAAACTATAACGCGTTAGAGAACTACCTTAAGGCGCACGCCTTAATTAGCGGAAACTCGGCTGCTCAAGGGGGTTCGATTCTCGGTGAAGTCACTCGGATTTTTTTCGGAGTTTTTCTTCAACGGAAAAAGAATCCTGCACTTCGGCTGTTTCGGGACGGGTTTTTGCCTGGAAATTTTTCCTTCGGAAAAATTGCAGGTTTGCCCTTGCTTCACAGGCGTAAGCCTGGGCGAATGCGAAACAGTGGTAGGGAATCTGTAGGCAAGGTAGTTTATGGCAGCCAACCCGATGCCTCTACAGGGGGCGCCGGCCTTACCGGTGAAGAGCTGATCCCTGAAATACGGGATCTTCTCCGGAAAGGCTACACTGGGAAGTGGACCCGATGCCCCCCTCGAGGGCAGAGAGTGCCGGCTTAACCAGCACGGTGCGTGTCTGCAATACGATCTCATCGAAGAATCTTCCCAGGGAGAGGGTATAAAATAGGTAGGATGCACTTGCTGGGCCCGAAGAGGCTGCAGGTAGGTAAACCCCAGAAAAAAATTAAAGTTTAGTTTTATAAAAAAGTAACTCACTTTTTAAGTTGATTGTACACTTTAAAATGTTTATTATCTTAAATATAAAGTTAGTTTTTTTATTTTTGAGTCAGTGGATCTAGTAATAATTCTCCCCTGGACAAAATAAGACCAAAAAAATAAGAATCGAATAAAATTTGAAGATGCGGCACCTTGATGAATGAAATTAAAAATGTATTAGAATATATGATTTTTAAAAGTCGAAATATTTCAAAAATTGTTATCTGATTTCTTATTTTGGGAGCTTCAACTATTGATTTTATGCCCTCCTACATAGTTTTCAAATAACAAAGAAAAAACAACCCCATATAACAAATTATTGATATTTTAAATAAAAACTAACTTCTGACACCGATTGTATAGCCATCCTGAAGGTGGTTTTCTAACGCGTTATAGTTTGTGCACTCAGAGAGAGCACAAACTACGCCATACGCGTCGTTCCGTCTCTCTCGCTCTCATGCATGCGTCGTCTGCTATTTGTGTTTATAGTCATTCATATCTTTTTAAAAAGGTCGGCTTGACACATATTTGATAAACTTAAAAGAAAGAGCCAAATTTCATCTTTCTTAAGCAATGTTTTTCTTTTTGAAGTCCCGTTTTTTTGTGACGTAATACTATTATTTCGTGTTATAGGTTATATGGCGCTCATTTACTCTCAATGTAAAAGTAAACACAATAATTTTTTTCTTGAAAATTAGGTCAGCAACCTATATTCAAAAAACTTGTAAAAAATTCTTTGTTTATTAAGGGGGAGGGTAAAGTTTGTTCGGTCAAAAAAAGGCAAATTTTCAATAATTTTTTTAGAGCACTTTGCTATTATCGATTTATTTGAAAATTTAGTATGTTATTATACAATATTTTAAAAGTTTGTAAAAAAATTTTGGTGCAAAAATATGAAGAAACAACGGAGTTATAGCAGTTTTTCGCCGATGCCTCGAAAAATGTTTTTTTTCCGGTGACCGCGAATGCTCATCGCTGGATTATCTAAAATCAAAAAAGTAAATAGTTTTGGTTAGTTGATACCTTTCTCCCTCAAATGACGCTTGGTTTTTTTAATTTTATAAATTTTTTCATGTTTTGCATCATTTTTAAGGTAAAAGGTCGATTTTTGCAAAAAAAAACGACTTATTTGTTATTGTAAAATTGAAAAAATAAAAAAAAAAAAAACGAAGCGTCACCTGAAAGCTTTATATGTGTAGAATATGTGTACAAAATTTCAAAACGATCAGTTGAGTAGTTTTTTTGGGACGCTGGTCACCGGCTTCATAGAGACCCAAACAGCTGCCGCTTACCGCTCGGCGCAGGTAGCTAAAATGTGCGTAAAACTGAGTTGGAGCAAGGTTCGTTCAAACTGCTATAACTCCGTCAATTTTGCTCGGATTGATCTCAAAATTTAACACAATATTTCTGAGGTGTTATAGATTCAAAATATCAAATAAAAAAAATTGAAAAAAAAAGGTTTCAAACTTTACCCCCCCCCCCCTTTAAAGACTGTAATAAAATTTTTCGGTCCCATTTTCAGGAATATTGGGGAACCCACGGACGGGGACACTTTTTTTATCACTTCTTCAGAGCTCTCTAGATGGGATAAATTTGGGCCTCAAAAATTTTTGAACTCATGAAATTCATAGATTTTTCATCGATCTTTCCAATGGTGACATCCAAAATTAGAAAAAAAAATTTTATTACTCAAAAATGAAGTTTAAGTGTAAATAACACCGAAAAATATTTTTTTTTTTATTAGATTTTTTATCAACTGTCCGTTATGCAATCATCTTGAAACCAATTTAGATGGTAGAGGGATTGTCTAAACTTCAAGAAACTATATTTGGGAAGTTAATTTTGTCACCTGAATGATCCAAAATGGCGTCCGAAACGAGAATTTTCGCTCATTATGTTTAGGACGCTTCTAAAAAACTATAAGCTTTTCGAAAAAAACGATAATTACAAAAAGTGCTTAGAATTTTACCAAAAAATACAATAGAAATTTTGCAGAATTTTTGGAGACAATTTTGAAAATTTTTATACTCGAGTTTTTCATAATTTAAAAAAAAATTTAAGAAAAATTCGGAAAAATTCTAATGAATTCTTTGATAAATTCTAAGCAATTCGAGAATAAAGTTTTTTAAAATTGTCTCGAAAAACTCTGCAAAAATTCTATTGTATTCTTTGATGAATTCTCAGCACTTATTGTATTTATCATTTTTTTCGAAAAGCTAATAGTTTTTTAGAAGCGTCCTAAACATAATGAGCGAAAATTCTCGTTTCGGACGCCATTTTGTCATCATTCAGGTGACAAAATTACCTTTCCAAATACAGTTTCTTGAAGTTCAGACAATTCCTCGACCATCTAAATTGGTTTCAAGATGATTGCATAACGGACAGTTGATAAAAAATCCAATTAAAAAAAATTTTTTTCGGTGTTTTTTACACTTAAACTTCATTTTTGAGTAATAAAAATTTTTTTTTCTAATTTTGGATGTCACCATTGGAAAGATCGATGAAAAATCTATGAATTTCATGAGTTCAAAAATTTTTGAGGCCCAAATTTATCCCATCTAGAGAGCTCTAAAGAAGTGGTGAAAAAAGTATCCCCATGGGTGTTAATGGGTTAAGGGGGTTCATCCGACAAGGAACGTATCAAGAATCAATGTCACCCTGCACCGCGCGCACAGGTTTACTGGCATGGTGCTCCCACACGGAGAGACTTTTGGTACAACTGCTGCACTCTGTAGTGCGACCGTTGCGCCAACCGCGCCCTCTCTTTTGTACTTTTAGTTTGGAACAACTGCTACACCAAAAACGCGTAACTGTTCGACCAAGGAAAGAGCGCAACTGCTATACTAATACTCATGATCTGATTTATCGCTGACAATGAGATACGAAGAAATGTTAGATTTTTTTACGAAGTATGCGGAGTTAAGTCCACTGAGGATACTTTTTGAATGTAAGTATACGTATATATTATAGTAAATTATCGATAGAATTGGTAATTATTATCCTTGATGACAAACCTGTATAACTTATAACTAGTAGCACTGCAATTAAATTTGATAGTCATTTTAATTATTTAATTATAGTTTGTAATTTTTATATATTTTTATTTAGCTAATAGTGTGACAAATGAAAATTTTGTTAATCTGAATAATGCACAAATCTCATCCTTGCTTGTAAATAATGAAAAGATATACTAGAATTTATATCAAAATATAATTTTGAGAAAGGTCAATTGGCATGTGAAGATGAATTGATGGAAGAAATGGAAGTGTGTGATGTTAGTGTAGAAATAACAACGAATGATAGTGTAAATGAATCCAATGATTTCCTTCGTTCCAACCATTCAAATCAACCTTCATCGTCACTTGTTGAATCAGGTCCTTCTAATTAACCTCCAACATTAATTTCATTTCATATTCATTTAACAATTCATTAATTTATAGTTAATTTAGGGTATGTTCAAAATGATTTACTTAACTTCTTAAACTCTTCATTAGAAGGACAAATTGCTCTAGGCAAATATAAATATACTAAAGTATTAGATTATGGTAGACTGAAAGATATGATAATTTTAAAACAATTAAAAGACAACCCGCGCACTTACAAGTAAGATATAATATATTATTGATTACTGTATTATGTTCTTTTTAATATTAGTGATGTTTATATGTTGAGTCTCTTATAAAACTTTATGTTGCTATTCATTGTACACATAACTTTTAATTGCATGCATTTTAAAATTTATGTTATCGTATTCCTACATTTTTCTGTAGCCTTGAGTGCATGTACTACCATCAAATAGTCCTTACGCATGTAGTTTGTATTGATGATATAGTTACTTTTATTTTTACTTAATACTTAACAACATTTTTTTCTATGTAATTTTTTACTTTAAAAGGTTAATACTGCAACTTAAAATATTAAGATAATGAATAAAGAATATAATTTATGTTTAGGCTAAAGACTGAATATTTTATTAAAGTGCGAAAAGAAATAGAAGAATTATTCCCTACTGAAGACGGAGACCTATTCTATATTCCACATACAATTAATAATGGAGAGGTTAGTGCTAAAGGATGTCTTTACAACCATTATAAATTTATCAGAAAAGATCTGCGTACAGCTCGTCTTTTGGGAACTGGTGCAGTCAATACAGAAAATATTGATGTTGCAGATGTTACAGATACTTTTAATGTTGGTAAGCTAAATCAAATTATCTTTAATTATCTTTTTGAAAATTGTAATTAATACAATAGCCATGTTTAACTTTACAAATTTTGTTATCCAACAAGTGAAGATTTATTTGTTTGTACTTGCGTTGCAGAAACCCAGCAATTTTAATATTTTGTACCTGTTCAAGTAATTTATGCACTTTTATTTATCGGAACCTAAAATTGGTGTATTCACATAAAATACACTTCTATTCATCTGGCTCATTGACATAAAATATATACATGAATTTTTATTCATTGGATTCTAAAATATGTGTACTGTAATAAAATAAAGAAGTTTTGGGATTCGATGGATAGGGTGCATAGATTTCTCAAACCTGCAAAAAATCTTTAAATTGCTTTTTTCTGTATCGAAAGGACAAACAATAAAATCTTGACTCTTAATGAAATTTTATATAGGGGAGGGCGGGGCACGTGTGACACCCTAACTTTGATTAAAAATAACAACTAAACCGTGTATTATTTCAAAATGTACAAAAACGGAATAATTAGATCAGAAAAAAATAAAATAAAATAAACTATTAACTTTTTTTTCATTTTCTTTTAATTATTGATAAAATACAGAAAAGAAATTCTGAAAAAAATGCTCTACGTGCCCCACCGGCGGGTGGATTGTGGCACCCGACGGGGCACGCATGGCACGGTCAAATTTAATATTTTACTATAGGTATTTTTCAATTCTTTTTTCCAGTAATTAATACTTTAATAATTATGCCATAATAAAATTTTCAAAAATCAAATAATTAATCAGTCTATTGAAAATTTAAAATTTTATTTTTATTAAGGAACATAACAATTTTTATTTTAAAATAAATTATTACATTTTAATAAATGATTTTATATTATAAATTCCTTCTTATAAAATATGATCACAACATAATACTTTTGTTTGATTAACAAATTATCATTATTATTACAATAAGTTTAAATTTAAAGATTTCGCATCATTTTCATCTATGTAGCATATTTGAATTACCTGACCATTGAAAAAGGCAGTTTGAGTATCTACAATTGATTCTTCAGGTATTACTTCTCTAAAGTAATTTTCATTATTTACGGAAGCTGAATTATTATTAACAATGGATAAATCAAGCTGATTTGTGTTTAAGTCTTCAAATGGCTTTTTTCTACTCTAAATATAACTTAATACGCAGTCGAAATAATCGTTATTTACTTATCAATGTAATAATTGAAACTAAAAACTACTTAAAACTAAATTATTGCACTGCGTAGTTGTTAACCCATCTTGCTCCGTTTTTGGTTTGTAGGTTACATCACTTCGCTCGGCGGCCGCCGCGGCGCACTGATACGCCCGAGTGTGCCACGCGTGCCCCGCTAGGGTGCCACGTCATGCCCCATTTTAATACCATTTTCATTTTTTAATTATATTATTTATAAAGATTTTCTGAAAATAACAAAAACAGGGCTTGAAAGATAAAAGTTGAAACTATCAAATAGGTTTGGTCTCATTTAGAAAAAAAATCATTTTCTCATTGCTCCAAGCGACTTAAAAATGAATTCAACCTTGTTTCTAAGCACCGATTTTCAATCTTATTAAATTAAATGTTAAACATTATCTATAATCTCAAAAGTATAGAGGAAAATTCTAAAAGCATATCTAATTAGGTTTACGTAAAAATTACATTTTTTGCATTCATTAATATTAAAAATATGAGGGTGCCAAACTTACCTACCTGACACGTCATGCCCCGCCTTCCCCTACATTATTACAAATATTGACGCCCGCGACAATCGCGGATTTACTTTCTTTTTTCTTTTTTTTACACTCGACTTTTTTCCCCGAACGTCGAGTATCGATTGGCTCCGCGAGCTTCGGAGAAGCTCACGTCACGACTTGGCCGACGGGCTGCACCCTTTAAGCGGGGGTGGGGACCGAGCGGCCCGCGAGCGCGGCCCAAGCTGCATCCGATCTGCACATCTTTTACGCCGCCCGGAGGCAGCCAATCAGCGAGCGCCGCCGCTCGCCCCCTAACCGCACCGAGGTATTTTGCCAAACCAAGATTTTCGGAGCGAGACTCGCTCTCCGCGCAACGCGGACGGCGGACCTTTGGCCTAGAGCCCCCGCGCCAGGTTCTCCTCGGAGAGGACCTCACCTGACTCCCGCCGCGAGCGACTTCGTCACTCTTGGCAAAAGGAGTCCCCCGCTTCCTCGCCTAGCGCGGACTTCGTCCGCGCCAGGGCATAAAGAGAAGACTCCGAAATACGTTTCGGGGTCAACGGGGAAAGGGTGAGGGACTCTCCCACCTCGAGGACCTCGCACGAGACGAACCGCGAACGGGACCGCTTGCATCCTTTTTCTATAATAATATTTAAATTAGTTTTTTTTTAATCTCTTTTTTTACTCTAGTTGCTCTACCATTTTTTAGATTATTTATTATGATAATTTTAGTTATTGTTTAATTTATTGATAACTAAAAAAAATTTATTGATAATAAAGTAGGGTTGATAAACCCTACTTAACTCCTTTCCTCATGCTCTCGCCGACCCTGAGCATACGTCAATATTATAACAATGTATTATTAATTTTAGTTTGTTTTTTCAAGTAATTTAAAAAAAATGCTTTTAATTTATTAACATCTTAATATTATTGCAATTTCTTTTGTTAATGCAAAATAAATTTATTAAAATGCAAATTGGGTTTATTACAGAAAATCAATTGGATTGCTTGACAGATGTTGATCAAACCAAATATACATTTGAACAAATTTTAAAATATTGGAATAACTCTTTTGAAGAAAGAAGCAAACTACTTTTGAAAAAGGAAAAAAATAGCAAAAGTATAACAGTTGAGAAATATTTAAAAAGCTTTTCATGCTTATTGTCTCCACACACCATAACATTGGTAAGCTATTAATATTAATGTTACATGCGAAATTATTTTAAATTAATTTTCTTTTCTTTTAATAAATTACATGTGATTTTGAAAAAATAATCGAGGATTTTCAAAATAAGGGCGTAATACCTAAAAACACAGCTTTAATTTATGATTCTACTTTTTCAAAAAAATGGTCTAAAATATATAAACAAATTCTTTTTTTCGCCCAAAAATCAAAGAATATTGAGGTGAAGCAATTTATTAGAAATCATAAGGCTTTCATGAATTCAGGTAATATTTTTATTAAATACTGTTTCTAATTTATTTAATTTTATGTGATTATTATTGATTATATTTTTGCTATTAGATGAATATACTGACTTGTTAGCTCTTTTATTATTGCCTTTGTGCATGAAAGCAACCAAATCTTGCAAGATTGGTGAAAAAACAATATTTTTATCAAAAGAGGATATATCTAACTGTTTCATTCTGCGTGTTCAGATAAAAAGTAGCTATTATACATTTTTTATACCAGTCTAAACTCAAAATCACAACTTTGGTATGATTTTTCGACGATCGTGGTATAAAATACTGTTCGAAACTAGTGCGAAAGTCGATTATTTAGCTCATGTGACTTTTTCGCACTCGCTTCGCTCGTGCAAAAAGTCACATGGGCTAAATACTCGATTTCCACGCCCGTGTCGAAATGTACCACTCTAACCTCAAAATCACAACTTTGGTATGATTTTTCGGCGCTCGTGGTATAAAATACCGTTCGAAACTAGTGCGTAAGGTGATTATTTAGCTGGTGTGACTTTCTCACCCGTGTCGAAATGTACTATTTTACAATATTTCGTATAAAACTATTTTATGTGATTAATTGTATTAACTGTAAGTTTTCCTTATATTTTGTTTTCAAGCTTTAGATAATATAAACCAAGAAATCGATAATTTTGAAAATTGGCTTAAGCAACGTATAACGTACAGTTATACCCTTATTTAGTGTTTTGCGGTGATGTAGGTAACATTTCGTCGATACAGTTTTATGTTGTTATTAAAAGCGAAAAATATGTTTACGACAGTTTCGAGTCTGCAATAACGTGCTGTTTAAAATGTTTCATTGCGTTACAAGGACTCCCATTACTTTGCGATTATGTATGGATGTTTAAAAAAAAAATGGTTTATAATTTTTCTCAACTGATAAGAATTTTTCCATCGGTCTTACAGTCTTACAAATTAAATTAAAATAATTAATATTGAAAGTATTCACATTCTAAGAAATCGGAATAATGTAAATTTAATGATAGAGTCAAGTAAATTAGATAACATTTATCATTCTTTATTAATTTAAGTGAGAATGGCAAGTTGGGGAGGGGAATGTGGAGGGTGGTGGGGTAAGAGAAAAGAAGGGGGTATGGGTGCATGGTATATACGGAGGTGTATCGCGGGTTTTATTTTAGTCCCTGAGGAGGAGCCGGAGCAGGCTCGAAACGTCGGACAATGTGGTGGTGGTGGGCAGTCAGATCGTCCTTTGCTAACAAAGTTTTTTCCAGATTTTAATTAAGTTTTTATTTCAGATTCTGCGGGGGTGATTATAAACAAGGGCAATTTGACTGCCATAAATATTAATTATTTTAATTTAATTTGTAAGACTGTAAGACCGATGGAAAAATTCTTATCAGTTGATATTAAATTGCAGTCGACATAAGTAATATTTTTAATGATAAAACTAAGGTCTATTAAAGGTGGGGTAAAATGTTTTTTAGAGATATATATGGGATTTATGGGAAGGTGGTGAAAGATTATTGCTCAAAATGGGTAAAAATGGTTTTAAGGATTGTAGTTTTAAAGGAGCAACTCACTTTTCTTCTAAGGTGTAAAAAATCAAATATTTTTCCTAAACATATTGGAAAAAAATTTGATGATAAGGGTTTTTATCGGGATTACAATAAAAGAGTTTCTTATGATCTGCGGAAAAATATTTTCTTTTTCAAAAATAAATTACTTAACTTAGAAATTAGAGATTTGAATTTTGAAATTAATCGTTTGAATAAATATTTATTAGAGCTTGAAAGATATTTATATAATAAAATAGAACAGAATGATTTGCAAGAATTTTTTCGTGGTCAAAAGAGGCACTTTGAAAAAGTAAAATATAACCATAGGAGTAAATTAAAAAGAAAATTTGAATATTTAAAGCATAGAAAACACTCTCAGGTTAATCAAACTAACAATGTTAATAAGGATTGGTTTAGAAATTTAACTGACAAAGTAATACCAGAAGAAGTGGTAAATATCATGTCAAAGGGTGCTAAATTTGGAATATCATATTCAAGTAAATCTCTTCCGATCAAGAATATCATCGCTGAGGTAGAAAGTAGTATGAGTAGGTTTAATCTGGAGTTTAAAAAAGAATGTAGGAATTCTTTAGTTAAAGTTATTGATAATTTTAAAAGAGAACATAGATTTGATAATTATTTGAACAGTAATTTATTCCATGAATTAAAAATAACGAAGAAATTCTTGAGAGAGAATCCGAATATGATCTTCCAAAAAGCAGATAAAGGAAATGTAACTGTAGTTTCAGATAAAAGGGATTATATTAATAAAATTCAACTTATGTTGGAGGATGATACCACTTATGTGAAAATTAGGAATCCACATATCAATAGACTACAAGATAAATTGAAAGAATTATTGATGCATTGGAAAACAAAAGCTTATATTAAAGATAGTATGTTTAAATATTTAAAATGTGAAAATGGCACTGTAGCTAAATGTTATGGGCTTCCTAAGATTCACAAAGAACAGTTGACATATAGAATAATAATATCATCGATAAATTTTCCGACGTATAGACTTGCTAGATTTTTGTCTAATATATTGTTCAAGATAGTGGGTAAAACAAATTCATATATTAAAGATAGTTGGAGTTTTTATGGTATAATGAAAGATATTATTATTCCGAATGATCATAGGATGGTTTCATTGGATGTAGTATCTTTGTTTACAAATATACCTTTAGAGTTGTTGAATGATATTATACAAGATAAATGGTCTGAAATTAAAGTACATACTAGTTTAACAAAAGATGAATTTATAAAGGCACTTAATTTGGTTTTTAAAAACACACAATTTTTTCTTTTGATAATAGTCTATATGAACAAAGATATGGTTGTCCAATGGGATCACCTTTGTCACCTGTTATAGCCAATTTAGTAATGGAAAAATTGGAAAGTATTGCTTTGTCTAAGTTGGTTTTTCAGCCAATTATTTTTAAAAGATATGTTGATGACATTTTTGCAGTTGTACCAGAATGTTTTGTGGATGAAATGGTGGATGTGTTTAATTCTATCCATGATAGAATTAAATTCACAAAAGAAGTTGAGAAAGATTATCAATTGAGTTTTTTAGATATTAGAGTCATTAGAGGTAATAATAATAGAGTGAAATTAGATTGGTATAGAAAACCTACATGGTCAGGTAGATTTTTAAATTTTGATTCTCACCACCAATTCGGAAACAAGACAGGTGCGATCAAAGGTGTCATTGACAGAGCGATTAAATTGTCACATAAAGATTTTAGGAAAAAGAATTTAAATTTAGTTAGAGAAACATTTATTAAAAATAGTTATCCCGTAAAATTTATTGATAAAATGATTGATGAGAGAGTGTGGGAAATTTATAATGGTGGATTGAAGCAGCGGGTAGATAATCAAACAAGGAATAGAAATGGAAAGAATGCATATTTTAGTTTACCATATGTTAGAGGTTTGTCGGAAAGGATTAGAAGGGTTTTTAGTAAACATAATATTCAAGTTTTCTTTAGAAATGATAATAATTTAGAAAGGTTATTTAGTAATTGTAAAGACAAGGATGATAAATGTTTGAAATCGGGAGTTGTTTATAAAATTAATTGTAGGGATTGTAATGGTTGTTATATTGGTCAAACGGGTAGATATTTGAAAAAGAGAATATATGAACATCAATATAGTTTACGCAGATCAAGTTGTACATCGGGTTTGAAAGAACATTGTTTAAATAGTTTGCATTCTTTCGATTTTGGGAGTGTGGATATTTTGGAACAGGGGATTAAGAATAAATATAAGAGGGAAAGCCTTGAAAGTATTCACATTCTAAGAAATCGGAATAATGTAAATTTAATGATAGAGTCAAGTAAATTAGATAACATTTATCATTCTTTATTAATTTAAGTGAGAATGGCAAGTTGGGGAGGGGAATGTGGAGGGTGGTGGGGTAAGAGAAAAGAAGGGGGTATGGGTGCATGGTATATACGGAGGTGTATCGCGGGTTTTATTTTAGTCCCTGAGGAGGAGCCGGAGCAGGCTCGAAACGTCGGACAATGTGGTGGTGGTGGGCAGTCAGATCGTCCTTTGCTAACAAAGTTTTTTCCAGATTTTAATTAAGTTTTTATTTCAGATTCTGCGGGGGTGATTATAAACAAGGGCAATTTGACTGCCATAAATATTAATTATTTTAATTTAATTTGTAAGACTGTAAGACCGATGGAAAAATTCTTATCAGTTGATATTAAATTGCAGTCGACATAAGTAATATTTTTAATGATATAATTTTTCTTTTGTTAAGAGTATTTTTTACATTAATAAATTTATAACTGATTTAAATAAAATCGTAGTGTAAGGAAATAGCGTTGTATGTATATTATACGTTTGTACAGATTAGATAACATTTTGTGATAATTCGTAATAAATTAATATAATTAAAAATGGATTTTATGTTAATGGAACCGTGCACTCCCGTAGTCAGAGCGCGTGTTTATACGGGACTGGCACACACATATAGCTCCGTGTCGCTGTGAGCGCGCACACAGAGCGGTGCTCGCCTGTGTGTACCTCCATCGCGCCTGCGAGCGCGGCCGTAGGGGAGAGGAGGGCATGTGTGGCACCGTAACTTTAGGGCAAATTTACATTAATATCTTAAGTATATCAAGAAGTTCAAAAGAAGAAATAATTAGATAAACATATTTAGAAATAGAATTAATAGTTAAAAAACGCTGTTTTTTAATATATTCTGAATGATACATCGAGAAGTAAAACTCGTTAAAATGCTCTACGTGCCCCACTATGGGGCATGCGTAGCAAGCGGGTGGGGCATGCGTGACGTACTCAACATGACTATGTCAGAAAGTGACGGATTTATTTTTTACAAAAAAGTTAAAATTGATAAGCTTTTTTTTAAAAACGCAATAAAACGTAAATAGAAAATAGAAAAAAATTTGTTTCATTGTTATAATTTATTTTTTATCAGGTACATACATGATATATTCAAATAATACAGTTTTTTTAAATTTCTCTATGTAACTAGTTAAATTAACTTAAACGAAATTTGTTTTTCTCTCTATAACAAAAAATAAATAATACTTTTTTTTACTGATCAGTCTGTAGTTACACAGATCATAATATTTTCGCCTTACATTATATGTAATAACTTTGAAAACTCATAAAATTATTCAACATTTTCATAATAAATTATAAAATAATATTTAACTTATATTTAATAAATAACATTATTATTTTCTAATGCTACGTTCAAAGGTGATTGAATACACTGAAGTGGTATAAAATTAGAAGCAGACGAGTGCATATTTTCTCTATAAGGATAAATACATTGAGCTGTGGCATCGTCTAATTGCCATATTATATTATAATTTTGTCTTCTTTTTGTACACCCGTATCATCACTTTATTGAACCCTTGTTATAAATTACTTAAGAGCTAATAAACTTATCTCTTAACAATTAAGCTACATTACTCACGTGACTAAGTAAAAGGTTAGAATTTCATCAGCTGTTTGCTTCGTAAACCAGCCGCTAGTGGCGACGTGTGCCACGCGTGCCCCACTCCTGTGCCACGCATGCCCCATATCAGTACTTTATTAAATGTTAATAAATACTTTTGAAAATAATATTTCGAGTAAAAATCCAAACGGAAGTTGAAAGTTCGTGTTGAGAACTATCGAATACGTTCATTTTGAATAAAAAATTATACATTTTTTTATCCCTGCCAAGCGAATATAAAATGAAAAAAAGGTGGCTTTCGAAGTAAGAATTTCAGATATTTATCATTTTTTTCATAATAATTTTTTTTATATTATTTTTACAGAAAAAAGAAATAGAAATATTCTTTATTTACACATAAAAAAATTTGCATTTAAATATTTATTTATATTATAAATATTCGAGTGCCAAACCAACCCGTCGTGCTACGCATGCCCCGCTCTCCCCTACACCTAAAATTCCATACTTTCAACTACAATATCTTAAAAACGGTGAAGCTAGGATCTCTGAACTTTTAATGTTATTCTAATTATTGATGTTAATAACATATTAGTTTTTCAGACAAACGCCAAATATATCTTCGAAGTTATAGACTGTAACGACCTTTAGCGCGTATGCGTCCTATAAGACGCCATGTTAAAATGTTCAACTTTGCCGTTTAATATCTCGATAACGGTGAAGTTAGGCTCTTTTTTCTAAGGATATGATATAGATAATGATGTCACATACATGTGACGAAAGTTTCAAAGACTTCCCAAATAAGCTCAAAATCAGATGAACCCTCTTAAGGAGGTTGGCTACCGCTGCTCGTGCGGGGCAGGGGGGAGGAGTCCCCTCGCACCGCGCACCCCCTCTCGCAGCCGACGAACTCGATCGTTTGTTTACGTTTTGCCGCAGTACTCTGCACAATCGGTGTTGTACGTCGTTTTCAGATTTCGTATACACATTTGCCTGTACATTTTCTATATTGCCAATAGTTTTTTGGTTCGTTATTACCTTTTTTAAAGAATCGCATCCTATGTGTCTTGAGTTTTACTAAGGTTATGGTTTTACTTCCATAAGAACCCATGTATAAGAGTTGAACTTTGAAGTTGAATTATTCCATAACCGAGTTGACAAACGATCTGAAATTCCGCACACTTATAGGAAATGAATCGAAGAACAACAATATTATGTTTTTGGAATGATGTAACCATTTTCATTTCGGTAGCCAACCTCCTTAAGGCACGAATAGGCGTGAGAGCGGACTTAGGTAAACGTGCTATAAAATATCGTACGACACTAGTAATATACTATTAAGGTGGTTTTATACCTAATTGCTCCTCAGGCTAAAATTATCTGAAAAAATGAATTAAAATATAATTGCTATAAAATAAAGGATATGTATCTCTAATATAACTTATTTCTAATACAAAATCCCAAGAGATAAGTTTCTTAATCCACTTTATGCAGAATTATGTCATTTTAGAAAAATCAAGTGGTGAGCAAGTTTTTTTGGCAATCACTCGATGGATTTTGACGAGAGAAGTCGCAAATTACTTGGAAAACATGTACCTATAGCATGAGCTCTGGAATTAAAAAATATCGTGACTAAAGTATTTTTGCTTCCTCCTAGAGGAAGCTTTGTAATAGTAAAATTTTAAGTTTCGTTAAATCGCTCTAGAAACACGAATAGAGGTGATAGAAGTTCGAATCACTTGATTTAGAAAATGTCTGTATGGATGCGTGCGTGCGTGTGTGTGTGTGTGTGTACGTACACCGTTTTATCTCAGGATCTATTCGATCGATTTTAACCGGACAGGTCTCATGTTTTTTCTTTTTTTTTTGTGAATGGGGGAAGGAAATCCTCTTTTTGATTCGCCGATGAGTTTTTGTTTTATTTCGAATTTTCGATTTTCGCAAAATTCATTTTTGCCTTTTTGAATGATAACATTAAGATATTTGAATCAGATAGATAGCATTCGAAAGAGTATAAAAAAACCTATATTTCAAAAAAAAAATTATATTAGCTATTGCGGTTCTTTTGTTATTAACAAAAACGTATTTCTTTTTTAAAGCTTATAACTCCAAAAATAAATAGTCAATTTTTTGAAAAAATCATGATAATGCAGAATATAAATAGCTATAATCTGTAAAAATTTGAATCCATTCTGTCGATAAGTTTTTGAGAAAAAAATGAAAAAATGAAAAAAATGCGTTTTGTATAAATTACGTTTAGTTTAGTAAAATTTACTTAATCGCTTTGAAATTCCTTGTAGAGGTAGATTTTGGATACCTTTCAGCTAAGTTCTTTGGGCTAAATGATTGGTCAATAAATTTCAGAGATATTTGAGGTTAAAATTTTTTTATCTTTTTTTCAAATCGTAATTTCTCGAAAATGGTTCCATGAATCGGCTCCAAATTTATAGACAATTTTGTGTATGACTTAGATAATATATGTGCAAATTTTCATCAAGATCGGTGGATTACTTTTTGAGATATTTGATATTTAAAATTTTCGTATTTTGCAAAGCCATTTTCTTTGTCGCATGATAACTGGGGAAAAGAATTTATTTAATCATGTTGAAATTTTGTGGAGTTGTAGAGTTTACATGTTTATCGTATAAGTCCTTTAGGTAAAAGAATTGTCTCATAATTTTTAGAGATATTTAAAGTTAAAAAGTTTTTTACGTATTTTTCAAAATCGTAATTTCTCAATGACGACTTAATGTATCAGTTTGAAATTTATAGGTTATTTTGTATGCGATATAGGCAATACCTGTGTAAAATTTCATCTAATTTATATGGTTAGTTTTTGAGATATTTGATATTTAAAATTTTGGTATTTCTGGAAATGACTTTATATCGACGGCTGAGAGAAAGAAGAACGTATCTCGGCGCGCGGATGAAGAACGACTTATCTCGACGCACGGATGAAGAACGACGTATCTCGGCGCGCGGATGAAGAACGACGTATCCCGACGCGAGGATGAAGAACGACGTATATCGGCGCCAGTACACGGTCAGTATACGGCGAAACATTAAATTAGTCAGATACACTGGCCAATTATTTTGAGTTTGAACTAATTTTTCGAATGATCGTGATGGAAGTGAATATAGTAAGAATTACCCTCTCTCAATTTTGAGATAAAAATGTTAAAGTTGTAACGATTATGGTTCATGGGCATATAATTTTATATACACTCGTTTTGCCTTTAGAAATTTATGTAAATGTTTTTATTAGCTGGATATTTGTGTTAACATAATATTTTATTTGCTTTTTTTTATTAAGATGGTGTAAGAAATGATAAAATCAACAATCAACGATATTTTATTGAAAATAAAACAAGAGGATGACGAAAATTATAACGGACCATTAAAAAAATCAAAATTAGAAGTATAATTTCAATTTTTATAATATGTACACAATTATTGAATAATAATATATTTATAATGTAAAAAATGGAGTTATTATATATGATTTGGAAAATGTAAGTTGATCTCAGGGTAGATAGCAATTTTTTAATTTTATATTTTAAAATATTACTTTTTCTATCCTCCGGCCGGAAAGCGCCAACTTCCCAGCCGCTGCGCGAAACGAAGTTGCCGCTTTCCGGCGCCGTCGAGCAGAAAAATAGTATACAGACCTTGGCCAGTAAAAAAGAAAGCCTCAGATCACATGTTTGTCAACCTCGGCTTCGCCTCGGCCGACAATCACATGTGATCTGAGACATTTCTTATTTTTACTGCCTAGGTGTGTAATATACTAATTATTTCTTAAATAAAATAAGTGTCAAATAACAAATAATTTCAATAATAAGAAAAAAATAGTCAATTTTGCTTCCTCTTAGAGGAAGCTTTTTTAAATATTAATGAATTATTAAATCATTGAAAAAAAAGTATAATGAATAAATATATTTTATATTTAAAATATATCGACGGCTGAGAGGAAGAAGAACGTATCTCAGCGCGCGGATGAAGAACGACGTATCTCGGCGCGCGGATGAAGAACGACGTATCTCGCCGCGAAAATGAAGAACGACGTATCTCGGCGCGCGGATAAAGAACAACGTATTTCGCCGTATACTGACCGTTTACTGGCCGTAAGAGCGCCGATATACGTCGTTCTTCATCCTCGCGCCGAGATACGTCGTTCTTCATCCTCGCGCCGAGATACGTCGTTCTTCATCCGCGCGCCGAGATACGTTCTTCTTCCTCTCAGCCGTCGATATACTGTACATATAGGAACGATACATTAATTTGGAGGAAACTACGTGCCAACGAATTGGCAGCTATTTTTATGAACTATTACAACGCGTTCGAGTTTTTTATTCGAATTTTTAATTTAAATTTTCAAAAATTAATTTTGGAACGCTCCGTTTTATATTTGCCGGCAAAAGATATCGGAACGTTCCGAAATCAGTTATCGGCAACAACACGACAGCAAGATGGCATGTCGTATATCGGAACGGCGCGACCGACGGCGTGGTAATAACGGACTACAGACGTAGAAAGAATCGATCTACCCGGATCGATGCGCGCACCTACATGTAGACCTACACGAAGACAGAAAGATAGAGAGAGACAACGAGACATTCAGGGAGAGCACAAGTACCCTCATGCCGTACTGTGCATGTGCGTGCGCGCGCGCGCCTGTGTAAATCGGCCGGTCATTATATCCGTAAATATACGACATGTACATGTCAATTACGCGCTCAGTTACGCAACTCTCGTGCACAACGCCGCCGCCGCCCACTTGGTAACGACACCCGCTTAATTCGATCTCCCCCCCCCCCTCTCTCTCTCTCTCTCTCGCTCTCTGCTATGCACATACCGCGCGACCGCGTAATTCCCATGTGCGTATACGCGGGCTGCTGCTGCTGCTGCTACCGCTGCTACCGCTGCCCTTTGTTGCGAAATTATCGTCCGCGAAAATCAGCGTGACTTTTCGCGGGAAATTCGTTTCCATACCGAGGGTTGTATTTAATTATGAAGAGAATTTGCGTACACGACGCTGCGGTATAGATGGAATGTAACGGGTGTGGATTTTTCTTTGGCTTTTCATATTATACACGGAAAAAATTTGGAAGCTCCAGACCTCCGGTATTTATGCGAGTTGAATCTGTAAGAATCCAATATCTTCGGAGTCTTTACGATTCAAAAAACGTATGTTCTGAACTCCAATTCTGTCAACCCCGAGACTCCGAGATTTCCGGTGTTGTAGCGATTCCACTTTGGACGCCTGAGGCCCCCATCTCTGGTATCCTAGCGCGACAGTGTTGAGAGAGTCGACCGCCGAGATACAAAGAACGGGGGCCTGAGGACTCCATCGGGCGAATCCCCACGGCACCGAAAGACTCGGAGTCCCCGCCATTCCAATATGGCATCCATACACAACCGAAATTGTTGGAGTACTGTTGATTCCAAACTTCCGACATCCCAGGCTTCCAAATTTTTTTCCGTGTATGGACAGGCAGGAACGGATTGCTTACTAGGTATGGTTGATAAGGGAATCGCGTGCACTAGTGCACGGAGAAAAATGTTATAATAAATTTTATTATAAATTGTGAGAAAAATTACTATATTTTATAGGAACGCTGTGACATATCGAAATTATAATAATTTTTGCTACACAACATAGTAATTTTTATGGCTGACTAAATTTAAAAAAATTAATTTTTTTTCCATTTTTTGAACTATTTTTGCATTTTAATAGAATACTTAATGTGAAAATAAATTTAAAATTAGAAATAAAATTTTTTTTTTGACGACGGTTGGGATCGATCCTGAGACCCTCAGCATGGTAATCGGATGCGCTAACCACTTACCCAAGTAGGATTCTTGAGTACAAAATTTTGGAACTGACATATGTCAAACCCCTGGTTACAAAATCTCTTAAATGATAATATTGAATAACTACAATTACATAAAAAATACTTATCATCAATGTACATAATAAAAAATAAAATGATTGAATCGAGATTTTCAAAGTTTTGTTTACTTAAAAGCAAGGCCAAGTGAAATTGCAATGGAGTACATAACCTCAATTAGACCATGTGCACGACTTGACGTACGCAGAAAGTACTATAGTTGTGGCAATTTTTACTATATTGGATAACAAAATTTCTTATGACAGGTGGCTAAAATTAAAAGAATATATTTCAAATTTTACTATATCGCAGTTTTTGCTATGTTGTATAACAATTTTTCTTTTATGTAGTAATACTTTTTAACCAACACTGTAATGAAAATTACTAAAAATGTTGTAATTATTCATATAGTTATAACAAAAATGCAGCATACAGTGGAAATATCACACTTTTCTTATACTATATAGTAATTTTTATTATACTTATAATAAAATTTATTATAACATTTTTCTCCGTGTGTGTGCTACTGCGACGTACTGGGTGGATATAGTCACTTCGCGCTTTTAGAAGTGGTTTCGGTGCGTTGTCTTCTTTTTGCGTGGTGTGTGCGCTGGAATATGTGTCAATTATGTTTTGAAAAGTGTTTATATACGAAGGCTTATGGAATTTTATTTACACAACTTTTTTTTTCTGCGAGCGCATATTCAGAAAATTACATGTTTTGAATGTTTTCTTTAGAGCCGTGAATCATTATGCGAGACCGTTGCGAGATATATAAATACGTAAATTGCACTCTCTCTCTCTCTCTCTCTCTCTCTCTCTCTCTCTCTCTCTCTCTCTCTCTCTCTCTCTCTCTCTCTCTCTCACAGTGTGTATATATAGTAATAAACGGTCACTACTTTTTGCGCGAGTTTCTTTGAATTTCATTGAATACTCATTCAAGTGAAAATGGCGTTCATTACACGCGCGCGCGAATGCTTCATTCTCGAGCTCGACGCTCTTTCAGGCAAATCTCGCGATACAATGTTTGCACGCGATAAACCGCACTGTTATTAAATCAATAAACCGCGCTCTCTATCTGTGTATACTCTCCCTGGCTACACAAAAAAAACCCACAAAACCAAAAGTTTAAAATGAAAAGCGACAAAAACCAGCGCTACTTCGACAGAAAGAAAACTTTCTATCGCGCCTGCGCTTGAATTTTATCACTATTATATTTATATCCGTCGCTCCTCGTCAATGTCATGCGCCACACACACACACACACACACACACACACACACACACACACACACACACACACACACACACACACACACACACACACACACACACACACACACAGAACAGCGCGTGCAACGAGCTCGTGCGCGACCTTGCCTCGCGTTTTTCCAGCGTCTTGGGCGAGGCTCGCACAAGAAACGTGCAGCGTCGAGAGAGAGAGAGAGTATAGAGCCTTCCTCCTCCGTCCGGTTATTAACATCGCGGGGACGAGCTGCTGCTGCTGCTGCTGTTGCTGCTGCTGCACCCCCTCGGTACGACCGGTCGTAGGCCGCTTTTACTCGCTTTCTCCTAACAAGCGACGTTGAGGCAAGGAGGTGGAGGTGGAGGAAGAGGATGGACCAGTTTTTTTCGCGCTTTTTGCGCCACACGGACTCGCGCGCACGCGCGCAGAAGGCCTGTAATTCGCCGCGAGGTGGAGAGGAAGCCGGTGGTTTGCAGCTTACTGCGAAGAACAGAGGAAGACAGAGATGAAGGAAAGGGCTTTGTTGCGGGGTAAATGAATGAGCGTTGATTGGCCGGGGTGCTGGAATGTTGAGCGGAAGCGGGGTGACCTTGGGAAATAGGATGCGGTTTGAAGATATGATTTGTTGGGTTTACGCGTGTGCGGTTGAGGAAGTTTGTGTATGATCATAGGTATTTACATATTACAATACAATTATGATGTTGTTTTTAATAAGTAAGCAACACTTTACAAATTTAATTAGTTTTTTTTCTAGTAGTCAGTAAAGTTATATACTTTACTGTTAAATACTGTGCTCAAATATGGTCTCCTTTTACTAATATTATGATTAATAAGCTGGAATCGGTACAACACATACTACTCCGTTATATAGCATTTAAAATGCACAGACCATTAGGAAGATTTGAACATAAGTACTCAGAAATTGCGGAGATTTGTAATTTGCAAACGATCAAGTCACTTCACTTTTATCATGATTGTTTACTAGCATTTAAAATTAAAAACCATTACATGAACAGCCCAACAATTGAATCTTTTTTTTGCCATAGACATATTACATATTCACTCCGCAATTTTAGAGTATTACAGGAAACGACTCACGCTAACAATATCGGATTTTACTCAACCATTAACAGATTAAGACGATCCTGGAATACTCTTCCGCAAACGATCATTAACCTTGTTAATATCGCCTCTTTTAAACGTGCTGTAAGAGCATTAGCAATGCAATTCTGATAGTGAGGACTTTTAATTACTGTGCCACCCAAAGAATTTTTGTAAGTTGTAATTTTTGTTATTTTTGTAATTTTGTAATTATCTATATCGTGTAAAGGGCAATTATGCCCGTTCAACTGAATAAATAAATAAATAAAAAAGTTATATACTACTTTTCAATTTACAAATACGCTAACAATGAGAAAAGAAAATATTTACTGTTAAGATATTTATCAAGTTATCTAAAACTTTGATGTTGTATTAGTTAAGATATCTATATTAACTATTACAATATCTATATTATTCTGCACCTCAGAGTTTCGTCGAGGAACTCATGGCCAAAAATCAAGGTAATAAAGTAAAAATATAAAACATTCGTAGCGGAAAAGAATACCCAAGTCGAATTCTTCCAGTATTTTGTTTCCTCAAAGAGGAACCTTTGTAAAGGTAAAAAAAATGTTAAGACATGATCATGTAATCATGTAACAGTTAATGGACGATATTGTACACCGAGAAAAATGCTTTAGGAAAAATTACTATATTTGTAGTGTTACGTATGAATGGAAGCAGAATGATTTAAAATGAATTAGTTGCATAAAAAATACGCAACGAGCGGGACGCGAACCGACGGACCCGAAGTTCGTAGTTCCGCGTTCTACCACTGAGCTAACGCCGAGATGCTTGCTCGAGAGCATCGCAAGCGTCTAGTTCTTATCATGAAGAGGATGCGTCAGGGCTCAGATGACGGTCGAGCTGAGCCCATGATATCTCCGGGGTTGAGGAGAACGACGTCCTCGTCGTTTCACAACTTCTTGCTTCGAATTAACTTCTATATTTTTAATTCCTATATTTAATTCCTTTGTAGTTCAATCTTATTGTAAATTGCAGAGGCTGTTTCGCGTGTTCGCTTCCACAATAATGGTGACTCAGAGACTTTGGGGCTTGCCTAAATCCTTAATGCCTAATGATTCTTCGGAGCGTAATTCGGAAGGTAAAGTAGAAACTTCAATTATCGTCGCGGGTCGTGAATTCGGTCACTTGCCATAGTCTCAGACCTGAAGAGGCCGATAAAGAAGACTATGACACACCAGGGGCACCAAATCTGTTATGTATAAAAGGAAGCATACTGAATTAAAATTAATTAGTTGCATAAAAAATATGCGACGAGCGAGACGCGAACCGAGGGACCCGAAGTTTGTAGTCCCGCGCTCTACCACTGAGCTAACGCCGCGATACTTGCTCGAGAGCATCGCGAGCGTCTACTTCTTATCATGAAGCGGATGCGTCAGGGCTCGGACGACGGTCGAGCTGAGCCCATGACAATAGTAACCGTGGGACGGACTCAAATTATCATAAAATTTACTAAAATTTGTAGTAAAAACTCCTATGTTTTGAGTAATTTTTACTATGTATATAGAAATTTTTACTATAAATTATAGTAAATTTTATGATAATTCGAGTCTGTCCCAAGTTCCTATAGAATATAGTAATTTCTCTTACATTTATAGTAAATTTTCTGTAAACATTTCTGTCAGTGTAATTATTATAATATCAATGTTTTACTTAAAGATACTGAAATTGTTACACCAAAGATAATATCTTGACCTTTACAATACATAGTATTTGGCCATATTTAAACTTAGCTATCTGAACAGTTACAATGTCATCTTAATCATAAAGATATCCTTTTCTCAATGAATTAATCTTAGCCCAAGATTTTCAATAATAATGCTAATTTTTCAATCACTTATATTTCAAATCATTTTGCACTGACAAATCGAGGTTTCCCTCAACCGCTAGAATCGCTCCAATCCGTGTTGTCGTTTCAATTAATCTGAAAAACCGAAGCCGCACACACGCACGCAGAGGGGAAACGCGGTCAACTACGCATGCAAACACAACTATATCGCATAGGAGCGGCTGCAACAACGGGGATCGGCTCACACTTCCTGCCGCGCGTGCGCACGCCTCCTTCGTCCCGCACGTAACGTTTCCGGCTCGGTTGATGGCACTACTGCCTTCGTGGCCGACGACGCACGCGATTATTACGCGGGATGCCCCGGAGGGCCTATTCCCCCCACTGCGTGCTTTATTAGGGAAATGTATAATGGATGGGAGGGAAAAATGATGCCGCGGGCGTAAATTATACGCGCGCGCGTAAATACAGGGGTTGCCGCGAATATTTTGCGAGAGGAGGGCGATCGTTTGTTGTGATGAGTGTGTGGACGCGTTGTATACAAAGTTTTATGGTCATGATTTTGTGAGTAAAGGTGGGCGGTGTGATGAAGGTTAGTGGATGTTTTTTTTAAAGGGGAGAGTTGATTTTGATAGTGTATTTGATTTTTATTGGTTTCTATTTCTCTACCTGTGTACGGTGATATAAAAATAATATTGGAGTTTTTATTCGGTAAATAAGGGGATTGAGTATATTTATTTTTATTTAACCGTTTATTTTTCTTTATAGATCAAAATATTATAATACATAAATCGACTGTAAAACTTTTCCTTTTAAAATATCATTACAGATATTCTATTTAAACGTTATGACATTCTAATTATATCACAATTAAATCAATTAAAACATCAAGAACTTCGTTAAATCTTTAATGACGTTCCATTTCTACAAGCAAACAACTGAGTCAACTCATTAATCGAGCCAACAAAAGTGTTTATGCTGCTGGGAACAGCTCCTCGTCAATACCATCAGCAGCCCGTAACAACTAAACCAAAGATCGTGGCACTTACAAAGCAAAGCGCTAACACAGCTCCAGCTCACAATACAGACAGCCGGCGGCTGCAAGACGCGCCATTTCGGAATCGAGTTCGAAAAGCAGCCCCCGCTGCTGTCCCGAACTGGAACGTCAGTTAGCGCGTGCGCTTGCACGAGTCGTCTTGGGAGCTGCTCGCGTTCCCGACATTAACATTGACATTGACGCGCGCTCGCGCGAGCGCAAGTTTATCTCGCCGGCGACTGACGTAACAAAGATAATCGAAGGAACGCGCGCGCACGCCGAGAGTTGCGCGAAGTCTCTCGCCGCCTGGCAAATGCAATTATCTGCGCTGTGTTCCGCGAAGACGACGCGACGCGTTCTCGTCGTCGGTATCTGGCGAATATCGAAGGAGAGGCGACGACGGCATGCTAGGAAGATGGAGCAAGGGTTGATTCGCCGGCTGTTTTCGCATAGCTCTGATATAATCGGTTTCGGGAGGTCGGTGAAGAAGTAAGTGATGAGTGGAGGATTAAGAAAGTGAGATAACTGATATCTTATTGTTTATCGATTCATTATATTAAATTACAATGTACGAAATTATAGATATTTTCTGGAAAACATCGCAAAAAATAAAAATCCGACTTTTGAAAATTTTGACGCATACGAAGCTTTTTCTTTGACGATAGACAAACGAAAAAATATTCGTATAAGTTCGCTAAAAACTTAATAAAGTTTATGCATTAATGCATGTAACTCCCCTTTCTCGTATTACAATCAAGGAACTAAAAGGTTGTAACATTCAATTATGATTCTTTTTAGAAAACCCTACTTAATCTCCACAATCACCATTCCACAAGCCCCTTTACGACTCTCCATAATTTAAAAAACGAAATAACAGTTACACACCTACCCCGCCTTTTTAAGCATCATGTATATATATACGCCAGAGCTCTTCCTCGGCAAATCCTGTTAGAGGACATACACCCACAACGAGCTGCATCGTTAAATATCCCCCCTCGCGCGCTCCTCCTCGCTTATATATACTTTTGTTTTCCGCGCTCGCTGTCAACGCGCGTATAATTTTGTCTTCGCCTCGCGCAGGACGTCGTCGCGGGAAATAGAAACGGACGCGGCGTGTGCGCGCAGAGACAATGGACGCAAGAGGAGGAGGTGGAGGAACGAAATAACGCGCCAAAAGAACGGCGTGCGCGCGGCTATACACTCGCGCGAGGAAAGAAACCGGTTCTAACGTTAGTTATGGCGCGGTTACATAAAAGGCCTATAAAACACCGAAACGCCGTCGTCGCCGCGTGCACGAGAGAGAGAGAGAGAGACTCAAAAGGGTATATACGAAAATTGGAGTCGACCTTTTCGTCGGCGAACATTTTTAGGAAGTACGTGCTCGTGATTTTTTCTACGTTGTGGGAAATATATGGGGCGACGATGAGGCGGTTTTTCCGGGATTCAATTTCGCCGCAGTTTATGATCGTAAGTAAGCGATGCGAGGGAGATCTGCGTGCTCGCCCGAGGCGAGAAAATACGTGCCCATTGAATCTCGAGATTTACGCCGCGCAGATAAGTGGAAGCTCGCCGAGTTCGTTAAGTACGTGCGTAAGTCCGAAAGCCGAATGTAAAAATATTGGCCTCGCTTCTCGAAATGAATTATCATAAATTAGAATCGTATATACTTTTGAATATTTTTAAAAACGTTTAGAAACTTTTTTCTTTACTTGCTTAATTGTGAAACTACTCAGCAAGAATTTTGATGAGTACTTGAGTAATCATATACATCATGGCATGTGCAAAACATCAAACGTTTAATTACCGAAAGAGTGTATTATCCTCGATTATTTTAAGCCATTATCTATACTCCGCTCAAAATAATTGGATTTACAATATTTATGCACCATTATACCTTCCCACTTCCAAACTCTTCCTTATAGCCTCTGTTAAACTGCGGGCAAGAATGTCGTTGACCAACCGTCCGTCCGTTTACCCAAAAAAAAAAAAAAATCCGAAGCGACTCCCTGCATACGCAACCTCGCTCGAAATCGAGAGAGTTCAAGTTTAAGGCCCCGAAGAGACTCTCAAGTGTGAGAGAGAGAGAGAGAGAGCCAACAACACACAGGGAGCTGCCCGAAAATTTTATCTCGATACACGCAGGCCCTTCCTACGTCAACCGTAAAACTGCTGCTACCGCGCGAAGATCGCGTGGGCCTGATATAACCTGCCGCTGTGCTTTCCGGGCTATGCCCCATCGTACAATGGCCACAACGGCGGTGAACGCCAATTACCCAGGACGTGCGGGCGCAAAAAAAAGATGGGTGCGTACCTTTTTACGGGAGCGCGAACGTACTTAGAAGGGGGAGGGGGGATTTTTCGATGCCGCCGCGGATAGGATCAGCAGAAAGGAGAAGACCGGAGTGCGTGTGCACCTTGTGTAGTTTGTCATTTTCGCTTGTGGGACTTGTCTGATTAATGTGTGGTAAGGGAGGAATAAAGCGCGCGAAGTGCTTTTTGAAAGGTATATATAATAGAGAAGATGTTTTGGTAATTTTGCTTGTATTTTGAAAGTAACTGTTTTAGATGAGATAATGCCGGGAAACGGTTATTTATCAAGTTCAAATTGTGCTAAAGTAATAAGGATAATTCGTTAAGTGGCAGCTGAATAAAATAGGTGGATCCTATTTCGATGTTCCGATTTTGTATAATTCGATTTATCAATATTAGCGCTGAGACACGGTGCGCTTGTTATTGTCGCATATTAATAGAAAGGATTGAAACTATTCAGGGTAAAAGTATCACTGGAGTATCGAGGATATTTAAATAACATGATGTATAGTTGATTGACTTAACGCTACGTTTGGTAAAAATTGAATTAGGTGACTGGCTTGCTGTTGAATTTAATTATAAACGATCAAACAATATATCTTTCAAGTGTATATTTAAAAAAACTGCGTAACAAGATGTAAAAAACTGATGAATTTTTTATTTGTTACATAAAGATTTCCTTTTTTATTTTAAGATCCATTCAAATGTTACGAATTATTCAATAACAAGATACATAATTGAAGACGGATACTTTAGGAATAATTAAAAAATTATTCACATATACTTCACAAGAAAATTACGGTAGACCGCGAAGTGTACTTTCAACTCACTACAATTTCGAAAACGTATATTTCAAGAACCATCCCGAAATCTCAGTAGCGAGATCCAAATCTCCACACCGGAATAACTTCATTCACCTCGTTCCTTCTCTCTCGCTCTCTCTTTCTCTCTACACCTCGTGCTTTCTTTAGCCGCCCCGGCATGAAAGAGCTTCTGCGCGACAGCGGTCGCAAAACCTCTCGCACGTGCTTTCGCGAGCGTCGGAACGAAGTTAACGTCGCGAGAGGATTGACCGAGCGACTCGCGACGCGGTCGTGACAGGGAAGCGTGCGCGCGCGTCTCGTTCGTCATCTCCGTTCGCCTTCGGCACGTGTATATACGTATATATGACCATAGGCCACGTGAGAGAGTGCGAGAGAAGAGAGCAAGATGAATTGTCGCGCTGCAGCACCGGCTATTCCCGGCTGTCGTCGGCATCGTGAAGTTCGATGACGTCTGTTGGCACGACGCTCGGGCCCGCTTCTTTGAGATGAGTGTAAGAGGAAGAAAGAGAGAAAAGGGAGAGGGAGAGAGAGAGAGAGAGAGAGAGAGAGGAATAGCGAATGGGGAAGAGAGGAGGATCTTCGAGAGCTTGAGTTATGAGGTGAACGATGGAATCGATGAATGAACGGAATTTTAAGCGAGGTTTATGGATGGCTGTTCAGCTTGAAATGATAGGTGTGCGCGCGTACGCGGCTATTTAGTATGGATTGAATGTATCGTTTAAATAAATGTGTGACAGCGTTTGAGTCTAAAATGCTTTCATAACTTACTGCGCAACATATTACTATCTAAATTTGAATCAGTATACATGATACCAAATCAGTGGTATACTTATAACTGACAATCAGTGAACATTCGTAAATTATTAGTGATTTTTCTCTGATTATCAGTAATAAGTAAACTGATTTGATGCACTGATTTAAATTTAGGAGTAAGAACTGAACATAAATGTAATTTGGCTGTCCCGTAATATAAAAATCTTTTGCAAAAAACCAAGTACTCATAGGATCTCATTGAAAATCAGTTTCACCACAGGTACACCAAAAAACTATATATTTCACTAGAACTCCAGTTAATTCGGAATATATAGTTGGATATAAAATATAATTGGAGCGTAATTCACTGATTCATTTCAAGCCAGTACCAACTTTTCAAAAATTCAGCTATAACTCCGCGCAATATAGTTACGAGCAGCTCCCGTTTACAAATGCTTGGAGTCCCTCACATCATCACCAAAAAGTTCTCCCAACAACAACGCGGAGTGGTAGCGGGTGAGAACGAAGGCCGCGCGGCGCGAGCACACGGCCTGCTTCGCACGGTGCATCTCTGCGTTTGCACTTCTCTGCTTCGTCCCCTCCGCGCATGAATCATGCGCGCGAGTTCGCGAGCGATCGACGTGACGGGAATACCTTATACGCGCTCGCGTCCGGACTATACGTCCCGCGCGCTCTGCATGTAGGCATATATATGTACTCTCGCGATCCTGGAGCGAGATTTACCGGCACGCGGTGTCTTTCTCTCTCTTTCTCCGGGAGGATCGGATTACCCCTCGTGCGCGAGCACACGTGGAAAAAAGTAATGAGAGCGAGTGTGCGTGTGTATATGTACGGGCGGTGTCGTAGCGAGACTAATGACAAGGTGTCGGGCTTACGTGACGACAATGATAAGACTGCAGAGTGAGCCACTCGTTTTATATATATATATAGATAGATATGTATGAGTATAATATACATCACGTGTGTGTATGTGTACACGAATGATGAATGTGGAACTAGCGACGGTGTGTCTGTGCATGCATGGGAAGTGGGAGCGCGGAATGAGCGCGCGTTTTGTATGCGCCGGCAAGTCGGGGAAGTCGATCATTTTTCTGCGTGCCGCGAGGGAGGAGCAGGAGTAGTGTCTATGCGTCACGGTCGTTGGTACGGGGGAGAGTATTTTTTAATGGGGCCTCGATAATGAGGCGATCGGCGCTGAGGTCGACAGGAAATTGCCGAGGAGTTTGCATGACTTTTGTCATAGTGTTGTAGCTATGTATATGAAACGGGAAACCATTTGTTCTGCGGCATCGAGTGCGCTGCTTATGAATTGCTTTGAATATTGTTTTACGTTCATGGTTACTTTTTTAATAAGTTATTTGTATACAAAGAAAACAAACGTAAATGTTAAATTAAAAAGACCACTTATACAGCGTGAAGCTATAAAAATTAATAGTCCATCGTTATTAGCAACTAATATTCACGAAAAAAATTATTACATGCTTATTAGTGGTTAATTAGCTGGAAACTGCTCACGTCGTTGAGCATGCAGCAGAGTAGAAACTAGGAGGTGCTTAACTAGATTGAAAACTTTATCCGGATTAGATAGGTACTAAGTAAATACTATACGTTTTTCATTAGAGTCTGATCAAAGAATACTATCTGTCGTTCAATTCTAAAGCATCATCGGAAATTCAACGCCTAATAACATAAAGTTTATGATATCTTCGATCAACTACACTATACAAATCATACACCTTAATTAATTTAATTTAATATTCCAAATAAGCAAATGAATCGGCATCTCCTTACACACTTTTTACAGTACAATAAATCGACAACACTCAACGTCAGATCCCAAAGTGATACCCATTGAAACCAAAATAAAACCAAAAATCCCTCTCCCATACAATATCCCCATTAGCTCCACATATCACTGTATACGACGCATCCGCCCCGCGCCTCCATACCACATATTTGCGTCTATATCAATCAGCGCGATCCGCAGGTACAAGCCTCGCCAACAAATCAGCCGCGAATCGCGGCGGCGCTCCTCTCCTCTCGCGCATCGATTAACGCGCCGGCCCCTGCCGCATTTTAATTGCTAATTTAATTAAACGACTGGAGAGAGAGAGGCGGGCAAGCACAAGCCCACTCTTAAAGGGCCCCACGAGCAATTAAGACGTTATCGGCGCGGCATTATTACTTAATTTATCGAGGCGGTGCGCCCGCGGCGGGATGCGCGCGGTAGCCGATCGCCAGGCGTCGATAGTTTCGGCGATTGTCGGTTGAAGAGTTTAGTTTAAGGATGTTTTTTTTTTAATTGTGATTTGTGAAGAATTCCTTTGTTTGTGTGTTTTTGGTTGATTGTTTAAAAATACAGACTATTTATTGCAAATAGTAAGTTTTATTATTTATAAAACAGTCTGGAATCATAATTACTTTGAGAGGTAAAATTAATCATTGTTAAAATATTTTAATAATATTGTAAAGATAAAATAGTAATATTCATGCACAATATTAATTACGCTATTATATATATATATAATTATACAATTTACATTAAGCGCGATAAATTTAATTAACATTTAACTTTGCGTAACCATCACTGGCTATATTCTTCGAGTGTTAACAAGATTCAACATTAAGCGAGCGCGCAGAATTAACACACACTCTGGTGATATATTGAACGGCCTAATGCAAATTATGTATTTCTGAAGCTTATCTTAATGGCTAGATTATTCACAACCTCAAACAAAATAGATGTATGGCGCGGAAACACTCGCTCGCGCTATAGCGCAAAAGCATATCCCGAAGCAAGCGCAACTTATTGCCACTGCGAAATAATTCAACGGCGAAAAACATCGGCCACAGTAACAACGGCGATTAATCAATCTAAAACTCATTATTTTGGAAAATTACAGTACTGCCGTTCTCGCCTGCAACGATGCTCGCTGGTATATAAGAATTTATAGGGCGAGACAGTTGGAGGGCGGTGATATAGAAACGATAACTGGGTAAGTAGAACGAAGCGAGATCGCATTAGAGAGAGGGCGAAACGAAGGCCGAGGCCATTCAGCTGATTCTGCTGGAACGAATGGCGACGTCGACGACTACAGCATGAGTATGTACAGTTCTCGCGTGCTATAGAAGTATGTGTGGGTGTGTGTGTGTGTGTGGAAGCCAGCAGCACGTGTCGTGCGTCAAGGGAAAAATGAGCTTGCAAATAAAACGATAAATTGACGTTTTAAGAGGTTGGACTGTGTGTTAGGAACACAGGCGTTTCATAATTACGCGGACGGACAATGTTTAGTTGATTAAATGCGAAGAACGTCGTTCGTTACTTTTAAAAACAACAACAAAGCACGATATACATTGATTCCATTGTATTTTAAATGACAAATCTTCTGTTCACAACAACATTATCTGTTCTATTGTTTTACGTATAGGTTTGAAATGCTGTCGCATAGTTGCTAGATACAATTTACTAAAAATATCGTCTTCGCTAAAAGACAAACTATATTTATTTATGTTATGTACACTTGCTTCATTATTGCATTCGAACCGACATAATCCATTGCGACTTTATTATTCTTTGTAAACGGAGCCGTTACTTTTCGTCCGGCGCGAAGTAACTTTACGAGCGTGCACAAAAGGGAACTAATCAAAGCTTAACTCGCGCTCACGAGAACGCGCCTGTCAAAATAAGATTTTTGACCCCCATAACGCGTGGTAATTTAACGCAATGAAATAATCAAAGAAGCGGGAGAGAGAGAGAGAGAGAGACGGAGGGGAGGGAGAGAGAGAGGCCCGAGCTCTGAATGAAAGAGCGTCGCGTCACTTTGAGACACACGACAATGAGACCTCGTAACTGTGCGCGACGAAAACTTAACACGCGCTTGTTAAGTCCTACCAGGAATTCATTTAACGGCTCCGCGCTACAAAAGTCGACCCGGAGACTTTGCATGTGCCGCTCGCTCGAGCCAGAGAGAGGATTTCCTTTTCATCTCAGTCTTGTATAACATTTTTTGCGTTTTCCGCCGCCAGTGCCAGAGGTGAAAATTTATTTTCTCCTGCTTACGTATAGGTACTATATGTAGAAAACGCATAGTTCGGAAAATTTATTGTCTTGAAGTTAATAACTTAGGAGTGAGATGTTTGGTTATATGATGCGTTTTCGAAAACTAATTATGAAACAGTCCTTTTTTGTTTAATTTAATTAACAATAAATTAATAGTTACAAAATACATTGTATTTTGAGTTACATCATGGTACATTATACAAACATATAAATCCACACGAGGGAACTTAATGTAAGAATAAATTCATTCTTATAATTAAGGTACTCGCTAATAAACAACATGGACCTACAAAAAAAGACTGCAATCTCAAAGCATGTACGGTCAGCTACGGCAGATGTCCTATTATTATAAAGGCCGCAAGCGCGCAACTAAAACCGCAACGCATGTATATATATATAAACTTGAGAATCTAATTTGCAGCTTTTTTATTGCATCCCGCGGCTCGATATTTTTCTTGCGTTACTTTTTTTTCGCCGAACAATACAGCGACACGCGTGCGCCATGCGCGATAATTAAATTTGTTACTATGCAGAAATACTCGTTGTTACTCACTTAGCAGGCAATCAACTCTGCTGTTGGGACATTGCGAAAATGCGACTCACCTGTAACAGAAAAACAAAAGACATGAATATAAAGCGATCCGTAAATGCATAAAGGAAATCATTGTTTATTGTGTTTAAATAATGGTATGCGCAATAAAAAGACTCGCTCAGCGTACTATTATGTGTATATAATACCCCACGTAAAAAAAAAAAAAAAAAACTGAAAAATGATATCTGTTATTTCACTCTATATTAAGAGTAAACAAATTAACGTGAAATAATCAATTACATCGAAGCTCCAAGTATAACCCATTACAATTAAAAGCGAGAGCCCATTTTTGCAAGCCAGCGTTGAAAAATAGCATATCCGTTATATTCCCCGCGCATTCTCGAAACATCCGTTACGCCGCGCGTGCGTACTATAATGCTTTCGCAATAGAAATGACCTATCAATCAAGCAATTTTCTCGATGCTCGAGAGAGCGCGCAAAACGCGACACTGCGCGCGCGTACACATCACTGAAGTGCATCGCGTATATACTCGCGACGCGCGGTGAAAAGCAAAACGGAAACGACGAGAAAGGAAACGGCGCGACGGCGACGTCGGCGGCCGCGTATGTACGCGAATATCCTCGAGGATCGTTAGACTAATGGTGATTGGAGTCCCTCTTGTTTATGAGACAGTAAATAACAGAAGTTAGAAGTGAGGGAAAGGTGAAGGGGGGGGGGGGGGCGACGTCCGTCAAAAGTGCGCGTACGAGAGTTACGTGACGCAAGGCATAACTCACGTTTTTTCTTCTTCTTGCTGGGATAGGCGCGTTCGCTTATAGCGGATAGTGTATCTGTATACACGAGTATATATGTACGCCGCGTGCATCGGGCGAAAGTGTCGATTAGTTTCTTCGCTGGATTACACGCGTGGCGCCGTGATGAATTGCTGGTAGCGAGAAATCGCATATTTCCAGGCGTTATTTGACTAATGGATCGTATTCGTGTTAGAAAAATTGTTTATTGCAGTATTTTATTCATGATTTTTTTTTTCAATTTATGGTCGATTGATGACCACGAATTATAAACATTATGCTTCTGCGAAGTTTTATAATATTGTCGTCACGTCGTATATGAATGTTTTAAATAATCAATACGCGGAATTATAAAATTTAATTATGAAAATGCATACTTTCTGATTGAATCCCTCAAGTAGTTCATGCTTGTACATTAATTAAGATTCAATATTACTAAATTAATTGGAAATATATTCAAATATATTATTACACGATCTTCTATCGAATTCATAAATTGCAAAACATACTTTATTACAGTTTAATAAATTAATTATAAATATAGTAATTGACCATCAATTAATAACATAAATTTTTTTTAAATATACTCCTTACGATAAATTGAACTTCATTCGGGCAAACATTACACTTACACAGGAACACATTATTCATCTCTTACACTCCTTGCAATAATACTCTGGACATCGGCAATAACGAGTGACATTCGCACAACGGCATCACCGACGTCGTACTCGTCAGAGTTCCCCTCCCCACGCATAAAGAATATAATCCATACAGCGCGAGTCGAGACACGCGGAGCTGTTAATTATCCGTCCGACTCCGCAGAGCGAAAATACAATTAACCGTCCGAGAAGACAGAAACGCCAAGCTCGCATCAATACACTTATACCTCTCTAAACTTAGCTCTCCTTCTCTCTCTGAAAAAGCTCAATTCGAACGGTACGCGATACATGCGCACGCGCGCATACACACTCGCGAATCAACGTAATTAATTACGCGTTCAGTGAGCCGATCATAAACATCGACTCCGCGTGTATACGCGCGCATGAAAGATTATTGGCTCTCGCAATGTCAGGATCTGCGTGCAGCGCGCAGCTCCGAGATATATGCCGTGCGCGCACGGCGAAGGCTTTTCAAAGCGGAAATGAAAGATGACGAATGAACGTATACATATAGTGCGCGCGCGAGATCGGTAAAGCCACTCTCTCATTATGCCCCGCTAATTAGACGTGAATCGGCTCGATCCTGCAATTACGGAGTGCGCAAGCGCGTTATTCTCCTCTCTCTCTCTTCGGTCGTGAGTTCGTCTTTCGCTGTGCCGTGCGCGCAGCGCAGCGAGTTTCTCGCCGAGGGCGCAAAACAATAAGTGCGTCTGTTATATGGACTGTTATTATTTTTCTTCTTGGCCTGTTAGAGATTTCAGTCGGTAAATTGGACGAGTTCGCGAATGATGTTATTGAGAGGATGCATGCGTGATAAATATGACACATTCGCGCTTGACATTTATCTTGTATTTTATAGTAATGACAGCCGTATATAGTTGCGCGTATCTTGAATTGAGTCGATTTCTAGTCTAATCGTATGGGTCTTCATGAACAAGATGTTTTATTCGATGTTGAATTCACTTTTAACGTGATATGGAATTGGTTATATGAATTTAATTTTAAATAAACTATTATTTAAACCGTAGCTTTAAGTTAAATTTACAACTACGACATAGTTTAATTAAAACCTCCTAAATGGGAAATGACATTAAAATTCCTAGTGGACGCTGAAACAAGGTTAATCGCATTACTGAATCATTTTCGTTGGAATATTACTGAATTTCCTTCGAAGTATTACTTAGAAATAGAAACTGCTCTCAATTTGAAATTCAAGCTACTGTCATCGTTTCCGTTTACTCAACTTTATACTTACAAAAATAACTACTTGCACTAGTTGAACTGTTTACAAAGGAAGTGAATTTTCTAAATTGAATTCTCTCTTTTTGCATTATTTCCTTTTAATTTTTCTAAATTACACTTTCAAAACATCATACTCGTTTAGTTGAACTGCAATACGTAACATACAATATTAATAAGTCACAATTAATTCCACATCTCCCAACAACCATTTCCTTTCTTTACTATCCCAGATAATTCACTCTCCAGCACCTTTTTCTTCACTGACCATCGTCGCATCCTCTCTCTCTCTCTCTCTCTCTCTCCCCCCCCACTTCGCGATCAATTAGCATCCATTACCAAGAACGAAGCGATCGCGCGTGCTCGTCAGGGATAAGCCTACCCCCGCGGGCAACAGGGCGCGAGCACAAGTCCAGGCGGATGTGATCCGAGAGTGGCTTGATCCCATTAGGAATTGATCAGCTACTTGGCCGAAGGGATATCCTAGCTCTCATCCCCCTCTCCACCTCCGCAGTACACGGCGCGAGGATGCGCGCGCTTACACGGCGCTGCAGCGGAGGACAATTAGTACGTCTCGTTCGCTACATTAGAGCCGTCGCATATAGGCGGCAGTACCTATACACACACACACACCGGTTGGTTGGCCCATCTGCAGCGAAAGAGTAGTGCGTGCCACGCTGCTGACCCCGATATGTACACTGTGTGTAATCGAGGATACCCGCATGCTGCTGCTGCTGCGGGGAGGCTTCAGCAAGAGTGAGAGCTACCAGCCCCTTCGATTAGCGCGCGGAGAACGAGAAAGAGAGAGAAAGGTTGCAGTGTGTTAAGGGGGTTCATCCAACCAGGAACGTATCAAGAATCAATGTCACCCCGCACCGCGCGCACAGGCTTGCTCGCATGGGGCCCCCCACTCTTGTAGTCAGAGCGCGTGTTTATACGGGACTGACACATACACATAGCTTCGTGCCGTCTGTGAGCGTGCACACAGAGCGGCGCTCGCTGTGTGTTCCCCCACCGCTCCAGCGTCGTCTGCACGCGCTGCCGTACACCTAAAATTCCATACTTTCAACTACAGTATCTTAAAAACGATGAAGCTAGGATCTCTGAACTTGTAATATGATATTCTAATTATTGATCTTAATAACATATTAGTTTTTCAGACAAACGCTAAATGTATCTTTGAAGTTATAGACTGAATCGATCTTTCGCGCGTGTGCGTCCCATAAGACGCCGTGTTAAAATGCTCAAATTTGACAATTAATATCTCGATAACGGTGAAGCTAGGCTCTTTTTTGTGAGGATATCATATAGATAATGATATCAGGTACATGTGAAAAAAGTTTCAAAGACTTCCTAAATAAACTGAAAATTGGATGAACCCCCTTAAAGGGGGGTGTCGACGGTATTGAGTTGCGTGCGCTGGTATATAGCGGCCGGGATTAAGGTATCTCGATCGTGTCATGCGGTGGGACGAGGCTAGGGGATCCCCTCTCTACCCGCGGGCGCTCCTCGCTCACCGCGCACCTCCTCGCGCAACATACGAACTCGGTGTTTTGTTTACGTTTTCGTTTACTTCTTTCCTAAATACCTGACAAGCGACCAATACCCGTCTGCGTTTTTATACTTTGATTATTGTTCTATTCAATTAAAGGTTTTTTAACTTTATTTCTGCTTTTTTTTGTAAGGGATTTTTATGTTGAAAAACCACATAACCTCAATCTTCCGTAAGAGTCTATGTTAAAAACTCGTTTTTCAAGAATTATTTTCTCCAAAAAATGCTCGATGAAAGATAATGAAAAAATTCATGTAATCTTCTTTTAAGTTAAGGAATAATATATAAAAATTGTTCATTGTTCCCTGCTTTTATGGTAAAGGTAGGAGAGTCCTTAAGGGAGAGAAAGAGAGAGAAGTGGGACCAGTCGATTGAGTTGCGTGGCCGTGGTATTTGCGTAATGAGTTTGTTTGGATCAATGGTCTTGTTTGAGACTTTTTCCACGACGGAAGTTTAACGCCGTGACATATCTTTGTAGGAAGGGATTTAATTTACGGGTGAAAATAAAGGGTATGGGTTTCATGCCTATATATTTTTTACGTATAACGGTGTGATGGATATTTGTTTATTTTGAATGAATTGAAATGGCGGATAAAATAATTCACGCGAAATCTGTGCCTTTTGCTGGCTTGTCATTTACTTTTAAAATGAAAAACACCTGTACTCTGACAACGTTTTTCACGCCTTTCCATATTTTCCGGCTTTGAGCGCGTAATACTTTTTCAGCTACAGCTTGTCGGAAAACCCAAAACGAGTACGCTAGCGCTCGGAATATCTGTAAATCGATGAAAACATAGGAGCTAGAGACAGCGAGTGGGAGAGAGAGGGAGAGAGAGAGAAACAGTCTAACCGGCGTCCGATACTTCATCAAAGTATTCTATTTCACCATCGGTCAAATTAAACTTTTCTGCAATCTCCGTCCAAAAAAAAACCTGGCAGTTAACAAAGTCAAATAGTGCGCAAATTAAAGAGTTTACGGTTTCGCAAAAAAGCGAAATTGCAACAGTCGACGCTTGCCCTCAGCTAAATCTATCTCTCTCTAACTCTGTTGTTGAAAAAAAAATCCCTCATCTCCCATCGCCTACAAACGATAATCATCGCGCTATGAAAACAATCGCAGCTGCTGTACCCGTCTCTAAGTGTAATCCTCATCTACCAGTCCCTCTCTTACTCCTCATACAAAGACAGAAAAATTAAATCAACGATCATCAAAGGCAGTAATTAAGCTCTCTCTCGGTCTCTCTCTCTCTCTCTCTCTCTCTCTCTCTCTCTTACTCTGCTAAAGCCGACGCGGTTGCAGCGGCAAAAGGAAAACCGCAACGAACGAAAAAGAAGTAACGCTTGCACGACCGAGAGGGAAAGAGAGAGAGCAAGCCATCCAATCGAGCCGCCTGCTGCAGCAGAGCGAGTCGCTTGGACGAGCAATCTCCTTCGATCCGCATCAAGGTGCGCCCGTGCTCATAGGTGGCCTCGGCTACTAGCTGCAGAGACTGAGTGAGATAGAGAGTGAGAGAGATGGAAAAGGGATCAGACATTTCCATGATATCCGCGCGGCGCCCTGCGAACAAAATGAAAGAGAGAAGGAGCGCGCACGCGCTTCTATTCGCTGAGTAAGGGTGGCGGGAAGGGGAAAGTGCATCAAAGCTGTGTCGGCGGAGCGCGCGCTTTTGTCGCTGCAGCGGCGGCGGCCGACGCCCTCGGAACAGGGAGATTAGAGCCGAGGGGCAAGATTATTACAAGGCGCGGCGAATGTAAGCGATAACCTACCTGGCCGACGTTGTATATGTGTGTTTGGGTGTACGTACGTGAGGGTATGGGCGATGGGGTTCGTCGATCCGAGAGCGATTCTTTCTCTATCTTGGCTCTCAGGCCTTTCGTCGAGCGGAGTGTGTCGATCGTTTGTTGGGCGGATATGTTGGCGTGATACAAAAGTGATGCGTCCGAGGAATGATGGCTGGATTAGATGTTGGGAGATGAGGTGTGGATACAGTACAAGATTATTTGTGTGCGTGTGCAGTGTGTGTGTGGAGTACAGGTAGACATTTACGTTGTTAAAAACCCACTCATATAAAAAGAAATTGTTACGATACCATGCTGATAATTTAAAGAAAAATAAAAAATACAGCATATTTTTAAAATCTCAGAAAGTGTTAATTTCAATAATACGAATTGATTGCGAAATATCGCATGTAACTATTTTGATGTCGCTCACAGAAGTAATTAATTAGATTATGAGAAAAAAATACAATTTTTAATTTCCTCTTAATAAAGTTATGAACGTTAAATACATTTCCTCTAACACTTTCCGCAATAACTTCTGTTCCATCGAGAGATGGGCTAATTCAATTGCAACTTTCAAACATCTCTGTCCAAGACGAGACTCGACAATTCGCGCGAGACCTTCCTTTCTCTCTCTCTCTCTCTCTCTCTCTCTCTCTCTCTCTCTCTCTCTCTCTCTCTCTCTCTCTCGTTCATTTCACGCCCCGCGCGCTGACACCCGACAGAAAAACAGATGTTTACACGGGCCCTCGCTCGCGCGCACGCGGGCGAATCGCGCCCGAGGATATGAAGAAGAAGCAGCGACTGCAGCAGCAGCCGGCTTTATTACACGACGAGAGTCTGAGTAAGAGATAGAGCCGTAAATGTATACACGCGTGTATTTACGGTCTCGCGGATGGCCGTACGGCAGCGGATCGTGGCGTAACGCGGCTGATATGTAAATACACGAGAGAGGGAGCGATTTTTAAGGTGGCTTTTTGCGGATTTCAAGGTCGTTAAGAGGCCCGTTAAGTGGCACTTTGACAGACGCGCGCTGCGAGCGCTCGTGTTCGCGATTTACTGCGCGTGCACGCGCGCGCGCGCTGCTTTTACAACTTTGTCTTTAGTGCACGCGAGTAAGGGAGTTTTTTGCTTGCGCGCGAAGGCTCGTGTTTCATTGGATTATCAGGTGTGTTGAGGTTATTGAATTGCGCGCGCGTGCCGCGACGAGGGATAAACGGAAGAGGGAGAGAGATAGAATGAGGTAAAAAGAGAAGACGCGAGAGAGTGAGCAGCAGTCGAAGTTATGGGTTTATGGTTGTAAATTGTTTTGGCGACGTTTAATGCTCGCGTGAGAGATAGTGTCTTTTAAATGCTGGATAATGGTGTGATGGGGTATTATGGAGATAAAAAAAACCTTCTTTAAAGTGTATATATATTTTTTAATTTAATTATTATTAAATTATATCTACCAAATAAACTGATGAATGTCGTGAATGGAAAAGTCATAAACAGTTATTCAGCCTCAAGAAAAATTTAAATTATATTTACATACTCACGTTGTTTCATAAACATCAAAAATAAGATCTTCGCTTAATTCATTGAAGAAACAAAGAAAATCTTAAAGTACAACACGTCAGTCCCATCCACTGACAACAACTCTTCCAGGCCAAGCTTCCCATTCACCTCTCGACAAAAACCTACCGCTGAAAAAACGCAAAACCTAATAAGGCGACTCGCACGTGCGGGCACTAAACATCAGCGTGATTAACGCCAGCGGAACCGCAGATCCTCCTCTCGGATAAGCTTTAAAAAGACCAGTGCCGCGGCGGAAAAAACGCTCACCGCTCGCGCTCAAAGGCTTTTACACACGCATACACACACACACATACACACACGTGGAGAAGTCATCGGAGCGAGGGTCATGCCGATATCCGCAGCCGGAAATCGTTGTTGCGCTCGCGCGGCGCAAGGGGCTTTCATCGAAACGACAGATAAGAGCCCCGAGGGCCGATAGGTCAGGGATCGCGTATAAGTACCACGTGGGCCGTAAAGTTTGCACCGCCGCAGGTATCGCGCACCGGAGCTCGTTGAGGTGGTTTCCTCTCTAGCTCTCACTCTCTGTGGAATCCTTTTGAGCTTTTTGGTTTGTGTGATAGGCAGTCGTGTGTTTCCTGCTGCTTTGATATGTGTGCGTTAATGTTATTTATGGTTTCAATGCTTCGTAAAACCCGCTAATTGAAAACCCTGTAGTATAACACGATTACTTTCTCGTATTAAAACTTTAAATAATTTTAGTACCTTGGTGGTATTACTCATTACATTACCATTACTATTTTCATAGGACATACAATTTAAGAAGAAACGTTCCATATTAAAAAAAAAAATAATAATAATAATACACTTTTCATCCATGCTTCTTTAAAGCACCCGAACCGCTCTTCCTTCAATTTCCCCCTTTCCCGCGCTCCTCTTCATCTCTTTTCCCTCTCGACCATCTCCGGCTCTTCTCTCCGCAGCGACCAACACACAAACCGACCAACCTTACTCGCTCTGGCGAGCAGGATTCACGATCATGGTTGCAGCCACAGCGCTGCTGTCGTGTCAGTGGGTTATCGTTCGGAGATCATCGTGGGACCGGACCTGCAGCTCTCTTGCGCCGTGTACTCTCTCCTCTCCTCTCGCATTTTTGCTCTCGCCGCTCGCTCGCAGAGCAGCTGTACCACCACCACACGGAGAGTATCAAACGCGTACTTCTTGCGCGCATTGGCCGCGCTCTAAATCAAGTTAACGTAGAGAGATAAGGGTTCGCGCGCGATCCCCTCGTCAAAGCTATCCCTCCCTCGAGCGCGCGGCGAAGTACAAAGGTCAAGACGTATACTGCACGTATCGATAAACAAACGTTTCCTCTCGCGTGAATGCGCGTGCCTGTGCTGAGGAGAGAAATTGATTTTGGTGGTGGATATAATATGCGCGCTCCGGGGGATGTAAGTGTCAAGAGGTGGGATGACTGACGCCGTACAAGATGGAAGAGTGGGTGGTATATAGATAGAAGGGAACGTGTGTCGAGGTATGATGGAAAATTGGTGGTAATTATTGACGGCAACTATAAGGGGTATTTTTGGTACGGCTGTTGAGATATTCACTGTGGTTCTCAAAGGGTTTGTGTATCTTGGTGGAAAATAGATTTGCGGGAAATCGAATATAGGAAAATTTTATTATTGATAAATCGTTGTTTAAGAATTTGGAAACAACCGAAAATATCGAAGTCGGAGCTTCGAAAAATTTCATCGTTACGAAGTTTTCTCTATAAAAATAAAAATAAAGCTTATACCGAATATTGGTTTATCTGTTTTATATAAAAAAAATCCATAGTAGCATCCGGTTTACACTGTTAACGTATAAACGATTTATTGATATTGATTTAGACCAACTGAACCTTTTGAAAAGGCTATTATGAATGACTTTTGGTACTCGCAATTTTCAAAGTTTGATTCATGAAAAGAATTTATATTTTTTCTACAATAAGTATCATTTCTTCTATAACAAAAATCAGTGTATCAATATAATAGTAAAAGTGAATATAGGGGGGAGGTATTTTATCAGAATGGTAAAATGTTAGATGGGAATTTTCTCAGAAAATATATTATCGTAGTAATATTTTCCGAATCCGATACTGTAAATTCCGAACATGAGCTATTCAGAACACACAAGGGATTTCTTTCGAAAAAAAAATCAGAAAAATTTGCGTCTATAAAAATTGAAAACAGATTGCATACAATTATAAAGATACTTTTTACTAGAAGAATAAAATTCCGAAAAATGTAAAACATCCATTCCAATATGATTTTTGGCTCATTTTCGACGTTATAGCTTTTCTAAATCACTGCATTTTCTACAATTTAATCGTTAGGCAGAAATAGCATTCGAAAAATTGATATCACATATCATACAAAAATAATTTAATGAAAATATTATGGCCTTCTTGCCAAATTTTGTCGAATGTTTATATATTATACATTTTTAAACATTCCGAAAATTGACCCTTCTATCATAAGATATTCTAATTTGTCTTTTTACCTTTTTGAAAAAATACCCATCTAGCATTTTACCATTCTGATAAAATACCTCCTCTCGTGAATATATCGTCGCGCGGTACGAAGAAAAGCCAACTTTGAAGCTACAGGCGAAGAAAAGCCAGTTTCACGCGAGTTTAGAAGTTGGCTTTTCTTCGTACCGTGCGATGATATAGCTACAATTTAGACATGTATACATTTACGTATACGAATAACATTCTTATTCATAAAACAACTAGAATATATACGTCAACCCAATCTTAAACACTTACGTACTTCCTTTCACTTACTCCGTAAGACTCTTTACATTGCCAACTTCCACGGAGTCTAAAACCACAGTCATAAAAAGCGCTGTAATCAGTCATCAAACCGTATGCAAACTGTCTCCTTGCCTACAAATTCGACGTGTCTCTCGACTTCCGCGCTCGCGCGCAGCCCGCAAGTTTGTGGGAAAATGAGCGCGTGCAGACGCCTACCTTCCTCATCCTTTCGAGTTCATCAAACTCATTTGCGCGCGAACGTCTTACCCACGACCGCGAGCTGATTGCATACGCAAAAAGGGCTTTCTCGCCACGTTTTTCTCATCCCAAAGCCAACTCGCGGCAACTTCTCTTTATAAGGGTTATTACGGTTTCGTAAGCGTGCGATATGCCGTCGGTAAGTATATATACACGAACGAACCGTGTGATTTGTGGGTGTGCAAATATATTTTACGGATAAATTAAAGGTATATAGTATACAGAAAAGTTGAACAAAACACATATTTTACCTAAGTTCTGGATACATGTAGTATTTCATCGCAAGCGGTGACAATTAATTATTTTCGCAGTATCAAATGAAAGTCATGGTGAGATAAATGAGTTTGTCCACTCAAACTAACAGCGCGTGTTTGAAAAAGTCGCATTTCAGCCGTAAAAAATTTACAGCTCACGAAACGTCGGGCGCAACTTTTCCCCGGTAATAAGTAAAACTTAACGAGCAAAACATCGACCTCCTCAATTTTTCACCTCTCTCTTTCTCTCTCACACACATATATACACTTGACAACAACGCGACAGCTAGCATCACGACACATTACGCAAACAAATAAAATGGCACGCGCTCGCCGCGCGAAACATAAAACAAAGCGTGCGAACTCGACGTCCCGCCTCTAAAACGATTCATCCAAACTAGCCCGCAGGGGACTACCCACACGCGTGCCAGCTTTACTCGACTACCGCCTGCATTTTTTGCATACAGCGCGGACGACGACGCCCGTGCGTGCGCGACTCATCCATAAATTTATGATAAATCTCGTCGGCAAAGTTTATGCGCAACGCCTTTTTCATCGCGCCCTCGCCGCCGTCAACACCACCTCGACGTGCGCACATAATGCACGCGCGCGCGGTACGGCCATAAATACGTAAACGCACGCACGTCTGCGGCTATATAAACGCGCCGGGATTAGGCTCCGCAAACATCCTCTTTTTCGCGAGCTGCGCGCGCGGCGATCGTGCGGCGTGCGGATTTTCACGCGCGTGCGAGAGGGAGAGAGACGGATGTAGAGAGAGAGAGAGATTACAATGAGGCGAGAGCGCGCGTATACGGGTTTACCGAACGGTTGTAATATAACGCCGGCTGGAAATGGATTACGGCTTATATATGCGATCCGCATGCGAGAGCGGAAGTGCCGTGCAAGCGCACACGCGCGGATTGGTTTATTGCGAGCGCGCGATCATCGGGGATTCGTTTGTGGGAATGTCTCTTTTTTAAGGCTGGTCGTGATTTCTTGAAGTTCTCGTCTGTTTGCACTCGAACAGTTTTCTAAGAGTTGGATATTGCAAAACACATTTTTATTTAATTTTTTTTTCTAGCAAAAAATTTGACATCTATAGCAATTTTAGTAAAAGTTCTTATATGTGTAAAAGTATTATATATCGTATCCAAAAATTTATACTATATAATACATAGAAATTGTTCAATTGTGTATGGAATATTTTTAGATACGTAATGTAATAAATGAATATAAGTTTGCTCCATTATCTTATACTATACATACTTACAAGATAGTTTTCTGTTATTTACAGCACAATCGTCTTTCAAAGGATTAGACTGCACTTTTGATATACGATGTAGAAAGGATAAGAGTATTTACATTTGTAAGCAACTGAGGTATTACTAAAAGCGAAATTTATATCTTCATTTTGTCTCCGCAAAGCTCAAATGAATGGCTTAAGCGCACGTGTACGAACAAATGCTATCATTAGAACCACTTTTCACCGCTTATTTAATATCACACTCATTTAAAAATAATTTAACTTGTCTTTCGAAATGAGCGCAAAAATAAATTGCTCCACTTGGTGGACTCTAAATAAATAATAAAAGAAATGATGCACCTTTGATAAAAATTTCAAATGACCTATGATTCCAGCTTAAAGGATCAATGGCAGAATTACTTAGAGACCAGGAAGTGATAATAATTACCCGAATAACCAAATTCCGCCGCTGTCGATTACAGAAAGGGATAGGAAAACTCGGAGAGAACTGCACTGCCGCCGCGACGGGTTACGGATACTACGAGCGACTTTGGTTAATAAACTGGCAAATTGCGCGAGGAAACGCGCGAATGCCTACATCAAAGGAGCTTTTGAGTCGCTTAGTCGCTCGAAAGGGGTCGAATAAAGAGAGGAAGAGTAAAAAGGGTTACGAGAGACAGAGCGAGAGAGAGGAAGAACTGAAGAGAAATAGATGGGGAGAAAAGAGAGGGGGAGAAAGACGGAGACAAAGCGAGGAAGACGACGACGACGGTGGCGACATACAGGAAGATAAGTGAGTTGAACAAAGTGAAAATGAGATAGAAATGAATTCATTGAATTTTATATTAGACGATTGTCAAATCAGATTCTGAATAAACAAGAAAGTGTTTTTAATTTAAAACTATTCTTTACAAATATTCCAGTTTCTGTTATTTCATTAAATATTGAATTCATTTATATGTAATAAACACGCATTAATTGTACATTTTCGTTGATTAATGAAATTCATACAAAATTAACCCAATTTTATTAGACGACAACTATATTACCTATCTATTATATAAATAAGAATAGATATTTAAATAAACAAATCATATATTCCTCTTAGAAAAGTATCACGCACAATCAGTAACAATGGCGAATTCCTTTACCAATAAACGCAACAAAATAACCCAAGAGTATATTGAAAAAAATTACGAAAGAAAAGACAGAGATTAAAGAATAACGAGAAACGGAGAAGGGAGAGATAAGGAGCGGAAAGACGCGCAGGCAGGAGAGAGATGAGTAACGCGAGAGCATCGCCGCGGTGTTAAATTTTCATAACCCTAGTAAGAACGATGTCTCTCCAGTGCTCATTCCCCGCAATAAAAATGTCTCTCCGTGCGAGGCCGCGCCTTACTTAGCCGCCACGATTTTTACGGCGACGTTAAAGCGCGAAGGAAAAGGCGCGGCTGCTGTCGCTGCTGCTGCTGCTGCAGGATCGGCGCGCATAGGTTTGTTGTGTCTCTCGCGCGAAATCGTAATAACTGTATATATACGCTGGAGTGTGCAGTCGAGGATTCGTAAATACATTTAGCCGATAAGATGATGAAGTGATTATATCGCGCTTAATGGCGCCGAGTGCAATTGTTGTAAGAAGCAACTACGCGGCTGATAGGAAATTTAGGTGTATGCGCTATGTGCGCGCATTGTGTTACATTAGACTTCGCCATAAATCAGAACAGATTTACGTAAGCTGCTTATTGTAACATAAATAAAACTGTCAGGTTTGGTTCGCACAATATGTATGTTACAGAACTCGGTGGGAATGTCGAAATAACGATTATCGGATATCCTTGTTATTATTATTGCTCTAATAAAATACACAAAGTCTGCGTATAAAGATACATATTTATCAAAATAAAATTTTATTCGAAGAGTAACTAAACAAACCTATCATTGATCTATTCCAGAAAAAAAAAATAGATATATTGAACAGATCAAGCACATACTTAAATTCCAATTAAACCTCTCTCTCTCTTACTCTCTTATTCTCCCTCCTTACCTAAAACCCACGTGTAAAACACACTCGCTCAACAACGACGAAAAAAGAGCTCTCTCTCTCGCTCTCTCTCTCACCACGCGCGCGCAATAACTCGAAACCACGGCCGAAATAAACGCCCTCAGCCGGGAATTACGGAACAAAGTGCTCTCGTGTCTCTGATCCGCCTTTTTCTTCCGTCCGTGCGCCCGAGCGCTGCTTCGCGAAAAGCCCTTCCTCCTCCTCTCCTCGCCCCCCAAGAACACACTAATCTTCCCGGGCGCGCTCCATACTAAGTAACTTTAGAACCCGTTCACTAGCGCGTCCACTTCGAGCCCTGTACTTTACACACACAGCCGTATACATACACTTGCAGACAGTCACACGCCTCGCACGTACGTGTACGTGTGTTTCTCTCGCGCGTGTTCGGCAGCAAAATCGTCGCCCGGACCGCAAGCGGATTACCGAGTCCTTTTCCGCGACATTAACTCCGCGCGCTCCACGTCGCTAATGTTCTCTCTCTCTCGCTCTTTCGCTTTATCTCTCTTGTTCTGTGGGGAGAAGGAAAATTTATCGAACCTAAACAAAACACATCTCACGTACAAGCGGGAGGCGAGGACGGATCCTGTGGCCACTGTAGCCCGGCGCTTTATTTCAAGCGAGCGTGTGTGTATGTGATGTGTGTGTGCAGACAGAAGAGAAAGGGAAGGAGAAACAAAGAAGGGTCGTGAAGCGGTGAGGACGCGGAGGGATGCGTGTATAATGTGTGCGAGAGCGGGGTGGGTATGGCAGCGACGCTGTGTTGGTTAATGTGTTACGGTAACGACGCGTATTTTTTTTAATAAGTTTATGTATTATACGAGAAAGTTGCGCGGCGTCGGCTGGCCCTCGTGAATTTTGAGCGGGTTATTGAATATGGTTTTTAGTTGAAAGGGTGTTATAAGGGTCGCATACTGATTAGTAATATATAACTACTATGTGTAATTAAATTTTATTCATAGAAATTGAGGCACAGCTTCGAGTGTATTACGAGTTAATTTAAAAATACCAATATCAACGAGATAAATTTAAAATAACGTGAAAATATGGAAATAATAAAACCATCAAATTGTTATTGAATTGCCTTTTTGTCAGTTTTTCCATTGTAAATCTAGAGACAATCTAAATTTATGATACTTTACAAAGCTTTTTTAATCTTACGAGTAATAAACGCCAATCTTCCTCTTCAATAAAAGCTAATACGCCTACCTAAAGTAACCCTAAACATCACATAAAATTCACCGATCACTTGACCGGTATCTCTTTTATACTGCGTCATTATAACCCTGATCGAAAATTTAGTAACTTCGAAAGCTGTTATTTAAGAAAAAAAAAATGACACTAAAACGCCAGCTTGAAAAAACGAAAAACACGCTCTAAATATAAAAGATACCGATACCTTCGAGAAATACGAAACGGAGAACCGGGGAAAGAGACAAAACGAGGATACGCGCGCGCGCTCGCCACCTTATACCCTCGCGCGCTATATAATATATTCGAGCGCCGCCACTTGCGCTGCGCCTAATCCCGTCTCAGGCTCGAGTTTTACGGGCTTTTTATTCGCCGTTGTATGGGCGCTACTCGTTACCCAATAAATTCTCCCGGACCAATCGACGCCTGCGGGATACCGCAAAAAAAAACGAAGAGGCGCGCGCGCGGTAGCTTCCGTTCTCCCGGTTTTCACTGTAACGCGGTACGATTGAAGATGCAAAGATGCAGGAATACTGTCATTTTTAGAATAATGGCGTTGAAAATGTTGATGTTTATTGTAGTTTGTTGTATTGGAAAAGAAATACGTATTTCGTTATTAATTATCAAAAAAATTAAAGAATTATAGTTTTCTAAAATTCTCATAAAACTTCGAAGTGATACTTTCACTTATAACAAAATAAGAATGATTGCAAAAATAAATGAGTTTTTCTGTTAAATCCTCTCTTAAAAGAATGATGATGGAAATTTGAAGCCGAAATAAAACCTTTGCGATTGGTCAAGTCCGTTTGAAAGGAGCCCGTAAATGGTCGACCGTGACGTTACCTTTCGCTTAAGGTCTTAGCTGATTGGTCCAAATAAAACCCACAAAGTTTGGAATTATGAAATATTTAAACTAAAAATGTAAGTCATAATAAATAGTATTAATGACTTAAAATTGGGTTTTGTATAACAAAAAAGTATTAAAATTTTATCTGTAAGTTAACAATCAAGGACTATGAATACTGTTCTGATTGCGCAGTTAACTTTATTCTAACCTCCAAATTTTTGTATTGTATCTTGGAATAAACTAAAATAAATCAAGTTTCAATAAAAAATATGGATAAATTTGCGGATGTTAAGAAGTAAAATAAATTTTAAATACTTAATATTTCAATATTAATTGTATAGATATAATCAAGGGAAAGGAAGAGTGCCTGAACTTGCTAGTTTAGTAAATAATAAATAACAGCGATATCGAACATTTTATTAAAACACATGTACTGGCAGCGCATGAGGCGCAGACCGCAACACACACTCTCTCTCTCTCTCTCTCTCTCTCTTTCTCTCTCTCTCTCTCGCACGCGCCCTCGATTAAAAGTCAACACGTGCTCGAACGCGTGTACGCGATAATGAGCAGGGCGCGCTATATAATCGATAAATCGTAGCCAATTATTCTCGCGGCGAGATAGCGATAAAGAAGAAGCTGCGCGGAGCGTGTATATGTACATACATGCTCACACACACACACACACACACACACACACACACACACACACACACACACACACACATACACACACACACACACACACACACACACACACACACACACACGTATACGCACACAAGTGAGAGAGAACGAGACGCAGGCGAGAGAGAAACGTCGGTGCGAGTTCCTTGTCACGCGTGCCGTTAATCTGCCGGCGTTAGTCATCGCGCAATCGATTTATGACATACGATACGAGCCCCAATTTGTAGTAGACGGCGGCTCTCGCTCGCTCGCTGCACACAGACAGATAAAGTGAGGCGCCCTGTGTAAGGGCGAGTGAGAGAGACAGAGAGAGCCGTTTCGAATTAATATAGCCTGGGTGTCCGAATTAACGCGACGCGCGCCTCTATTTATCGGGGCGAACGAACCGGACTGACTCGGTATGTGGGATGAGGAGTGCGGCAGCGGGGGAAAGAAGGAGATGAGAGGAGAATGTTCGAGGACGTATGGGAGGGAGAAAGAGAGTGTGATGATGGAGATATGATGGTGAATTTTTCAGCATTAGTCTGAATTGTTGTACGGTCATTGAAAATGATTTGAAAGGAATTAGAGGTTTCTTTTTGTTTAGTAGTCAAATTTGAAAGAATGACTCTTTTATGAACTCATATAAAACTCTGTGTTCATAAATAAGTTTAGAAAGTATGTCATTGTTATTATTAATATCATCACATATGACAAGTATACTTTTTAAAAAACATATGGTAACTATACTAGCTGTACTAACATAGTATTATTTCACCACGACCTTATTTTATAGTAATGTATCCAAACAAGATTATGGTGAAAATACTTATAAAATATGCTATTGATTACTATATTTTAACAATTTCTCATATAGCATATGTAAAATTAATAGTAGATTTCGACCCGGGTGCGGAAGGTGAACCGTATTTTATACTACGAGAGCCGAATAATCATATTAAAGTTATGATTTTGAGGATAGAGTGGTATAAAAAATATAATGTTACAATCACTATAAAATAGAGCTTGCATTGCGTTTACTATAATTTATAGCTATTTCAACTAAACTGATATATTTATTATTAACGTATTGTAGTTTATTCTACCAAAACAGATAGTATAAATAACAGTAATCGGTTTTACTATATAATATAGTAGCCGACACAAACACGTTTTTCCATAACATGGTGACCTCAATTTCCTCTCAAAATAATATAACTAATCGTAGAAAAAAAGCTCAATAGCTTCCTCATCTCACATACCAATTCGCTCATAACACTGTCCACACATGTAATTATGAAAACTCAACCAAAAAAAAATTCCAGCATATATAAAAAGGGCTGCTCCAAACGGAATAAAAAAGAGTAAGCGAAGATCGGCTAATAAGTGCACCCGACACCGTTGTCCCGCTGACGAGATAGGTAGAGGCGGCTGCAGTGCGGGAGGGAGCGAGAGAGAGAGAGAGAGAGAGAGAGAGAGAGAGAGAGAGAGAGAGAGAGAGAGAAACGAGGCCGACGCGATGAATGAGTATATAGGAGAAAGAGAACGCCAGAGAGCAAAAGAGAGGGAGGAGAGCAACCAGTTCCCTCTCGCTTTGAGCCGCGGCCAGAGACAGAGAGGAGAGTAAACGAGGGAGAGAATCTTCGATGACGTACGAGCGCAGCTATCGCCTACCGGGTGGTCCTCGCGAAACGATATAACGTGCGACGCTTGGCAACGCCTCGGATGGGTTAATCGATCGATGGCCCACACCACTCGATCGTGGTGTATCGATTTCGGCGAGGCTTTTTTATGTGCCCCCCTGAGTAATTGGATAATTATTATTGGTCGAGAGAGGGAGGCGGGCTCGGTGTGAAATCATTAGGAACGCCGTGTGAATTATTAATTCTTTTGGGGGAGCAGCAGCGCGTGTGTAAGTATGTCAGGTTTGGGTTATCTTGTATCGTTTAGGGCGATGATGGATACTTACAAGGAGATGGGATCGTTGTAGCGCTGATACGAGAGTTTGCAGAAGGATTGAAGATTTTTGATACTCGGCAATCAATCTTAGTTTTATTTACTTAGTTTTTATATATATAACTTTTTGTATATAGTTTTGTAAGGGGTACACGTGTGGTCGATATGTAGGCTATTATATAAGTGACATAGTGACATAAAAACACATATATATTACAGTTTAGAATTTTTTAATTTCAAATAAAATTTTCAACAGTTGTTATTGGCCGTTATAATATTTTGATACGTAGGAAGGAATTTTAAATAAAACGATTTGTTATTAAACGTTCGATGAATCCAATAAAATTTCTACGCTTGAATAGCTGAAGGAAAATCAAATAAAAAGACAATTTATTGAAAGAGCAATTCATTGAAACGTTTTTTTGTTATACATGCTGAGGTTTGATCAAAGAATCTGCTATGGGTACGGCGCGTTTACTTCTATCGACGTGTTCGACAAATATTTCTTTTTACACGTCGATGCATTCGTATAAATACTGGACAGAAAAAAGACATTTTATAAATTTTGTATTGGTATACGTGACAAACAGTTTAGAAGATGAAGTAATAGATTTGTTTTTAAAATTATAATTTGAAATAGAAATATATTTTAAAAACTCAATTGATTGAACTAAATTTAGTGTTAAAAAACGTACAACATTTTAACAATCTTTAGTATTTTTAAAGATTAATTGCTTATTAATTATAAACAAGAAAATTAAATTGAAATTTTGGCATAAAGTAATAATTTATTGTACGAAATTGTTTTTTCAATAAATCCAGGAAAATAATGCGCGTATAATTCACTTAATTTAAAAACCATTTGTTAATGCGTGATGGTATTTTAATCAGTTGACAATATTTACGAGTCACGGCCAAAAACCGCAAACGCTTCGGGTGTTACTCTCCAACTGCATTCGGCGGCATAATTAAAATGGAATTCAGCGTATTCAACAAAACGGAAACAAATGTACGTAATGTTTTCAATTAATCAATTCAATACAATTAATCACTGCAAGAAATTATTTTCTAGTAAAGTATGTGTCCATAAATGAAAAATTTTTTAATTAAAAAAAAATTTAATATTGCTATAAATTATGTAAGTATATTGAAAGTATTCGAAGTGTAAATTAGTAATAGTAATAGTAATAGTCATTTATTGCAAATATGATTAATTTACAAATGGTGTAACAACATTAGTGTATAATACTCGTGTATATAATACAAAAGAATAGTCAATATAAAAACAATTTAAATATAAATACAATAACCCTTTAAAAAATACAAATCAAACACAGCCAATTTGCGTTTCTCAGCCTTATTGAAGTAAAGATAACTTACTATATCACAGTCATTATTTTTAAAAACTAATGATACTACAAAGAAAGTCGAAAACCAGAAATTAGTTATATCACAGACAGAAGCTTGATCGACTAAAAATACACGAAAAAGTTACTTAGTTTTCAATACATTAAAATTTCCATTGACTTAGTCAGTGGGTCAAAAGTAAACTTAAAACTCAAAATTAAAATACTAGCCTTACACTCAGACTTTCCACTCGCGCTAATAAATCCATTCATTCAAATAAATACGGTGTAAATTGGACGACACTGAGAAAAACAAAAACTAACATAGAGGTCGCCCATTACGCAAGTGGATTAGTCTAGATCAAGAAAGTGCCTTCTCAGAGCAGTTTTAAACCTGCTGAGCGATGGAAGATTTCTAACCTCAGCAGGCAGAGAGTTCCAAAGGTGCGTACCTCGTACAATGAAAGACTTTGTTCCGCAGTATCAGTGCGCATCAGGGGTGCTGTTCATTCTTTAATTTCACCCCTAGTGGCAGACCTGGATACATACTTAGAGAGGAGACTGTCAAGGTATCCAGTGTAAAAAAAAAGTCTGGGCGAAGTCTTGCAGAAGTCTGGCCAAAGTCTTGCATGTCGGACGATCCCAGACTTTTTGCCAGACTTTTTATATTTTCTATTAAAAGTCTTGGAAAAAATCCCCAGACTTTATTCAAGACTTTTCACCAGACTTAGCATACTGCATAACAAGTCTGGGAAAAAATGCCCAGACTTCATCCAAGACTTTTTACCAGGCTTAGCATACAGCGCCAAAAGTCTTGGAAAAGTGCCCAGACTTGAAACCGATGCTCATATAAGTCTTCTGCTGCAATCTCATGGTCACTCACTGCTGCTATCATGATCGTCGTTATACCTGTCATCTGCATATCTATTAATTTTTGAAGACACAAAGAGTCGGGCTTTGTAAAACTCCAACCTACAAATAGAAGTCCTCACAAAGCATCTCTTCTACAGTGCAAGTAAATATTTTATAGAACATTGGAACTTATCTGATTATTATCTAGGTGTTGTCCATTACAGTTCCTCGTGGAAAATCTTAGCACCTTCTCTAGACACATACATAGAGAAGAACTGAATAGCAAAAATATGTGCCGAGCTGAAAATATTTTGAGGTCCATAAATAACTTGAAACTAGTTGCAGAATACTTTATGTTCACATTGTTCACACGATTGTCGTTCAATTCATGTTGTTTCGACTTCAAAATATTTTTATCTTGCTATAAACGTTTAGATTACAAAATTTGTCCAGAATCCTGAGTAATGGCAACTATTTTTTACGAGGAACTGTAATGGACAGCACCGAGATAACATCAGATAAGTTAAAATTCTCTATAAAATATTTACTTGCGCTGTAGTAGAGATGCTTTGTGAGAAATTCGATTTGTAGGTTGAAGTTTTACAAAGCCCGACTTTTTGTGTCTCCAATAATTATTAGATCTGCAGATGACAGCGACAACGACGATGATAACAGCAGTGACCATGGGATTGCAGCGGAAGATGCATGCGGGAGGTGCTGGGCGTGCATAACCTCCATGCCGGGACATTAAAGTCTGGCGAAAAGTCTGGGATAAAGTCTAAAAGTCTTGGCACTTTTCCAAGACTTTTTGGCGCTGTATTCTAAGTCTGGTAAAAAATCTTGAATGAAGTCTGGGCATTTTTCCCAGACTTTTTACGCAGTATGCTAAGTCTGGTGAAAAGTCTTGGATAAAGTCTGGGGATTTTTTCCAAGATTTTTAATAGAAAATATAAAAAGTCTGGCAAAAAGTCTAGGATCGTCCGACATGCAAGACTTTGGCCAGACTTTTCAAGCCAGGCTTCTGCCAGACTTCTGCAAGACTTCGCCCAGACTTTTTTTTACACGGGTAATTCGGGTTATGCATACCCATGATTTTATACATCATTTATCCCCATGAAATTCGGTCTTCTCGATTCAGTACGCAGCCATCCCAGGGCTGCTCTATAACGGGGCGAAATATGATCACGCCGACCTACAGCCAATACAAATCTCACACATGAATTTTGCAGTCTTTGTAGTCTGTTTTTCAACTCTTGAAATGCATCAACAAAAACTATCGAGCAATATATTATATAAGTAGTCATACATTTATACAAAGTTTATTTAAGATTATCTTTTAATTTACCATATTTATAGACGAGCAATTCAAATGATGAAATTTGGAATGTTTTTCAATTATCATTTAATGATCATGAACCATAAAAATTTCTTTATCTTTTGAGTAAGAAGAATAATTTAATTGTCGTGTCAATAATAGAAAATAGAAAATCTCATAACAATGTATTAGTATTTATTTTAATTGCATTAATAGCTATGCAAATTAAATCTCTTTTCAACGCCCTCAATTCCAATTTCACCAGCCTCATCAAGAATTTATCAACAACCAACAAAATCTCAGCCACAAAAACCAAACCACCACGCCCGCACATCATTCCATGCCCCACAAAACCATCTTACAGTAAAAGCCATAATCCCAGCCGTCCTCGCGTTCATCCTCGTGCACCTCAACCCACCGCACTTTCACCACTACCATCTCGCGCTCGCTTTTCCTCGGCTCTGCATCGCATCCCCGACAGCATAACTACACCGCCTCGGGAGGATCGCGGAACAAGAAAAATCTCGGCAGCGCCAGAGCAGCGCGGCAGCGGCAGCAGCTCGAGGGTATTAATGGAAATTTCAGCCATTAAGGAGTTTTTGTTTACAGGCCCGTAATTGCGCTCTCTCGCTCGCTCGCGCGCTCACATTTTCCAAGTGGCGCCTCCTCCTCCTCGATGCCTACGCTTTTTCCCCTCACAGATGCAGTGTCAGCGCGCGCGAGCGAGTATCGACACACGGGAGGACGACAGTGTGTGTGTGTGTGTGTGAATATGTGTGTGTGTGTGTGTGTATGTGTGTGTGTGTGTGTGTCTATGTGTGGGTAACAACGGGGCGCGGGAGAATGGAAATGAGCACGAGGTGGGCTTTGCCTGGTATAACGAACGCGAGCGCGCGATTCGACGTCGGGGCTGCTGCTATGCTCTGTGTTCCTCTCCTCGCCAGAGAGCGTTCTGTCTCTTTGTTCGCGACTCTTGATTACATCGCGCACACGCTTATTTGGAATTGCGCTGCGGTCTGCTACGGGTTTGGGGCTTGATGGCTTGATGATTTATGTGGGCTGGCGAGGTTATCGAATTATTTGAAGGTCTCGTGCTAAAATTTGGAATATGTTCCGGCGTACGCCTGGTTATTATTCCAATAATAATAGTGCAAGATCAAATGCAGCTGAAAGCCAGGATGTGACTGGTAAATATTGTAATGAGGCGAGCTCAAAGTGTCATTTATCCGGCATTGTAGCACATGATTAATGATGATTATAAGCTGCCCTCCTTAAATTGACTCTCACCACAGTAATGTACCAAGGATATATATGTGTACTTCAAGCGGCTGTTTTGCTACAATTACGCGATATCTTCGCTTTCACGACGTGGACGCTATACTATTTTCTTCAAAATGACAACTTGCGCGAGTAGTGATTACCCCCAGCTGCATCAGTGTAGTCTTCGCATTAATGACCGTTATACTTCAGCGCTGTAGCTACTTAAAAACTTGATTGAAGATAAATATATAATCACATGTCTGAATTGCGAAGTCCTCGTAAATATATATATAAAAGCGATGAAGCGATTTTTATCAGTTTGCGATCACCATTAAGAAAACACTGTCGCCGTAATAATTCTCGATAAATTTATGTATACCTTAATGCGCAGCCGACACGCAAACTTCCAAAATATATTACATCTTATATACATATATTATTACGAGAACGAAACACCTTGCTTGCTTGCGCGCGCACAGCCATGTTATGTGCTCATCCCCCCAGCCCTATAATCACCACTCTTTCCTCATTACCCTCAGCCAAAACTAATTTAATCACGAAGCCAGCCAATTACAACTCCTCAAAAGTAACCTCAGCCTATTCCGCCTTCCCCTCACCGGCAGCGATGTATAAGAAGCTTTGGCTAATTCGCTAAATCCACACACGCGCGCGACATAACAAGACGGATCCCTCCGCGCACACTACCAGCAGTGCCGTCGTCGTCGTCGTCATCACCGCCACCAGACTCCAGCTATCAAATTAATTTACTCGATATTAATAGACTTTGAAGGACTCTCTCTCTCTCTCTCTCTCTCTCTCTCTCTCTCTCTCTCTCTCTCTCTCTCTCTCTCTCTCTCTCTCTCTCTCTCTCTCTCTCTCTCTCTCTCTCTCTCTCTCTCTCTCTCTCTCTCTCTCTCTCTCTCTCTCTCTCTCTCTCTCTCTCTCTCTCTCTCTCTCTCTCTCTCTCTCTCTCTCTCTCTCTCTCTAACGCTAACAGTTTGAGGGATCATACAAGCGCGCGTGCGCGCGCAAAACCCTATATAAACCTCGCCTCACGCGCCTTTCGCCCTCTCCGTGTATATATAGATATATATAAACACACGCACACACAATTCATCCATCTCGGTTTTGGCGCACATCGATTTAAACCGGGGCGGGGGCGCCAACACCAGCGGCGGTAGTAGCAGCAGCCGAAAGGCGTGTCGGTAAGCACCGTCGGACATCGTTATTAAGCGCATATAAATTAGCATATAAATTGTCCGGCACAACCGCGTCGCCGGCTGCAGAACTCTCTATCTCCCTCTCTCGCTCGCTCCGTTATATACACACACGCGAGCGTATTATACATACACGCACACACAGTCCGACGGTTTCTCTCTTTCTCTCTACAGCGCCCGGATCGTTCTGCATAATCCTACTCCATGCTGTCTCTCTCTCTCTCCCTCCCTCTCTTTATCTCTGTCTTCCTAACAATCCGCGAGAGGGTCGAGAGGTGTTCGTTCGCGCATCGCTGGCGCAGGGATGATAGCGCAGCGGGAGAGAGAGAGAGAGAGAGAGAGAGAGAGAGAGAGAGAGAGAGAGAGGCTCTTTTGAATCACACCTCGAAAAACACGCCGCCAGTGCGTCGCTAACTCCATCTCCTATATATATTTCTGCTCTCTCTCTCTCTTTCTCTCTCTCTTGCTTGCCCTCTAGGCGGGTTCTTTATTTTTTGCGCTCTCGACTCGAGGCTTCCCAGCTTTTTGTCGCTGCCACAAGGAAGAGAGAAAGAGAGAGAGAGAGTCAGATGCACATTCTACTTCCGCTGATGCGGCTGATTACGAGATGCGGGTGCGAGTTAATTAAAGAAAGTCGCGTTTTGAGAGACTGCGGCCGCTTGAGCAAGCGCTTATGCCCCGGCAAGTGGGTGTGAAGATTCCTTTATTATGCTGCAACAGGAGTTTTTTAATTGCTTTTTCGCCTTTTCGTATTTTATTGAGGTTATAGAGCATGAATAGTGTAATTGTATATAACAACTGTTGCCATTATCACTGTAATGTGCATTTAGTGGAAACGGTATTAAAGTTTGTAGTTGGTTCGAATAATCAGTTTTGCTCAAATGTTATCCGTTTTGTTAGGCGAATTAGTCGGATTAATTAACGTGTATTAATAACATTCCATCTGCGCGGTTATGAATATAAATCGTCAAACGTCATAAATTAGTTAATGAAACCATGCGTCAAAGGGGGATTAGAGTCAGGTTTGAGCGAATTTCACGTGAACCGCGCTAATGTAAACATATTCGAAGGAATTTCGTTTGTTATCCTGTAATGAGTTTCGAACACTCGATACTAACGGCTTAAACGCTTCATCGCTTATTCGTGAAATTAATTATACCCAACAATATTTACTTAACAAAATTATCAAATATTTTAATATAGAACCAAGCGTAAATTTCAGTTAAAATCAACTTTTCGCATTTCATTTAAAGAACATAATCCGGATATTCCGCTCAATTTGACGCCAAAAGTTGCGAGAGCTAAAACTCACTTTATCCCCCGCTGAATCGCGCACACTTTACACACTCTCTCCTCCACCTCCTCCTCTACACATTCCTCCTCTTCGCTAACTGTAACACGACAGAAAATTTTTTCAAAAAATACAAGCCAAAACAGTGCCGCGAGCGCTTTGAATCCCAGATAAAATTCTCGTTTTAAATAAAAAAAAGGGGAGGGGGATTTCTTTTTTCTCCATACCTATTCCCTGCTCTTACGTGGCGCATCTCTATCCTTTTCCCCCGCTCATTTTAGCGCGAACTAGAGACGTCGGTGGAAGCGACAGCAGCAGCAGACAATGGCGACCATTACCGGTGCGATGATTTTCCCCCGGCGAGGTTCGGCTTTTCCGCGAGCGCGCACTCTTCGCCGACAACGAATTTCATTGTGCTCTTTCTTATTATCTCGTCTTCTATTTTGGCACTTCGGTGCTTGATTTTTCGCCTTTTTCCTCCTTTTTTTATCAGTCGTGAAATCCAGCATACTGGATACTGACATCTTTAAATTCATTAGAATGTACAATAATTGTGTTAAATGGTTTTGTTGTAAAAATGCACTTCGTAAACATGCCAGAAAAAGCGTTTAAATAAAGTTTTAGAACGAGCTATACGTAGAAGCTAAGTATTGTTTGTATCAGGACATTTTTTTATATGTTTCCAATAAAGTATCATTTTTGGATTCCAGAATAAAATAATGAAAAGGTAAACATAACATTTTGTAATCCATTTATTTCTCGTATTCTCGGATCAAAACAGCGATTATTTTACATCGGAAATGCCTTCTTTTAATTTCAACGACCCTTAACAAACCGCCACCATACCAGCACTATGCGTCCAATGCAGGCCTACCCCCATAGACCCCAAACTTTACGATCGCACTGAAGACACCACAGCAAAAACTCCGCGCCGTGGGTAATGGCTTATTTTTCCAGCGCTCCTTCTCGCTGTATTAGCCATCACTTAACCCCCACCTCCTCCTACCATCCACACACGTACGTACGGAAAAGGCCGACGGGGATATTGCTCTCTCTCTCTCACTCTCTCCTCTCCCTCCCCTGCGATCGGCAAACTCCAAGTACCTACTTGGAAAGTCGCAAACTCCCCGGCATATCGGCGCACATACGCGAGCGCTGCAAACGTCAGCGGAGGGAGAGAAATTTCCGCGCACGGAGCAGCGGCGGCGCAGTCGTCGAGGCGTGCAAATTCCGCCCCGAAACTTCGGAGGGGATGCGCCCATCTTTTAAGGGCGCGCAACGGCGACGCACTCGCGAATTCCGGAATCCTAGATGCGGCGTTAAGGGAGATTAAGGGCGCGACGGTTTCGGCGCGAGAGAGCGCGCACGTGATCCTTGGCCCGAGCGGTGAAAGATGGAGGAGGAGGCGGCAGAGTCTTTTGAACTAGTTTAAATGAGGAAAAGAGGAGAGATCGAGAGAGAGGACGCGTGGAGGAGGATTTTGAAAGTTTTGGGGATGGAGAGGATTCGCGGTGATGTATGTTATAACGAAGCTTATTCCGAGGTGTGATGGTTGTTTTATAGAGATTTCAATCTGGGAGTCTGAAATTATTCGAGGAATTTATATATATATATATATTTATATCGGAGAAATTAATAAATTAAGGATATTTGAGAGGCAATTCAATTAGTAACCCAGTTGATTAATTTAGTGCATTAATTTAATTGAAGGATGTAGATATGGTTAAATTGAAGCACGACCAGGATAATTAAAAGGGGGAAAAATATAAGGATGAGAAAATTGCAAGATAAATGCCCGAACTTGATGATGAAACATAAAGCGCCAATTACTCGTATATTTTTAATTAAACCCTTGAGTAGGATGCTGAACAAGTGAAAACACTTCATTCCGGGACATAAAGGAAAGAGAGCTGTAAAACTGAAGCTACACGGAGCGCTCATTTTAGCTACGGCAGCATAAAGTTACTTCGTGCTAATACATCATACTATTCGCTGCCACAGAAGTAAACAATGCGTGCATGGAGAGTAACGCCACCATACCAGTGTAGCTTGGAAACTGTCGAGCGTCAATAGCAAGAGGTTCATACCACGGTGGTATGAGATTCTTACAATCGAGGAGTTTCGTTTGGCACCGTTGCACGAATTCCATACTCTCGTGGTATAAACTTTCTGCTTTCGGCGCATGGGGGTATCTCCTCCTACGGTAGCCTGCTCTACTATGCTAGTCAAGTATAACAAAAATTGATGCTTCTATAGCACGAGATCCCGTACTATCATAGTTAAATTGAGCTCTCCGTGTAGATAGAACGTAAACAAATTGAGAAGCTGGCGGGGGAAAAGTGTCGAGAGAAAAGCTGACATTGAGAAATACATAGCTTTAAAACGAGAAGAAGATATATAAGACGCGGAAAAAGCGAGCCAAGGACAGGGGGAGAGAGAGAGAGAGAGAGAGAGAGAGAGAGAGAGAGAGAGAGAGAGAGAGAGAGACGGGGGCAGCAGCGAAGTATAAGGGAAGAGCCAAGCCAAGCGAGCGAGCGAGAAAGTGGGATGCACAAGAGAGAAGTGAATAGATAAGAAATTAGGATGGTAAACTCGACGATGGGTTATAAGAGTCGCGTAAAGCACAATTTAAAAGTTAGTTAAAGTGAACAAGTGCGCGCTCGAGAAGGAAGGAGAGAGGAGGCAGATATCTCGGCCGGCGCACGCGCGCGCGATGAGTTCGCGGATAATTATTTATCGCCTTATCAAACTTTTATAATCCCGATTCAACGTTGGCGGCGGCAGCGGCAGCAGCGACGGCCACTTGATATATATACCTATATATACCATCCCTCTCGCCCGCGCGCGCGCGCTTACTTCAAGTTTTTAACGAGTTTCTAAATGTCATAAATGATCTCGGCGAGCGAGCCCGCGATTCCGGATTATGCGAAGGGGACGACCCTCGAGCGGAATCTTTATCGGACAGAGAGGGCAGCGTGCGCGGGATGTGTATATACAGTTTAGCGGAGGACGACGACGGTGCTGCTGCTCTTCGATATAATTATTGCGCGAGCGTTTGTTTTTATACGAGTTGATGAGCCGCGCTGATGGAAATTTACCGCGTTGAGCCTGACGGCGGTTACTGCAGCGGAGCGCGAGAGTCGCGGAAGCTCGGCGAAAGTTTCGCAAGCGTTAATTACCGGGGTGGGTATTTAATTTTGCACTTTGAGATCGAAATAGTACTTTTAGAGAATTTTTTAGTAAGTATTGAATTTAGAAAGTTGCAAGTTGATATAATCTTATGGGTGTACTAATAGAAACATTCGAGAAAGTCTGATTATAAATTTTTATAGACATGTATAAACACTGTATTTCACGTATATCCTTCAGGTATTGATTATTACACGTATAGTTTTATGCAGCTCTCAAGTAATTATTAATTTCAAACTATTTATTCCAACATTCTCATATGCAAATAGAAACTCGATCTATAACAATAATTCAATATAATTATATTAACTGGCCAACGCGCAAGCTACAAAATTACCAATTATTTTAAGTATTAAGCGACCTTGTACTTAAAATAAAATTATACCCTCAGCCGGCGAACGTAAAGCTGGAAAAGGCTGCGTGCGCTCAAAGTGCGTTACTATTTTTTCACCCGCGAAATTATATATATTAGAAAGAGAACGCCGTGTTACCGTTAAAATAACAGTAACGGAGGAGACCGAGATCTCTCGAGCCTCTAAATATTTTTAAACTTTATCGATCCCCGAAATGCCTACTAAAAGTAGATAATGTCCGAGATCGATATACGGGGCCGTGCATATTTAGAACCTGTAATTTCAACCTCTCAAGCTTGCAATAACTGGATGAAAAATTATCATAATGGAAAGCTTTTTTGCGCTCTTGCATGATTTTATTGAAAAAACACCAACGTCATCCTACTTTTTAATTATAACAACATTCCCCGGCCACTGTCTTAATTTTTTCGTCGACTACTGCATAATATAGGTGGCGGTATCTGACGTATAGAATTTCAACGCAGGAATTGTAAATATTGATTATATTAATTTGAACAATCAGTATTATAAATTTGTATTTTAGAATAAACTTCGGTGAGACCTATAATTAAACCAATATACTCTCGAATATACTTCTTCAAATTAAGATCTTACTAAAATTATGAAACAAAACGTTCGTATATTTGTTCGCATTTAACTTAAAAAATGCACTCGCTTTCTAAGCAAGCTCTCACCCTTTGAGACGAAAATAAGCCCAGAACAGTAGACCCAGAATCTCAGCTCTAAAACGTAGTTGTTCGAAATTCGAAAAAAGCGCGCATTTTCGAAAAGAACTTTCCCTCGCGTCAGGCTTAAAAAATTAAAAAGCTGTTTCCCCCCTCCTGCCCGTACGCCCAGCGCCCTCGCGCGTAATAACTCAAACGTTCTCATATTATACGGGCGATAAAAAAGCTCTCTCTCGCTCTCGCTCTCTCTCTCTTGCTCATGCAACTATACGGCTACCGTAAGGAACGTTGAGCGAGAGAGAGAACCTCCGCGGGGCGTTTGCGCGCCGTCGCTGTGCAGCCTCACTTTTTTTTCTTTTTCTAAAAAAAAAGAAAGCATGGCAGCAGCGGCGGCAGGGAAGAAGCCGGCCCTGACGCTGTACACACTTGGAAATGCAAAGTGAGACGCGCGTGTACGCGCCTCCCGTCTAAATCACGTTCCCGCGCGAAAAACGGGCCGCGAAATCGCGCGCGCGGAACGATGTGCAATTAGCGAGCGAGCGAGAGCGCTCGTATAAGTCGCCGCGGGTTTATCGCGACGTATCCGCGCGGTAAACGTCGTGAGACGATGATGTTGGAGACGGGGTAATTGTGTGTATATATGAGTGTGTGTGTGTGTGTGTGTGTGTGTGTGTGTGTATGTGTGTGTGTGTGTAAGGATTTTTACGGGCTGTTCGTGGTGGGAAAGCTAGGTGTATATATATAGAGTTTATGAAATGATGAGGTAGGCGGATCAGTTTTATTTTTATGTGTTTATGGTTTTGGGGGTAGGGAATACTGTGGCTTTGACCTTGCGATATAGCAAATTAATACAATAAATTATATGTAATTCAATAAAAAATAAATTCTCCATTACATCTAACATCAAATTAAGACAATGAAATAGGATTGTTATAATGTATACATAATTGAAAAGGTATCACGTCGAATGAAATCGATACTGTAATCTTGATGAAAACTATCAGTAAAACTTAAGTAGTAATCAGCAAAAATAGGTAAGACAGCTGAATGAAAAGACAATAACTATAATCATATTTGGAAAACCAAAACTCATTTCATAATTTATATATTTAAGTTTATTGATTGAGCGATCTCTTTGACATTCTGTATTCCGTATCTCATTCTGTACTTCCGTACTTACTAATGTTAATTGTTATGTAATTCTATTTTGGGCATATCAAATAAACACATTATTATTATTATTATTATTATAATTCAGTTATCAATTTCTTCATTTTCTATTTATTATTTACGCAATAAACATGAATAATAGCACAAAGCTCTATATCTAATAAAACTGCTGCCACTCCATTACGAAAAAATATTTTTCCCGCGAACTTTCCTCACTATAACACCGACTTCTCTCCGATCCGCGAAGAAAAATCGAATATCGCGAGCCCGCGCGTCGGTATTTCGTCGCGCGCAATACGTCGCGCCTGCAGGACTCGCTGACGTTTGACATCGTCGTCGCAGCTGGCGCGAAAAATACGGCGCGCGCTAACGAAAGACCGATGAAGCCGGACGAACGAACGAACGGAGAGGAAAAACGAACGAGAGAAATCCTTTCTCTCCTAGACAGAGTGAGAGCGCGAGAGAGAGCCGTCGAACGCGCCTGCGCGCCCGGCAATAATTAACGCGTTTGCGCGCGCACGCGCGCGTTTATGGCCCGAGTTATAAAGAGCTTTTGTATTCTTCAGGAGGCGCATAATTAAATTTAAACCCTCTCGCTCATGCGCGGTGAGAGAGTAAGAGAGAGGGAGACAGAGAGGAGGAGGGATGTATATGTATATACTACGCGTCCGTCACGCGCGCCGTTTATAATTTTCGACGTGAATGTGCCGGCTCGGGCGTTTATGCTTATATAAAACGCGTCGTCCCTTTGGCCTTTCAAACGAGATGTATCTTTAATCTTTGGCGCAAGCGCGGTCGCTGCGTGAATACGTTGAGTTAAGGCGATACGCGTCGAAAGCGAGAGAGAGATAGAGAGAGACGAAGGACGAAGAGTGGCGGGGAAAAGGGAATTTCGAATCGCTTTGGCCGGGCCGTCAAAGCTTTTTCGAAGCCTGTGTGTGTGCTTTTTTTATTTTTCTCCTCGTCAAAGAATTCGAGTTAAACGATAACAAAAGGATTCTTTTAAAACTTAAGATGAACTACGAAGTACGTATGTATAGCTATATATTATAAAACGTCGTTCGAATTCTAACGTTACGGTGATGGTTCTTTGGCAGAGTGAAATAATTGTTCGTAGAATGTTTTTAGTAGGCGCTAGTTTCGGAAATGATAATAAAAATGTGTTGATTAAAACAATATCCCTTTATCAGTAACATTTATTTAATAACAATTCTTTATATTTCGTTATGAAATAGAACTTTTATAAAAAAAAAAATTCTTACTTTTATAACGAAATTTTCAATTTTAGTTGAATTTTCGTAACGCAAGACTAGCGGAAAAGTGAATCGGACATCTGTGCTCGGCGAGCCTTCTTCACGAATGCTTTTCAACGTCTATCAAGTTGACGCTCAACGATTCCGAGGGTTTTTACCGCGAGTGCGCGACTCGCGACGGAAAAGTGAAGGCGGCGCGCGTGTGTAATGCACAAATACTCTACTCGAACGCATCCAGCTATAGCTCGCGCGTGCGTTTCGGGTGAAAAAAGCCCGACTGCAGTTCGAGAAACTTTGCAACTTATGAAAAGATAAGAAATATAGCGCGCGTGTGCGGACGAAAGTTCCCGCGCGAGAGCTAAAAAAGTTACCATTTGAAAATACGCCAGCGCGAAAGTGGGGGAGCCCGCCTTTGTAGAATTTGCTGTTAAGTTTTTATAACCTTGTGCATTAAGAAATTACGGGCGTCTTTAGGAAAGGGAACAAGAGGAAATTTGCGAAACCGAAAGAACTTCTGATGCCGCGCGCTAAACTTCGCTGTATAAACAGAGAATATTTCTCAAATTTTTATTGCCTCACTCTAACTTTCTTTTGAGAAACAAATTCCCAAAGTATTGCGCAGCTGTTGTAAAAACTTCTTTTCCCAAAGATTTTTAAAATTCTAAAAGGGTTGTAGCTGAATTTTGAACACAGTCACTTTTGCGGTAAGTCTTGAATACTGTGTATGCAACATTTTAAGTTGAAGACAAAAACGTAAAACGTATTATCATAAAATTTTATCAAAAAATAATTCTATACTCTAGAATAAATAAAAATTTTACTATATGTCTAAGTACATCATAGTAATACTACACTGTAACAAATAATTCACTATCAAATACAAATTTTTCAACCCCTCATCATGATTCCCGAAAAACATATTAAAAATAATCCCCCTACATCCCCACATAAACACACACACACCAACCCTCCCCAGCAACTCCTCACGACCCTCGACCATAATTCTCCCCCTCGCCAAGCCCTCCGCCACATCTTAAACCAGAAAGACTTGAGCACACAACACCTCAACCGCACGAGACACTCTCCTCGCTCTCTCCCTCTCGCGCGCGTGTTACACGGTCTTTGATCGACGGGACATTATCGTCGTGGAATCGCGGAGAGGGCCGCGCCGCTATATGCTGCCGGCTGCACCGCGCGCTCTCGGTAACGAGGCAATTATCTCGCTGATTAGTAGATCGAGGACGCTCGCCGCGGGGCGTCGCGTCAGTAGCAGCGGCAGCAGCAGCTAAGCGGACGACGCGCCGGGCGCCACGAGACCGCGCCTCTCATCTCTTGTGTTATATACGTCTCGCGAATATACTGCGCGATGGTTTTGAGTTTGTTGCGAGATGGATGACGGATGTGCATGCATGCGGTGATGTGAGTGGGGACGTTAGGATTCGAGATGGAGTGATTTGATTGAGTGGAGAATGAATGTTAAAGAAGTCGGTGAAGGATAAAAAGGGTGGAGATTATATATAGTTATATGGAGGTTTTGGTGCGGATTTGAATTTTAACTGAGATGTTCCGGATTTTATTTGAGAATGAGGAAGATAAGAGAGGCTTGGCTTTAATGTGCCATTCATTTTAAATCTGAAAAATTTTGTCGCTACATAATATATATTTGAAGTAAAGTTTCATTTCAAAGAACTTAAGAGAGTAGGTACGTGTATGATTCTTAGGTATATATGCACAGCAAATATAAACGTCGAAGACTTTCTTTTGTAACTGAGACGGATGATATTGGAAATGCTTCAAAGAATTGTAAAACTCTTGCACCGAGCACTCGCGAGTATATACGTATAACGTTCCTGTGCAACCTGTCTGCAGTGGATACTGTAGCTTAAAATGAATACCTCGATTCTTCGTTATAAAAACAGTATAGAGTTTTGAAATTTAACCGTTTTCTCACATCATATCCTTTAAAAGAAACGATAATATCGCAACTTGATAATTAACTCGATTAATTGGTTGATTATCTGGCTTATTAAATAAACGTTACGTATATGAAATTATGATTGACAGGCACTGATAAGATACAAGTTTAAAAAGAAAAACTGAAAAGTTATATTTGAAAGTCAAACAAGTATTCCGCAGCGAAGGGTTTATCTAGCGGCAGCTATACCGGAAAAACTACGTTCTCACCTAGTTAAAACGTACCAATTATCTCGCTTATCGGACGGCGCGCTCGCTCGTTTACATTCCGCGATTCGCGTGCGCGCGCAAAGCGAACGCATCGACGTCGAAAAATCGCACCGCTATATACGCGTGACAAAGACAAATATACAGAACTAAACCAACTCTCCCGCGCAATCTACCTACACATTTATTTTTTGTTTCGCAACAGCGCCACTCGTACACGCAAACAGCCACACATACACGCAGCAAGATGCGAGCAACGAAAACAATCCCGCGACGCAGAGAAAAACCGGCCAACTTCCGCGTCTCTCTCGCAATAAAATATCATTCAGTATTATTCAAGCGTGAATATAGGTCGAACACTCGCAACTCTTCCCCCCAACCGTCTCTACTCTCACATAGCGACACCACATACGCAGAGAGCTACATACTTTTACGTAGAGGGGAAAAAGAACTACCGCGAATGTTTTTGAAAAATTATGCAAAACCGCATGCGGTAGCTACGCGCACGCGGGAAGTAAAATAGTCTCTCGCGGAGCTGCTGCAGCTCTCCGGTACCCGTTACATACTCACGCGGCAACGCGAGATGAGAGAGAGAGAGAGAGGAGTATACACACGACGTGTTTACAGAGCAGGCCAAGATTGCGCGCGGCGATGCTCCAGTATTCGTCGAGCGCTCGCAGTGCATACCCGAGTACAGTTTGTCCGTACGCGTTTTCATTGTTACAGTCGCCGGCGTCGTCGTCGTTGCGTAATGGCGGCCGCACGCATCGGCAATAAACCGCGAGGCTTCGTCGACGAGAGCGAGAGATATTGCATTTCCATAGATAAGAGGAGCTACATATACATACGCGCGGGAAAAACGAGCAAGGAGTGTATTATTTTTTTTTCGAGGAGCAGAGCACACGGGTTTATCGCTGGCTCTGTGCGGGGCTTATGTAACGACATAAAATCGCGTCTAGGCAGTGCACAATGCGCGTCTACGACGACGACCTTCCCCTATGTTTTTTACGACGCGGCGCGGGCGGCGGTGAGAGTATTACATGCGGGGCGGCAGACGTGCGGGCAAACTTTATTAAGGAAATAGATTTCTCAAAGACTTCCGAGGAGAGGGAAAAGCGTCGGCGCTGCTGATATGTCGTCTCTTTTGTCGGCGAGGCTTTTTTGTATAGGCAAATTCGCGGATGCCCGTTCTCTTTTAGTAGACTCAGCTACGGGTGGGTATATCGTATTCTTTATTACATGTAAATTGGTTTGAATATCTTCTACAACGTTGAATTTTCTTTTTACTGCTATAGTTTGGATAATAATGTTGTTTATCAAAATTTTATGTAATATTGTAACGCGAAGAGTGCATAATTTTAACATGCAGATGTTTCTGAGGTATTATTTCAAGTATAACGCAGAAAGGGGGAAGAAATTAACAAGCGTTTAAACCAAATGCACACGGCACTTGAATCCGACACCGGAAAGTATAAAGCTCGCAATGCAGAACAACTCTTCCCCCCTCTGAAAAAAAGCGAAAAACCCCGTGCACTCGCCACTCTTTGCTTCAATTTTCATAATGCTCTTAATATTCTAATACTCTCACCTCTTTCTCTCTCTCTTCCTCTTCCTCCCTCTCGCACGGACTTATCCCGCTCGCGCACAGGATTAAACGAAATTAGCGCTCTTCGCTGCTGGCTCTTGCGCGTGCACGCACACCTCTCTCTCTCTCTCTCTCTCTCTCTCTCTCTCTCTCTCTCTCTCTCTCTCTCTCTCTCTCTCTCTCTCTCTCTGCACCGGTAAAAAGTCACACTCCTACCTCTCTTCCTCCTTCTACTCCTCCCCGCATCGATAATAAGTACATTAAAATCCGCGCGAGCCCGTTTAAAGGACGATAATTGAGGGTAAAAGCGTACGCGCGCGACTCTCCGGGAAAACTTGGCAGATAAAAGCGCGCGCAAGGCTTTTTTACTTCGCCCTCGCGACCTCGCTCGCGCATATAAAGCCCGATGCGGCGCGCGCACCGGGGCAAAGTGCATTGAGATGCGCTCCCTGCTCGTAACTGTTATGAGAGATCAGATAATGCATGCGCGCGCGCGTTTGTGAGGAGAGATGATGTTCGTACGTATAATGTGTGTGTGTGTACGCGCGTGGAACCGGTGAACGTAATGTCGACGCGGGGGATGTAGGTTTCGAATGAAATTTCAAATTTTTAGGGGCGCCGGTGACGCTCCGTGGAGTGTGTCGCGCGGAGTCAAGGAAATTGAATTTTTGAATGGAGGTGCCGGTGTTTTGCTTGGGAAACGGTGTTGGGAAATAAATCTTTTGCTCTCTCTCTCGCTCTCTGTGACCTATAAAGAATGTTTGACTGCTCGACGTTGAAAACATGCTTGTGGTGCCGCAGTTTGTGTTTTTGGGTTTCGGTTTTGTTAAAATGTAGTTATATTTTGAGAAAGAAAATAAAATTTAATTCAGAAATATTTTGTTTTTACTAAGCAGAAAAACGTAATAACACTATTGAATTCAGGATACAGTGTCGTGCATAATATATAACGAATTCAATAGGAAACACACATTTAATTTGCTAAAGAATAAACTAAAAAATCGTTTTTAATTTCTTTTAATCAAAGGATATTTGATATTGATGTTACTTTGTATGCATTTTCCTTCTCGGCCTTCTTTAACGTCGTAAAATTTATCATTATAGTTCGGGTTAGTCCAAACTACATAGTCTCTATTACGAATATCGGGAACGCACACACTTAAATTATGACCAGTTACAATTAAGTAGTGGTATTAGCATATTGATCGATTGACCAGGAACCGAATATCTCATTAAAGTAACTACATACCTTCTGTAATTACAGTTAACCATTAGATGCTGTGTTTTCACGCAGAATATGTAGCTAAGAAGATATAAATATTTATAAACATCAAAAAATATATTATATAAAATATATAATTTTCATGCATTTTTCGAATCATACATGATACTTTGCATTGAGTTTACAAAGGCCGTTAAATACATTCGAAAATTCTTGAAATAATTCCAAAAATAAACCCAAAAAACCGCAGCTCCTTTATTAGCCAATATAACCTTTCTTCAAAACATGAAAATACGCAATTACCAAATTAAAATACCAACACATTCATCTCCTTAACCTAAAGAAAGCCATCGCATCTTTAACTCGAAAAAACAAAGCCGCACCACTCCCTCTCTCCACAAGACCGCCTAGGGCGTTTACTCAACAACATATCCTCCTCTGCCCCCACCGAAACGTCATCACTGGCGCGCATCGTCGTCATCAACCTGACAAAATAATTTCATCGCGTCATTTTTTTTCTTCCACTCTCTCTTATTCCCTCTTATTCCCTCTTTCGCATGCATAAACGCGTGTGCGTCCGCATGCATATACGTGTCGGCTGAACGAGCACGCTCGCGCCGAGAGCGAAAGAGAGGAGGTACGTGGGAATCTGGATAACGCCACTGCACGAGAGAGAGAGAGAGAGAGCGATTCGGAAATAATCCCGGATGAAATCGCTCTTCCGCATAGTGGCTCAGCTGTGCTCTCTGCACGCGAAGACGGCGTCGAGAGTTTCGGAAGAAGAGAGAGGGAACGCGCGCCGCGCGGATTAATAATGAATAATGCGCGCGCAGCCAAGGGAGATACAGTTCGCCCCGCCAGAGTCGTGACGTCTTAGTTTAATAATAACGGTATGCGAAATTTTTTCGATGGAATGGTCGAGGCTACTGTGGTTACGAGGATGTGGCCGTAAAGATAATAAGACTTATGTAACATGCATTCGAAAAAGTAAAATTTTTTTGAAAGATATGCTTTTTAATATGTATTTGTTGAGGGAAAGCGGAGCGGAACAAAAGATTAATAAAACCATGCTTTTTACTTTAATTTAAAAGCTGTTATTAAATTAAGAATATTAGAAAAAGCCGAAATTTTCTTTAAACTAAAATTTATCAATATTAAAATTTCACTGCAATAATATTAAAATTTGGTTGGCTTTTATACTTTAATATATATAAATGTAATTAAATATGAATACAATAAAATAAAAATGGTTGGGGCTAGGCAACTATGCACAAAAAGAATGAAACTTTTAATTTAATATTTCATCGAGAAGAATCTCATCTGAAAATTGTATGAAAGTGCATATTCTAGATTCTCAATGCCATATATGGGCTTAATGCACTCTTGAAATATTTTGAAATGAAAACATACCATCGGAATGTTTTAAAACCACTCTTCATCCATTTACAGTAAACTTTATATGCGTATTGATATTGTAGAGCAAAAATACTTCCCGCAGAGAGGAAAGTTTGATTGAAGTAAACCTTTTAGTGGGATCTTTTCAGTAATATTACCACACTGCGAAATATGTAAAAAATTCATCTGTGTATTTTTCCAAGTTTTTTAATATACATCATAACTTTATGTGTAATGATAATAACGTTCTTATATGTTTGCGTGAATATAATATCAAAGTAATCCTTATTTAACGTAATATTGGTATTAAAACCTAAAAACTGTAATATTTATTATAAAAAAGTTATAGAAGATATAAAATATAAAGTCAAATAAAATAAATACACTATTTGCAAACACATATTTAAAATTACACATTCATACTTATAACCCAAAAAAAGCTCTTGCCAAAGCTCAAAAAGCTTATAATTATTCCATCAATTTAAATATAACCATCATACGATGAAATCCATACACTCAAATCCCCGTTAATTTCGTAAACTTCGCAAACTCTCCTCCCCCTCATCCTCGGCCAATAAAAATCTCCTACAATTTGCCTCATCCGCCGCAATAAAAAAAGAAGTAAGAAAGAAGAAAAAAGTCTCGAAAGAAAAATCTCATCTCCCGCTATTCGAGCAGCAGCGGCGTCGCACACACATACACCTCCTTCCCCGTCGTCGCGTCGCATTAGCTCGGCATCGAACGATAAGTGCCTATCGCCTTTCGTCACGTCATTCGCGCTCTACGCATAATAGACGCCCCCGCGCGCTCTCTCTCTTCCTTCCGATCGATAAAACATCAAATGAGAGCCGCCACCGCCGCGCCGCCGGCTTTTAAGCAGGGTAATCGAATAATATGCCGACGCCAGTCCTTCGACCCCGCGCGTAAGTGAAACGAATAAGAAGTCGTCGTTGTTGTCGTCTAGCGTGCGTATAATACACACATACACGCGCACGAGGGGAGAAAGATTTGGGCGGCGTCCAACTAATAGTAAACATCTATATAGCCGCCTTAAATTGCGTTTCGATCCCCGCGTTTATGGCGAGCCGAGATCTCCGCTAGCGTTTCTCCCTTCCCCTCTCTCGCGAATTCCATTCGGCTTTTTCCACATGTGTATACACGTCGGGGTGTATGTGTACTGCGCGGACGACCGCAGATGCATAATCGTCGGAGCGAGCGAGCGTCTGCCGGGTGATTCGCCTGGCGCCGGGCTGATTTTTCCGTCGCGCGCGAGAGAGCGAGGCGCCTTGATGGGCTCTGACACTGAATTACCGCGCTCGCGGGCAATTTTCATTTCTCTGGCGAGTGCGCGGGTGATGTTCAGGCCGTTTTATTGGGGTCGCGCGGTGTAATGCGAGGACCTTGTCCTTGTGTGACGTTTCGTTGTTGATGGCTTGACGTGGGGCGGAATTTTATTTGCATGAGAGAGGAATATTTTTGAAAAATATATACTGGCTTTCGAAGTAGCCGTTTTCATTAAAGACTAATTTTTTGGAATTTTCGGATATGCGAAAGATAATTTTATATCTTTAGTTAGTGTATTCTTTGGGAATTTAATTATATATAATGTTAAATTGATATTTTTAACGGATAAAGCAATTGTACGTAATAATATTTGCATTATCATTAAACACTCTGTTAAATAACAATGTTTTAAACGGATTATGAAATATACGAATATAATTATTAAATTATTAATAAACATTTAATTAACAGTAATACTAAGTGTTTTAATACAATGTTATAATACATGAAATTGTCGAGAAATAATAAATGAAAATGAAATTCGAAAATTATATAAAATAGAATAAATCAGTCGCATTTAACGAACGAAATTTAACCTTATTATGCGACGTTATTTCATATTTCATAGATTGGTCAGTTTCATGTTATAACAAAAGCATATCAATGAACGCACGTAACAATAATATTACCAGGCCGTATTTGCCTTTCAGCAAAAAGCTCGAAAAAAAGCAAACCTGTTATTATTTATCAAAACGAATTCTTGATTATACGCACCTAAGCGGAGATAACATCCGGACCAGACAAGACGCAGGCGGATAACAGGATCATTTTCTTTATACAAAGTTTCACCAGCGCGCATTTTTCTCCCGACCTTTTCACGAGATAACGAGGTAAATTTTATTTAATTCACCGTTTTTACACGCCGCGCTAGAGTATGCTAATAGGCAAGGTAACATGCTTCGAGATAATCGCACGCGCGCGGCAACCTTGGGCTCGCTCACATATATATAAGTACGCGTGTGCGCTACCCCTTTTTGTAAAAAGTCGTCTCTCCGTCGCCTCGATACAAGAATTCCTAGCATCGCGCGCACCATTTCTACAACAGACCGCGCGTGTATATCGATAACAATAGCGAAAATTTACGCAACCCCGCCCTTGACTCTATACACACATATAATACATACATATATTCAATTAAATATCGCGCTCGGGAGCCGGTCAACGCGGCAATTGGCTTTCGCAAACGCGCTCTCGCGCTGCGCATTTAAAATCTCATCTGCGTAAAACAAACTCCCCTGTAGCCGCGCCGTACAAGCAATCTGTCCGGTGGAACGATAAAATTATAGTCGCGAATTTATTAATAACTATAATTCTCAAACGTCAAAGGGGGGAGCGCGCGGACGGTATATACATACTTCGCACTCGCATTATCGTCGCTGAGCGGCGGCGCGCGATAATAAACCGCGCGCGGACACTCGTCACGCCCATAAATTATTCGACCTCGTTATTCGATAATTGTTATGTCATCCAGTCATAGCGCGCGATTCACTCACGCACTCTCCCTACCTCTTTCTTCCCCAGCAGTAAAACGAGTTTCAATCGTCGACTATATACACGTGTGTACGTGTGTGAAAAGCCGCGTGCATATATACACCACGCGCGACGCTAACGTTTTCGCCGGGACAAAAAAAGGCGCATCCGCGAAGGTCGACCGGAGTTTCCATCGTCGCGCGCGGCTACGCGTGAGTATGAGAGCGATGCAAAGGACTCTTTTTGTCGTGGGGTGGTATAGAGCCGCGTATATATCGTCGCTTCAAAGTGCGCGCCGCGCGCGAGGCACAAATGAAGCAATCGAAGGTGTATAGGTGTGTGTGCGCGTGTCCGTGTGTGAAAGAGAGGCTCGGCCGTGCGCGGACTCGCTCGCCGTGTAATTAGATCGTGGTCGCTCACCTGAAACAGAAAAACAAAACGAGAAATCAGTTTTTTGCGAGAAGAGGTTTGTGTGCGAGTATATGAGAGAGAGGGGGGGAATATAATGAGAGTTATTCGGCGCGGCGTGTTTGATGAAATCGACGGATTATAAAAAAAAAATATCGTTATTATCTGGTTTAACAGCGGGTACAGCATTTAATGTATGGACATTGAAAAGTTAATTATTCAGCGTAAAGCTTAAATTACAATAATTGTCTCCTCGTAAAATTATTTTCACGATTATGGAAGCAATTACGAGAAGCACTTATATGAGCGCTGGTATCATATCATTTTAACTTTTTCACTTGAATAAGATATTAGCTGATTCAACTGTTACTCATTTCCTTTTTCTATAACCATTTTTCTAAACAAAGACTTTTTACATGCAATATTCTAGAATATGAATTTTTCTTTTTTCCCTAAAACAATCCAACTTGAAACAATGCATTCACCTACCGACCGCTCGCGGCTCTAAATAATCCCCAAACCCGCATAAATACACCTGCCTGCAAAGCACCAACCAGTATTTCATCGAATCTTCAGCGGTTATGCATTCAGCATCCACCGCCGCACTTCATCTTTCTCTCTCTCTCCTTGAAACGCATCTACTCCTCCTTCACCTTCTCCTTCCATTCTCTTTCGCCCGTGACCGGAAGAAAGACACGGAGCGCCGTAAAACGGTATTGGCTGCTGTGTTTACACGGGGGCCTGAGAAAATTGCCGGCTGCGCGCGCGAAGAATAAGGAAATATCAATCTCCATGGAAAGCGATTTCCTTCCGGTTTCAGGATAGGTAGGCGGCAGGGGGGAGGAGATGAGTATGCCCGACACGGCCTGACCTTCTCGCGGAAATGCCTCCTGTCTATGGGCGAACGCGGAGGAGGGTTTCGGTGCAGGGTAAGTGGAGGAGGTATGAGGATCGCGTGTTTTGTAGGGGCAAGTTGAGCTGATTAAACGGTTAAAGTTATTCCGTTTTAACATGATATGTATGCTTTATTCCCTTCTTTTGAAATTCTATCGAGAAATTAGAATTATAAGACTGAAAATTAAAATTAACCATTTCTAAATATTAAATATTAAATGTGAAAAAATGGACTATGAAAATACTAAACAAACGATAAATTTTTGGATAAAAAAGTATAACAGTTTCTGCGATTTGTTAAATCAGACAAGGGAATCGATATCGCACGATAGCACAAAAAATGTTACTAAAATTGTATACATATCTTTAAAATCTGAATAAGCATGTTATTCGAAATGTACGACTCAATGCAGAGAACTACGGAAGAAATGAAATATGACACCAACCAGAAACGACCTTTCATGCAGCTCGTCACACCCTCGTCCCGCGCATCACACTCGTCCCAATAACCAGCCCGTCAAAAGAACGTCACGCATCCGGCACGCGAGAGAAAGAGCGAGCGATCCGATTAAAAGCAGCTCTCTGCGCGCAACTATATAGGGCGCGTGCGCGCTCACAAATGAGCTTATGAGCGCGGCAATTATAAGCGGCGCATCACGCCCCAATAAATAGCTAAAACAAAAGTCCCGCGCCGGTAGAAGAATACCGAAAGACCGCAGGCAGACACAGCCCCCCACACCCATGCACACATAGACAGAGACACGTATTGAGTGCTAGAATCGTGTGCACAGAATGAGAGAGGGAAAGAGACAGGGAAGGGAGAAAAGAGGCGCTTAATACCGCAGCGCGCTAAAGGCCTGACCCACATACGCGGTGGGTGGGCCCCGTCGTTCGCACACAGAGACGTATAGGTTGAGCGGCACTGGCGGGGAGCGCACGAGAGCGCGAACAAATGAATGAGTGTGGGCGAATGCGTGACCGGAGAGTCAAGCGGCTGCGCGCGCGCAAGCGAGCCTCTGCCGTGCAGCAGCGGCTTCTCCCCCCCCTTGCATTGCACACTGTGGGTATATGTGTGTGTATGTGCTGTATAAATGACTCTCGTGCGGCTTTTGCATTATACGAGAGCGAGCGAGCGAGGACGAGCTCTGTGCCCTTGTGCGAGAAGCGCACACGGATAAATAGGAAGGGAGAGAAAGAGAGATAGGATAAACAAAGAGCAAGAGAGAGTCACCGGTACAAAGGTTGCAAGCGCGAGAACTGTCACCTGGGAGGCGAGCGAGTGTGTATGTAGCGTGTGCCCCGTCGCCCTCGTCGTTATCTTTGTATCTACGGTACTCATGGCAGTGTAGGTGTGGTGTGTATGGGTGAGATGTGGCGGTGTTGGGTTTTTAGAAGTGAAGGGTGGATTTTGGGAGTCGACGAATTTTTGGAGTTCTTTTGGAGTTGAAAAATCTCTAATGAGGTGCAGCACGTGGCGTAGTGGTAAAAAGGAAGGAAGGAAGGGAAGTTGGGTTGAAATTTTGGGCAGAACTTGTGAAAGAGCTTGATTAAAGGGTTCCGTGTGGGGGTACCTCGAAATGAGGTTTCGTACTTCGTACTTTTTCAGGTGATTTATTTATGTTACAGGGTAAAAGTCGGAGTTAACGATCGTTCATTAAAAAAAAAAAAAAAATAAGTAAGTTTATTTTGCAATATAAAATTATACTACTTGATATAAATGATAAATTTAATAGTTTAACGAAAAGTATTTGTAAAACTTTGATGAAAATTGAAAAACATCATACGTGTGATTAAATATTTATGCCATAAGAAGTTATAAAGAAATTCATTTACTCGAAAATATCGTACGCATTTAATTAAAAATCAATAATGTATATAAAAGACTCTCAACTACCAGTTGTACTAGAAATTTATGCCCGACACAATTAGACGGAGAATAGGAAATAACTGAACAAAACGAGGCAGCGACAGAAAGGACGAGCGGAAGCCGAGAGATAGAGAGAGAGAGAAAATATACTCGTACCGCAGACTAAGTCTCTCTTCCTCGTGTATATACCTATACCTCTGCACGCTCTGTCACCTCGATCTTTCTCTCTCTCTCTCCTCCCGGCCGTATTATCATTATCTCCGCATCGCGCCGAAAGTGTGCTGGGAACGTAATAATTAATGGCTTTATAGTGTTTGCGGGATCTTGGCACATTTAAATACAAGGGAAGAATATGCGGCGGCGGCGGCGGGGAAACGGTAGAGCGCGCACGCGCCGCCGCCGCACGGCAGTAGTAGCAGCAGCAGCAACGTGGGCATATAAATGGGCGAGGTTAATTAAACGCCAGAATGCGAAAAATTTTCCGTTTTTTTCCCCGCCCGCCGAGCGAAAGAGAGACAGAGAGACTTTTTTGCCCTTGATTACTTGAACTGCTTTTAAATTTCCCTCCTCTCTCTCGCACTGTTCGAGGCGTAATGGGGTTTCGCGTTAGCTTACCAACGATGGTTTATGCGATTTGTAATCCGCTTGATTAAGACTTTGCTTTCTTCGTAAAATTCAAATTAATGCGCTATATACATATGAAAAAAAAAAAAAAACATTCTTCAGTCTCAAGAGAGTAAATAAACCGACACGTTGTAAATAATGTTTACTTAATGCGCTTTAAAACGCGTTATTAATTAACAAGAGGCAATTATTTGTACGCACATCTCGCGCGCGGAGTTACGTTGTAATGAGCCATAAACAGCACGCGGGGCTCAACCGTCGAATTATAAAGCTCGGTGTCGATAAAATTGTGTAAACAATCAATAAATTAAACGCCATCCAGACCTTTTATATATATATATATGTATAAAAAAAATAAAACAGCATGCTACCAAGGCCATGCTCTCGAACAGTATATACATATACTGCACTCACTCGCGCAACGGTGAATAAATAATCCTCAATTCCCCGCGATCGTTTCGCCGCGGTGTTATGCAAATTGAATCAGCTCGCGCGCACGCACACACACACACACGTATCCACATACCTATATATAGATCCGATGGAAAGTGTAACGAGAAAAGCAAAGAAACAGCAGCCGTCGCGTCCATTTTCCTCCGCCTCCACCTCCGAGAGAAAGAGGCAATCATCGGTTTATTTAATCGAACTGGTAATTGGGCCGGCTTTGAGCTCTGCCTCTCCTACTTCGAGTGGCCTATACGCGGACGCGATTAAATCGCTCGATTTGCGCCGGCGTCCACGCTGCGTTATGTGCTTCTCTGCGCTATACAGTATAGCCTATGGGGAAAAGCGACTACGACGGCTACATTAGGACTCGTCGTCCTTAGCAGCAGGGAGCACCAGCAGCGAGCGGCGCAATTTCAATTATGATTTCAATTACGATTCTAATTCATTCGCGCGCTGTGCTCCTGCCGCCGTCGCTGCAGCGCAAGATTCGCGGAAATGACTGATGAAAAGAGAAGAGAGGGCTTTTCCCATTTTCGACACGGCGATTCTCCGTTCGCGCGTCGTTGCTGGCCGTAAAAACGGATTCGTCGTCCGAGCGAACGATGGACGAAGAGGACAGAGAATGAAGGCAATTTTCGAGAACGACGTGAGGTGTCTTGTTCCATTAAAGCTGGTCATCTTCATTGTTTCCTATTTAATAATGTGTGAAGCTCGGATATACTGCTTATATACATATGACAAACAAGATTTGCTTTTATTTTAGATATATTCGTTGTACATATTTTATTACTTCAATAAAGAAAGTCCTTAAACTGCTCGAAATAAAACCGATCGTTCTAACTTCATTAAACCTGCCGACGAGAGCGAAGTTATAACTTCATCTCGAACTACTCGCGCAAGACGCTCGCTCTGCAAGTCATACACGCGCGCGCGCACACGTCTAAATATAAAGTTGTTTACTAAAAGAAGAAACTCTAATGGAAATCCAAAACGCTCCTCTCGCAGCCTCCGCGCGGTAACTCGGCACTCGGCAAATAGCCGCAAAATATTAGTCGAGTTCAAAGAACCCCACCGTCGTCGCCGAAGCCCCTACGGCCACTACTACTACCACTGCTACTACCATTTCAAATGATTCATCTTAACGCGCGCATTAGTACCGCCGTTAAAACCCGTAATACTTCCTCCTCCGTCCCTCCCGTGCTGGTGTATATACACGCCTTCGTCGTGCAAGTTTGCCGGAAAAACGGAGGCGGAAAATTACAGGACAACTTTCGCGCGCTGATGTACAGCACTTGACTTTCGGCCGAAGTCGCTCTCGAAACAGCTCGCGTGCAGCTATAGGCGATCGGTCGAGTGTGTGCACGCTAAGTGCGTATAAAACATCCGCAGTCGCGCGGGGATGGAGGAACACTTGCGCCTTTTACGCGCGGACAAACACGCGCGCGCGCAAGAGAGGGAGAGATAAAAGTAAAGAGAAGGAGGGAGAACGCATTGTCGGAGTTTCTGGTGCGCTAGCGCGCTGAGTTGACCGGGTTCTAGCGGAGTCGTTAGTAGACGCGTCGGGCCAAGAGCTGACGAGCCGGCTTGAAGATGAAATAGACGGATGAAATAAGATTGGTAAGGGTTGCGTTGAAATTTTAACGGCGGCATGAGAAGTTGTACGAGAATTACTTGCGCGTATATATTTATATACGGATGATGAAATTGACTATGATAATATTGTGCAAATTTCATATTCCTGGAAAGTTTTCACCGCGCAGGGCTATTCTCGATATTTAGTTACACAGAACGCTGCTGATCCGCCCATTGCGTTTACTTCCCAGAGTCGGGCGCGCGGGAATAAGAGAAATCCAAAATTAAGTTTCTATAATAAATCAAATCTTTCACCTCGGCAATAATTTCCAAATATAACCGACGGTATTTCGAGTCTCGCGTACAATATATAGACGATACAAAACGGAAAATTCACGGAAAATCTCGGCAAAGAGACACGCGCGCCATTAATAAAGGTAAAAACTATCCGAAAATCCCTCGCTATATACACGTCGAGCCATCGTGGCGATCCCCTTTTATCTCTCCGGAAACAAATCGTCCCTCCGATTTCATACCGTTCATTAATCCCTACAAGCGCGCGCGCTCTCAAAGCGAGCCGCACGGTAAAGGAGCATCGACTCTTCCTCTCGCGTTACGTCGCCTTTATTGCCGAGCGCGCTCTCGAAGTGGGTTCCCCCCTTTCGCCCTGTCCGAGGCTAGTGCGATCGTTGCTCGCGCGCGCGCGCGCGCGGCGTTGTGCCTCTGAGACGTCGCCCGGGTGAGAGCTGCTTCCGGAGCGGAGTCAAGGAGACGAGAGAGACAGAGGAATTACGTGCGAGAACGGCGAAATTGAGAAAACGGTTCGAGGGAACGAGAGTGGGAGCAGGAGGTAAGGAGGATACTGTTGAGTGGGATGTGAGATTTTCGTTAATGAAGTGAGGATTTCGGATTATCAAAGTGTAGTTTAGAAACTTTAAGTGATCGATGTTTTCTATAGGAGATTTGTTCACTATAGTATAGTATTGAAAATTTGCCGTAGACGGAGACAATTTTTGTGCACGGAGAGAAATTTTGTAGTGAAAATTACAAATATTCGAGACAAAATTACCAGTTTCTATGGTAATGGATGGACAGACTGACAATTTCAAAGTTTTTACCAAAGTGCCTTGGTAAAATTTTTTTTTAGTTAATTTAAATTAAAAAAATTAACTTTTTTTATGCATATTGATGGATATATAGTATTTTAATATAGAAATAGAAACAGAAACAATGATAAAAAAACATTAAACTGAAAAAAATTTTTACGGAAGCGGGATTCGATCCGACGATCTTTGGGTTGAGAGTCCGACGTTCTACCGACTGCGCCACAGAAGCTGTTACCAACAGTCATTTGAATCGCCGTTATTACTTACTGAAAATATGTGTATTGTTTTCATTTTAACGTCGCGCACGCCTCTAGTATCAATCTTCTGAAACACAATAATGCGCAGTGCGCATGCGCAAGTACACAAATACCAGGTTATTTGGTAAAATTTATCAGTTTTCTTAGTAAAAATTCTTAGGTTACCTTGTAAAAATGACTAGATCTCAATTTTTACCAGTGTTTCTGGTAATTTTTATTCAGATAATTTGGTATTTTTTTTAAGTGGTTATGGTAGTTTTTCTTGGGAAACTTATAAATTGTATTAGAAACCTGGGAATAACACGGCTTTTGACAGTCTGTCCATGCGCTACCAAGGCACCTTGGTAATTTTTACTCTAAAATTTCTCTCCGTGTGTGAAAAATACCGTGACAGCTTGGTAAACCTAGAACAACTGAAACAGTAAGGACAAGTTATTGTGACAATCCGATAAAAATTAATCGTGGTGATTTTTTCTAACTGCTTCATTTACGTTTTACGTTTACCAAACTATCACGGCAATAGAAAAATTCCCTTCGCGTACAAAATACTGTTTTAGAACACGTCACTTACTGTACTCACATATAGTTATACTTGTTTCTCATATTTTCTTCATTTTCGCTTAGAACTACCCCTAAAAATCTCTCGAACCCCACACCGCACCACATTTAAACTTTTTCAATCCTCCCGTAGCTGCCATTTTGCGTTTTCCACTCGGCGCAAAGCGGAAGAGCCGCATCGAAGAAGAACGAACGCGACGGCGCGGAGAGGGGGTCCGAGAGTAACAAAGTGCCGCTACGGTCAGGGGGGTGAAAGTATACGCCTCCACAGACACACATATACATACACACGCAGACCGGACCGTATCGGCACTTCCCTCTCACTCCTGCGAGAGCTATCCTTTTCCAATAACGCCCCGGTAATACCGGACCCGCGAGTGTCCGATCGAACGCCACCTAGTTTATACGTACTCTCGGCAGACTTAAGCGACTGCTCCCCCCTCCCTCTATCTCTCTCACTCTCGTACACGCCAGTGTGTATATATATACACACGCGACGAACTCTTCTTTTCTCTCGCTCGCTCGCTCGCTCGCTCTTCTATTTCCCGGCGGCAATCGGTGATAAAGGCGGATTACGCCGCGATCAATCTGGCTCCGGCGCGTGAGTTTTCCCGCGGTCGCGAAACTGTCGTGCGCACGAGTCCCCGAGAGCTTTTTACGGCCGCGCGTTACCGCTCAGCCGAGAAATTACACTTTGGCCGTCGCGTGCTTTTCTGGTCGCTCGGTGAGCGCAGCTTCGGGGATGTTATGACACGGATACTCACATACACATACACGTCGTCTCATTTAAATCGTACGTGGAGGGCGAAACAGGAGGGATTTTCGTATACCTTGTATTTGGTTGCGATGCGAGAGAGGTTGGAAGTGGTAAATGTGTATATGGTTGACAGTATTTGAATTTCAAGTTCACGGTGTGTATAAGTGGATACGGCGGCGAGTTGATTAAAAATTATTAAATGATTATAGGAATAAGCGAATTGCATTTTATACACGGAGAGAAAAATTTCAGTAAAAATTACAAAAAGTTCCGCAATTTTTACTGAACTTTTCGGTACTGTGGTAACAGACTGCCAAAATGAGCGGATTTACTTGACTTTCTATACTTTTTATAGAATTTTCAGTAAAAATTACCGAACTGTTCAGTAACTTTTAAGAGATGGTTTGCAAGTTTTCGTTGGCGTAACGCGCGGTGGCGCTGTTGACTGTTGTGCGCATGCGCGTTCTTGAATTTCAGCGAGAATTACCGTGCACAACCGGTAGATGGCGAATATTGAAACTCGCAAGTGACCACGACTTTCCTCAGTTAGTATATAAGTCCGCTGAGTTTCTAAAGTTCATATGTAAGCGTTTGCGTATTGCGAAATGTAAGGCATTACTTAGGTTATGTGTAGTATAGTAGTTAGATATGTTTAGGACTTTAGATATAAAAATTTCCTATGTAAAAGCGGCGTACATATTTACATCTTATCTTACACCACAAGGAAAGCAACACTGGATTCCCAACTATTAAAATAGCGATAAGTGCGATTAATATAAATTATTCCCATAAATAGATAAATTTTTTTTAATTATCATATTCGCCATATTCTATAAAATTTATAACTCAAAAAAGAGTAAAAATTACGGAACGGTTCAGTAAAAAGTAAGTGCTTAGAAAAATTACCGAACTGTTCTGTAAAATTTACAAAAATGTCAGTCTGTTACCGTAGTACCGTGAAGTTCGGTAAAAATTATCGAACTTTTTGTAATTTTTACTGAAAATTTTCTCTCCGTGTATAGTTGGGTACAGTGAATGGATATAAAGATTATGAGAAAGCTTTTATATTACGTTTCTGTTTTATAATTTGATTTTATAATTAATTTTTACATGAAAATTCTTTACTTATTCCGCATTTGAAAAATAACAAATTTAATTTCTCAATAAAGTTAAATTCAGTTGTACATATACACACAAGAGAATGTATTGCAAAAAGTTTAAAATACCTATTCCTGGAAATATTTGAAATAGCTTCCTGTTTGAACAAGGGGGTATAGCCAAATAGATAAATATAGATTTAGAAGGAAGAAACTTCCGACCCGTTCAATATAATAGTCGAAAGAGCTATTCAGCGCGAGCCATTTTTATCCCACGATATAACAAATGATTCTTTGTTCGTTTATATACCTACCGTAGAAATATCTAGGTTTACTGCCAATAATTCTTTCAGCGCTGTCACTTACTACCGGTGCAGATAAAATTTTGTAAAATCCCGACTTCTTAAACAACACTGACTGACGTTTATATTTGCAACGAAGAATTCTTAAGTACCTGATATACGCATACTCCTGCGATCGCATACGCAGCTGAGCTTAATAGAGACTTAAATTTTAATACGCCCTCTTAGAGTGCCAACAAATGTACACCTTAATGTTTCTATTAAATTTAAAATTTACAACTTTTATATATGGAGTATAGTAAAGGGAAAATTTATAAATCAAAGTAACGCTTTTAAAAAGTTGGGATCTTTACAGTGCCTGAGGCCATATTTCACGAAAGGTGATTAGATCGTTAAAGTAAAAATACGGGCACATAACACAGTTGCACTTGAAATTCGCGGGTTAAAAGGCAGCTAAATCGGTTCCGTGCGCAAACGAGGATGCAGATATCTTAGGCCATTGCAAAATCGCACATGCTCTCGAAACTTAATTAAGAGGCGAAATATTTATGGTAGGTAAGGAGCTATAAATAACCCCTGGGAGGATATTAGAATTCCGGAAGCGAATTTTGATAAATCCGCGGACAAAGGGTCTCTCGAGAGGAGACGGCGAAGGAAGGAAGGGCAGGAGGGAGAGAGAGAGAGCGGGAGGAAGGAAATTCGAAATGCAGTGCGTAGCGTGACATTCGTAATTTTCTTTCTGTTTTCTTAAACGCTGCTGCTACTGCAGCAGCAGCAGCAGAGCCACCACCGCCGCCGGCACGAGCGTAATATGTCGAAAAAGTATGACTAATGCACCGAACGGAATAAATCTGTTCTGCGTGCTTACTTTTGGCAAACTTCCCGTGCCTGTGCGCGCCCCAGCACGCCCCTCCCGAGAGAGAGAGAGAGAGAGAGAGAGATAATCGCCGATGGAGAAAATACTGTTTCATGGTCGTTTGAATTATTTGCTTGACCTGTCATTGTAACGCGTGCGTCACGAAACGCTGCGGAAAGTTTAAATTGCATTTTTATCTTCCTATTCTTCTTCCTTCGTTCGTTGGCTGACTACTCCGCGAGCGCGCACCGCTTCTTCTCTTTTTCTTCTCTTATTTTCGTTAACATTCTTGATAGAAGTTTATTAAAATTGGTCGTCGTTGCTGTGCGCGCGCAAGTATTGCGTCCTTTATTCTTTTCAACATAAATATCAAGAAGCGAGCGCGAGCGCGCGCCAGAGGCTCTACGCGGCACTTTGCCCGCTCGAAGTAATGGATAGCACTGCATAAAGCTTGATTATTATTCTAAAGTTTATTACACGTCTTCAAAGGGGGGGGGGGATTAAAAATTCCCTATCTATTTACGAGATTAATGTTGCCTTCGAGTTTGCAATTACCTGCCTTTGGAAAACGTATTCTTTGAGATTTAAATACAGAATATTTAATAATTTAGTTGGAGTATTTACTATTATACAGAAATCTGTTGATTTATTTTTCAGGAAAAACTTTTAATAAAAAATTTTTCTGAAGTATGGATTGATATAACGTTTAACATAAATTTCATGTTAAATGACACTGGACATTTCTTCCCAATAATGTTTATCAGTGGACAAAAGCCACGCTCCAAACATTTGTTTTTACCCGTCCATAAATCCAGCACCCAACATCCCCTCCAGTCGGCGAAATTGAATTATACATTCGGCAGCGTTTTAAGAGCCCCACGCTCGCCATTGATAAACATCGGCCGGCACGCAGCCGGAATATAAGGCTTTCCCACGTGCAGATTCGACTATATAGACTCTATACGCGGGAAGAAAAAATTAAGAATCGCCGCCCGCGTGGAAATCAACAGCGAGGTAGGGTAATTTCAGGCCGCGCGCGCACGACATGAAATCATGCGACTGAAATCCTGTAATACCACCTATATCTCCGGCATTATCCGTATACGGAGAGAAGGATAGGGGGTGAGAGAGTGGCCAGTCAGGGAGAAACGGCCGGGGATCTGCCAGGCGCGGCGAGTCGGCCCTTGTAATTAAACGTGGCATTATCGTCAGTTACGATGTTTAATTGCCTACGCGCGAGCGAGAGAGAGGAGAGCGCGCCATCTGCATTGAATCAGAGAGGGAATCTCGCTTCGACGCTGGTTATATACCCACTACTGTCCACTGCTGGTACAGTGTATATACGTGTGTTCGCTTAGGACAGAATCTGCATGAGGATACACACAAAGCACTGCGGGAGAGAGAGAGAGAGAGAGAGAGTGAGAGAGGGAAAGCCCGTGCCCGAATAATTCCCCAAGAATTCATGGCCAGATAGACGTACACGTACGTGAAGAGAGAGGGAGGAAGGGAGGGCGAGACAGAGAGCCGAGTTGTTTACATGTGAATGCGCGTGGGACTGGCCGGATAGGGCGACGCGAGTATTTCACGTCGATGGACGAGCCTCGTCTCGCTGTAGTTGTGTTTTGCGCCCCGGGCGCGTAGCATACAGAAGCAAAGAGAGAGAGAGAGAGAAAGAGAGAGAGGGAAAGAGAGAACGTGTGGTGTAGTGCCGCGGGCGAGGATGATCTAGAACGGCGACCACCGCGGGTGCATTGATTTTTGTTTGTCTCGCGAGCGAACGACGACGAGGAAAACATCGCAAGCGCGGCTACTGCGTGAATTATGCGACTGTTTTGCGCGCAAGCGCGCGGGTGCGTATGTGTGTATCTTGATAATTCGCGAAGAGAGGGAAGTTTGAGAATTATGTGCCATATGAGTTCGTAACATAAATTTTGTTGGTGATTTTTTTTTTTTGCTTTCGGCAATAAATCGTAGTCGATGTATGCGGAAGCTAGACTGAAAATTTTAGACGTTATATGCGCGTAATAATTATCATATGTTAGATAATTATTTACATCCATGTGTAAAAGAATTTAATTTAAAATTAAAAGAGAAAAGAGAATTTGCACTGCTCCAGTTTTTACTGAAACTCAGCATGTTACAAATTTATAATCACTTTCTAATTTGAAAATTAGAACGGCACTTAGAAAAAAAAGATTACATATATAAATATGAAAAAAATTAGCACTATTATATTAAGTAAACGGTAACAAATATTTTATTTCAATGTTTTAATTAACGATGATCCCAGATGTTAACTAAAACACCATGCAAAAACATGCAACTCTCAACATTTGCACGGCTCAAAGTTTTTCTTTTTAAGCTAAGTACAAAATATAGTTTTTAGTAGTTAGCGCAGAGACCCAGCAGAAACTTCAGAATGAAGCTGCTGAAATAACCTTAAAAGCCTAAATATATACTAACAAAGTTTCATAAGGCCAATGCCGCTCCTCGCAAAGACCTTTTACTCTAAAATTAATCCCCCCTTCCACCTTTTAAAACGAAAAAAAGATTTCAAAAACCGTTAACACTGCTCCACATGCTATTCAGAAACGCGAAATGGTTCGCGAATTCCCGCTCACAATGCCCGATGCGCGGAAAAAACTTTTACAACTATTGTGAGTGTAGCTACACGCACGCGCACGTGACCGTAATAATTTTACGTATCGCGCGTATGAAATTTTCTCTAAATTCTTGCGGCGCTTTAATGAGCGAAGCGCTTTGTAAAGACAGAACAAAAGATGAAAGACATTCGCACGCGCGCGCGCGCGCGGCGGCAGCGGCAGCAGCAATGAGTGGCGAGTGCGCGCGCCGAGTGTGTGTATGTATGTTATACGACCACGAAATTACAAGAGTCAAAGTGTGCTGATGCTTTGACGGTTTTACCGCTTCGAAACGATCCTCTCAACCGTTGTAATTCGGCCACGGTAAATATAGTTGAAACATCGCGCGAAAGATATAGGGCGCGCTCCCGGGAGTTTAACGCATGTCAACTATGTTTCGAGAGTGCAAGAGCGCCCCGTGTAGTTAACAATAATTATAAATAATTTCAACCATGAAATGCGCGTTATGAGAGCGTTTGTGCGCTCGAATCAAATTGTAAAGTCTTTTGACTGCGATATTTACCCGGAGAACTTGTTTCGCGAAAACCAAAGTTTATGAATATTAGTGCGCGCACTCGCAGAAACATTAATAACAACGTTCATAAAGTCCTTGGATAAACAAGCGGAAAAGGTAATACGTCGTGCGTGTATAGGTCTGTGTACATATATACGCGAGCAATAAATTTTTAAGTGAAATTAAAAACCCCTGAAAACGACGGACATCTGCATTTAAAAGCGACTTTAGTGTCCGTGCGCATTAAATAAAGTATAAACATAAAGTTTTTTCGGGGGTGCAGCCGGTATCGCCCCCCGGAAAAATGACGAGGCGGCCCTGTTTATTATGCGAAATAAAGATTTCTGTCGCGTACGGAGAGAACTGGAGAGCGCCCAAAAGAAGAGAGAGAGAGAGAGGAGAGCTCTCCCGTGCGCTCCCCCGCGCGCGGACTACCTAATACTGTCGAGAATTCTAATTGAACATTATTTTTCACGGGCGGGGGTCGAGACGTTTCTTTCGCATAAATCTGTCGCGAATGAAATGTAGTATCTGGTGAAATTTACTAGATTATTTTTGTCTGGAAATCCCGAAATTAATGTCAATTTCATCTGAGTTATCGCTGCATACATTTCAACAGCGTTGCTTCTTTCTATTATGCGTGTTAGTAGGGTCTTGTAAAACTTTGCATTGAATGCTTATGTATTTTTGTACTGTCGGTATGGAATTTATCAGAGAAATCTATATAAAGTCAATAAAGTAAAGAAATTTATAATTTGTTGTCATTTTTAGGACAAAAATGTAAATATATGTTGAATTCTACAGAAAATTGCCCCTAACTGTGGTCGAAAAATCGTAAAAATTCAAAGTTGAAGCACACCTCCAACAACTGGTTTTTCCTATTCTGTAGCAAAAATAATGCACGAAAAGTGTGTCGAACCAAGGAAATCGGAATAGTATTTTTCAAGAAGCTACATTTAATTTTTCTTATGGAAATTTAACGTGGGAAAAATAGACGAAAAGTAGTCATTGATGATTAACCAATAGTAAGCTACTGAAGAGGCAAAAACAAATTTCACGAAAAAGCAATTAAAGTAGAAGAAAAGAGCTTTAATTTGAGACTAGAATTGTTAAAATCGGTCGATTCTGTACAAAGCTACGTGAATTTGAAAATTGCGAAAAATTATTAAAAATGAGCGACTTTTCCCAAATCCACGTAATTCTTAAAATTTTAATCATTTTTCGTCATTTTTCGCCATTTTCAAATTCACGTAGCTTTGCACAGAATCGACCGATTTTAACGATTGCCCTCTTAAATTAAAGCTCTATTCTTCAACTTTAATCGCTTTTTTGTGGAATTTGGTTTGGCCTCTTCAATAGCTTATTATTGGTTCATAATCAATGATAACTTTTCACCCATTTTTCCCATGTTAAATTTCCATAAGAAAAATTAAAAGTGCTGTAAAAAAATAATGCCACTCAATCGGCTTTGAACACACGTTTTTTCACGTTCTGTAAGGTTCAAGAAACGAGAAAAACCTTGTGTCGTAAGTGTGCATTCAAAAAAATTTTTCATTTTTTTTGGCGACGTAAAAGGGAAATTTCCCAGGAATTGCTCATATGTTGAATTCTAATTCGACATATACAAGATTTATTTTATTATCATTCATTTAAAATTTAAAAAAAAAAAAACACTTATGTGCGAAAAATATTTTTCCTTCGTGTAACCAATCAAATGCAGATATAATTAAATCAAAATATTTTATAAATTGTTATCTAAAATAGAAAAGTAACATGTACATTTTAAAAAGGTCAAAACATAATTTTCCTAGAGATTTTACATATACACACATTAAAATTATCGGGAGCAATTAAAAAAGAAAAAAATTCATTCAACTCGAATAATTCGCACCGCCTGTTGTTAAAGGGCTTTCCTTGAGCCGTATCAGCGCACCTCGTGCCTATTCCCCGAGCGTTCTCGCGCTACTTCTATATATATATACGTACATATAATACACTTTGCATCTCGGTTTTCGAGCCGCGCTCGCGTCAATGGGACGTTTCCACTCGGTTATTTGTAAGAGTTCCACGACAGATAATTAACGAACTGCAGCGCCAGCAATGGAAACGCGCTGCGCGAAGCTCGACTCGTCGGGGAGGGGTTGTTCTACGTTGGGAAAATTAAAAAGCTGTCGGTTAAAGACGTCGGAATTATTTGCTCATTGTTGCAAGTGTCTTAATTGCACGCGCACGCGCGCGCAGGCTTTCCGCGTAGCGCAAGGCAATGGCACGTTTCTCCGAATAGTTTGCAATGAGAAAAATACGAGGGTAACGAGCAATCTTGAACATGTCTTTTGCATTTGTTTTCTGAATCGTTATCCGCTGATTCTATACATGCTTTTATATATATATCTGTGGGTTCCAGGAATAACGACTTAACTGCATCTTACGTGTTTTCGAGAAATCGCCGTTTTAAAATTTCCGTCATGACACTTCACATGTAAGATCGAAATGCGCGAGATAAGTCATAACAATGTAGACATTTACAAAAGTATCGAATATCTTTCGAACCCCACCATCAACTGCTAGAATACATTGTTGTTCTTTGTATAAACAAACAAAACAATGCAGTTAAGTCGCTATTCCGGTAACTGTGCAGTTAAGTGATTTTGTGGAAATTGTTCAAATAAGATAAATAGCATAGTTATTTCTATACTTAAAACATAGAATACGAATTCTTTTTTAAATATTCATTCCTGCGCATGATCCTCCTAATGGAATGTGCGTGAAGTCAACGGAATTCGGTACCGAATACCGAACGTTACTTACGTTTATACACACTCGCCCCATCGCCCGGCAATAAAAGCTGTTGTGTTACCTTCTATTATCTATTGTACTATTGTGCCTTTGATCTTTGTTGCTGTAAAAATAGGTCATAATCGTGATTTCTGTTCATTATGTAGATAGAAATCTCACCTCCTTTTTGAAAAATATTGATTTGTAAATAAACCATATTTAGTTAAGTGACTTTTCCGGGCACAGGTGCAGTTAAGTGGTTATGCACTTAGCTGATATTTGCTCTTTGAACGAATTTCAGATTTCCGAACCAAGTCTACATGAAAAAGGGTAGTTAGAAGGTATAAATTCCGGTGCTAACTCAATTTTGACAAAAATGGAGTTAAGTCGTTATTGCTGGAAGTCACATATATGTAATAGTGAAACAGTTGTAGAGAATAATTAGTCAGTAATAAACACGGCATATACATTTGGTTGTAATAATAGTTACTGTGTAATACATAAACGCTCACAACCAGGTTAACAATAGGTGATACGTTTGTGATGTATTTTAATTGCACAATTAATATTTGGTGTAGCTAGTAATAAAACTCCTAGGTTTATGTAATTATACCATTCTACATGAATTGTAATATAACAATAAACTATAAAGCTTTTCTCATTCATTACTTATTAAATTTTTCCTAAATAATAAAATACATACACGGAGAAAAATAACATAGGAAAAATTACCATATTTGATTGTAAGTCGAGGACAGACTGAAATCCTCCACAAAATTGCCATAATTTATGGTAAAAATTGCCATAAATTTATGGCAATTTTTCCTACATTGTAAAAATTACTATAAATTTATGGCAATTTTTACCATAAATTATGGCAATTTTGTGGAGGATTTCAGTCTGTCCTCGACTTACAATCAAATATGGCAATTTTTCCTATGTTATTTTTCTCCGTGTATATTCTTTAAAATTTTAAAAGGAAACAAATATTAAGCAAATGTATAGAGTGATAAAATTGCGATAGTTCCTGAAGACAGGAAGTCATTTTTTCATAGTACGAAAGTTAGTTCTATTGCTGAGTTTCCCCTTCGCCAATAATAACAGTTATTACTTGCATACTCAATGCTATATATAGGCATGGGATAAAACGTAGTCGAACCCATGTCAGCGTATATACACAGACTAAAGGGAGGGAAACTATTCGCGATTACGGGTCCAACAGGTCAATAGCGATAAACTTGATGCTTCATACAGATTGACTGCCTACTATACATATATAAGAAGTGAGCAATAAAAGTTTGAAAACAAAAAGAAAATATTTGCATTTTCCTACGGTTTCTCAAAATCTCTGAAACATTATAACGTCAAGTTACATAATTTATGTGCACTTACACAGTTTGTTTATTTGCATAAATTTGCCATACCTTCTCATCTTAATAATTACCAACTTTTTTCCGTGAAAAAATATATTGCTCTGCAATAAAACCTGTGGCATATTTATCTAACTTCGTAAAAAATAGCCGCCACGTCTGAAAATTTGTTTATTTCCAATAGTTCGGATATTGAGCAACTCGGACGTTAAATTTAAACTGCCAGTGAAAACATATTTCATGCATGCAATAACAAACGTTTTACTCCTGTGATTAATGAAACATTTTTTTCGAACGTCCGTGTCACGAATATTGAACAATTAAGCGTAAAATTGAAAACATCGACATAAAAAACTGCCCCGATTCGTTCTCAATAATATCCCTGTTCCGATTCAATAATCGAGGGGAATAACGAAAAAATACATTTTCTTCAGTACGCGCCACTGCTCTTCAGACAACGAAGCGCAAGCAAACACGAGAAATGTCAATTTTGAAAGTAATAAATAAAAGTATTTTCGCGCTTGCTCGCTCTTGCATTTCAAATATCACGGATACCTCGGGTTATTAATTTTTTGATTCACTACTCGTATTGGATTTTATATAGTACTTTCGCATACTTCCTCACATTTAACATTATACTAAAATTATTTTCTAACGCATGAATCAAGTAGCTTGAGCGTACCAATCATCAATTTATACAGAAATAAACTTTTTTAAAACATATTTTGTCTTAATAATTGTTTTTAAGCGGGATGTAAACACCATTTGCAGTATCCATTACAAAACTCAAATATTTACCATCCTCGAAGATCCTAGAAACACAAATTAAAGTACTTGAATTGTATTATCATGAACGTGTTTTCCATGTTCGAATTTACCAAAATTTCCCTTCTTTAGTGAAAAATCAAAATTACTGAAATTTACGTATTCTCGTGGTACCCCTTGATTAAAACTTAAAATTAGTCATTTTAAGTTCGCGACCAGCAAGTGTCCCCATCCCCTCCAACCAACTCTCCCACGTCCGTAGCCCAGTGTTTTAATTTCAATTTACAGATAAACGACATAAAATTAATCATTACAGCGCGCTGTCAATATAACATCCCGGCGCAAACAGTCGCGTGCGTGAGTGCGCGCGCTCACTGCGAGTGGCACGGGATTAATTGAATTCGATCGAAAGTAGATTTGCAAACGGCGCTATACCGCGCTCGTGTGCGCGACTCTAATTCGGCGAGCCATTTTCTCTCTCTTTGCCGAACAAGAGATATCGCGCGTATAACTGGTTCGCCTCTCTCTCCCTCTCCCTCTCTTTTCCTATATGCCACGCGTGTGTATGTGTGTATGTTTAAGCGAGAAGGGAAACATACGGATTTTCGCGTTTTCCAGTAGCGTGTTAAATATTACGCGAGAGCCGCGCGTTTGTACACAGATGCCGCGAGCGACGAGCTTTGTGACGAGGGGGATCCGCTTTTGGTCGACCTATAACTACTGCATGACTTCCCGTTCGCTATAAATTCGCCGCGTGACTATGTGGCTATACTGGGTGCGTGTGTGTGTATGTGAGTGTGTATGTGGGTTGCCGGCTTTTACAGTGTGCTCACTGGGATCGAGAGAAAAATTAAGAGTTACAGCCACGTGTGCCCGTACGTTTTTCTCGTTTCCTGGTTCTTGCTCGCTTTTTCGTATTGAGCGCCTGTAATTACTGGTGAAGATGGGTGGTTTTGTTTTTTATGTATGCTACACAGGATTGTTTAGAACTGTGAAATATTTCGGGTCTATAAAATGATACCGTAACGGCTGTTAATGCTGTTTAATTAATTTTCTCTTGTTAAAGAATTAATGATTAAACCGAGTGATATTAAATAGAAATACTAATTTTATTTTCGAAGTTTAGGGTATAGTGAACGAATATAATTATTCATATTAAATTAATATGTAATATATGTAACTCATTTTGACAAATAATGACTGAATATTATATTGTACAAATAATTATACCACAAAGCAGACGTGACAAAATATTGCCCATGAAAATTAATAAAAAAAATAACAATAACATAACTGCATCCTCTTATAATTTATCTTTTCATTGTTACGCTTAAATATCAAATAATACACTTCGAAAGTTCTTGTATTATATTTCACACTTTTAAATTTTGTTTTCAATTACGTGAGAAATAAATGTAATAAAGCGTTGTTGCCTTTACTTTACTGTCATCGTTCTTGGAAAAATTAATTAAACCTTTTCAGCTCTCCAAAAGGTAAAAGCGATAATAACATTGATATTTTTCAAGCGTACTTACTAATGTAAAAGGGTACTTTTCATTATACATTTTGTATTTACCTCATTTTATTTTCTGCTTTATCTTTATCATTTATATTATATATTTAAATTTTAATTGTAAAAAAGGAAATAGGCTGAGACCTGTCATTTTAACGGAAATACTTTTTTATAAAATTTGAATAATAAATAACAGGTGCAACAATTCAAATAGTGTTAATCGGAAGATTTAACTCAACAAATCACTTATTTTTTATTTTTTTTTTTTTATTAAGGAATAACAATACCATAATTTTTTACACTGTAAGTCTTAACTTCATCAATCAACAGAAAATAAATGTCTCTTTTCCTCTCATCATTTCATAACACCCCCTTATCTAAATTTAATTTTCCTTATATCTCTCTCAAACACCTACCAACAGAATCAATTAATACCGAACAAAGTTAGCCACACCTCGTCCCGAAGAAATTCCCCGACCTCCGCCTCCCAAAAACCAAAACAAAACCTGCAAAACTTCCTCGTCAGCTGCTCGCTCGCCTCAATCCGAATTTGATACTCGCGAGAAAGAAGAAGCGCACACCACACTCCGTGGCCCGCGCCTCACTCTACATATACCTCCAGCATGTATATGTATAGGCGCGACAGTCTCGCCTCCGCCCCCACCCCACGTCCCTCCTCGCTAAAGACGACACGTCGCAGAGCGCAGGGTGGGCTGCTGCTGCTGCTGTTTGGACAGGGCTCCGCGTCGGGCTTGTGCCGAGGGTGCAGCAGTGGCGGCGGCGGCGGTAGAGTGTGAATGAGAGAGAGCGAGAGAGAGTGAGGGCGACTAGGCGAGGGCCCGACGAGGAGGCCACGAGTCTGCCGCCGCCAACGCCGCTGCTGCTGCGCCGGGAAAAATCAATAGCGGCTCACCGCTCGGTGAGCCGGAGTGCGCGCGCGAGCAAGAGAGAGAGAGAGAGAGAGAGGACAGGAGAGGAACACCCAACCCTCTCGCGCGCGCGTGTGCCTCCGCCGGCGCTGTGCTGCTGCCTTCGAGTCTTATCTCCTCGTCGTCGTCGTTTTGCCTTCTTTAAGGGTTTCTTTTTGCGCGAGAGGAAGAGGTTTTTGCATTCGCCGGCAGAGTCGACGGCGGCGTCTTTGGAAGGTGGGAGGGTTCACTTCCTGGGCTTTTTTGCGCAGGGTGTGGATGTGTGTGGGTGTGTGGTATATATATGTAGAGTGCCGCCGTGTTGCGTCCGCGAGGTGTGGGTGCGCCTTAGGAGTTGGGCGGGAGCGGGAGGAGACGGAAGGTCGTTGAGATTGATTTGGAAGGGAGGGCTCCGAGTGATGGGATGACGATGATGATAATGATTATCGATTGGTGATGATAACCGATTGGGGTCGTTTCGACAAGATGTTTATGATGATGAGAATTTTCGACGAATAGGATGGGTTTAGTTTAATAAGGGGATTCATAGCGTGTTGCTTCTAAACTCTTTGAAATAAATGCATTTATTTTTAAAATATTTATAAACATTTAAACGTGCGATGTTATATTAATATATGTGTACTCTTTTAAAGCAATGTCAAAACGTATAGCAGATTGAAGCAATCAAAATAAATGGAATTCAATTAAACCATGACATACGCAATGACAGCTTCATTTTTTCACGAAACGATTATTAAAATAATAATAATAGAGCGAAAGAAGAGTTTAATTGAATTTTAAATCGGTATTTAATTTTTTCTTTCATTAAAACTTGTTTCGACAATATATGAATACCACAAAACTACCCTTCATCAAAAAAGAAAGCTCTTTGAAATTCCATAAAAGATCCTTTCCATGACCTAGTGCAGCCAAGCACATTCCTATGGGACTCATATTTGATTATCATGAACGCTATAAGGTCAAGGGGGATCTGGCAATTTATGTCAGTAGCAGCGTTGTTCGAGTGCCAGCGAAATATATAAGTATATATGCTGCGAATTTCTAGTACATTTTTTCATTTTCTGCTTTACAAATTTATCCACATAATTTTTCGTGAATACTGTAGGGTGCGGATGATGGGAAGTTGTTTATTTTATTGTTTATCCTTACATCTAAAATGAATATATAGTATACAAATTATATTAAAATTAAATTTTATCTAAAGAAAAAATTTTTAATGGACACGTTGAAGTGTCTTCATTTATATATTAAAAGTGTTTTTTTTTTTTTAATGAATGATTTAAATGAATTAATAAGAAAGCAAAATCTTTTTAATAAATATGAAAAATTCTTTTCATCGTAATATTTATTCGATTATTTTGTAAATAATACTTGACAAATTATATCAGATAAATTTATCGTAAAATTTTTAAGAGAATTTACAAATATTGAAACGTAGGTCCATATGAATACAAAGATTACATGTATAAATTTTATATTATTTTATATTTTAATATAGTTGTAAATGAGGTTAATTATGCTGTATATTCTGCGTTCACATAAGAGATAAAAAGATATACAGTTTTAAATTCCATTGAATAAAATTGTAATTATCTTTGTATAATTAATCGTATACGAAAAAGGTGATATTTCCCTATATTACGCATGTATAACTTGTTGATTAACGAAGAGCAACAAATGCAGCAGTCCATTGATTACTTCATTTTGTTGTTCATTTTATTATTCATTTGCAATATTCATTTAACGGGGTGGCATAGTCCTACCATTACCGACCGAGCAATTTAAACAGGTTCAAGCTTATTAAAAAAAATACGTAAAATCACAAAAAATCAAGAGAACACTTCGCTGCGGTTTTGAACGCTCTATCACCCAGTAAAAGTTTGGAGTCAAAATATCAAGTAGTTTTTGCAAAAACTTTGAACGAAACCGAATTTTTTTTTGTTCAAAGTTTTTGCAAAAACCACTTAATATTTCGACTTCAAACTTTTACTGGGTGATAGAACGTTCAAAATCACAGCGAAGTGTTCTCTTGATTTTTTGTGATTTTACGTATTTTATTTTTAATAAGCTTAAAACTGTCCCAATTGCTCAGTCGGTAATGATACGGTTATGGCACCCCCTCAAGGTGTGTTTATTTGCATGTGCTGTGTACAATAAAATCTATCGTGAAACATTACAATCAAAAAAACATTATCATAATAGTAGTTATAAAATAGTCATTGTTGTGAGTCTTTGGCGAACTCTTTCATTATTTCAAATGTATATAAAATGTAAATAAAATGAAGCAGAAAGGCGGAAAGATAAATAATGGAAATTAATGTTATTAAACGTGTTGTTTAATGAAAGGCAATTCAATCTGTAAGTAAGCAGTCATTATATGTGTCATAAATTCATTTTTAAAGTTGATACTAATTTCATCTATAGCACACTTTCATCTACAATAACTTTAAATTGATTACTTTTACAACACTCTATTTTCCATTCTTACATTCATACATTATTATTACAAAATTCACTACTACATAACATCGACATTAATTTTGCTCCAGAGTTTCAAAAAGCACATAAACCAAAACCCTCGCAAAGACGCATCACCAACGCAAATTCGCTTATCACGCTCGCGCACTGAGACCTGTCGCTCAAGATCGCCCCAACGGGCGCAGCAAAAAGTTGGAAAAGAAACATCCGTATATATCATACGAGGGGAGGCGAGCGGCAGCGAAACAGCGAGCTGTGCGTCTGTTTAAATAAACGCAATCCCGACGCGAACGCTGCTGCGCAAGACTGCAACAAGAGCATGCACACATGCATACACGCACTCGCGCGCACTGACTTGTTCTACAAGTGTTCCCGACGTGCCACTACACCGCCAGAATTTGAATACAATGAGCTGTTTTGAATTTTTATCGGGCCGGCGCGCGATTGGCCGCCGCGGATGCAAATTTCCGCGCCAATTAAACCTTTATAGTTGAACTTGGCGGCGCGGTGAGAGGCCGAATATCCTCGTTTCTTTCGCCTCTCCGCGGTTCGCCGAGATATATACACGAGGAGGAGAGCGAAGGGCATACATGTGCTGAATGTACATCAGCCACGCCGACCGCGCCAGAGAATTTTAATAATTTTTTAAGTATTCCTCGCGGGAATACCGGTCTGAAATAGTTACGCGAGCGATGTGCGATGTTTGACAGTTCAGTAATGTTGCACAAATAGAGAAATACTATTAGGAACATGGTGTTTACAAAAATGTGCCAAGAAACACATTATTTTCTACTAATAGGATTTTACACTGTGTACTGATTGTTATATACAGATGACGATAAATGATCTTACTGAATTTTGTACATTCTTCAACATTAAATTTACAGTAAAATTTATTTGCGTTATATTCAATAAAGAGGTTTAAAACGCTGATTTTGAATATGACCTAAATTGTTGAATTTCATCTATAAATGTATACGAAGTGTTTGAAAAGAACTCGATTTTAATTTCATATAAGGGATTGAAAAGCAATCGGTTTTTAAAGTAGCAGTATTATCAGAAGTACATCACACTACAAACAGTTAAAATTCACAAACTGATAAATCCATATATCAAAAAATATTTATAATAAAATAATTGTTTAATTTTTACTAAGTATGGTTTTTCATTTTTTGTAATCACATGTAAATAAAATAAAATTTATATTCCTATTTCTGATATTTTCATCACTTTTATCATACATTTTTATTGAATAAAAAACATCTGAATTTAAAACGTGCAAATTTAAATAATGTGGATAATATTTAAATAACAAATACTAATAATTGAGGTTTTCGATTTAATAAGCAATTGAAATTATTCTGAAAGTCATAGCAACTCCATACGAGAAAGATTCACTTCGTAAAAGAACAAATAACCACGCTTCTATATTCTGTACTTCTGAACCAAAGAGCTTTGACTCGAATTTTACTGCACCGTAAAAGCTTTCTATGCTTCCGCAGTGTACAGAATTATACTTGACCGTCGTTCGATCGATCTCGATTTCCTATTTCTCGATGCCGTAAAGGAATAACCGAACAAGATTATTCTGCACATTATATACCATCGGAATGCTTACGATTTTTATTCTTCGAAATAAAAACTGCATGAATCAACGATAAATATGTGTAACAGTTCAATACAACTTTTTTACTTTCAATATACTTTTCACTTGCTATTGTCAGATATTCCTGAATACAACTGTGTGCATTTGACGTTCTCGAAAAAAAAAAACAAATAGGCCACTTAAGGTAAATATTTTAAAATAGAATTCTGAAAAGCCTTGAACGTGCATTTTAGAATTTCCCACATTTTAGCAAACAAGAAATATCGAAGAGAACGTTGACGATTAACACGTAAACTTTTGCCTGACAACTAAAATGTTAACGCACGGAGGAATGACGACAACAGTCGCGGGAGTAGGAATACGTACACGAGCCGAAGCCCAAAGGATCCATGCGTTTGAATGGCACAACAGAGGAGGAAGAAAAAGAAGGAAGCGAGCGAGAAACTACGCGCGTGCACCACGTCGCGCAAGGGAAGTCGGAGAAGTGCGCGCGCGCGCGGAGGTCGTAGAAAGGCAAACAAGTGAAGATATAAAATAAGAAAGACGGCGTTTCTCGCGACCGAGAGACATGCAGCAGCACACACGCACACGTAAACACACTACCGCAAACGTATGCGCGCGCAGAGGCGAAACCAATCGACGACGGAGACGACCGGGCAAAGGTCCGCATGCATGCGCAGCGCTGCTGGACATTAATTATGCAACGCTCAATTTAGCTGCCGCGAAATGGACATTCGCCCAGTCCCTCTCTCTCTCTCCTTTGGTTTCCCTCCTGAGTACACGAGAAAGCGAGAGAAGGGGAAGGTGTCCGCGAGCAGAGTAAATTTACTGTCCACCCGTAAACCCGCGTAAGCTTGAAGAAAGGCTGCTGCGCCCATATACGCATGCGCGCACACACCGGAACCGAACCTGAGTAAGAGATTTCCGTGAATTTATAAATGACAATGCGGAATGTGAGAAGAGTAAATGTCGCCGCGCGGGTGATGTACGGCTCTTTCGGGTCCTGCGCATACGCAGTAGGCTCGTATTGCCACGCGTCGAGTGGTGAGGGAGCTTCGGATGCGGACAAGTTCGCACTAATTATCATCGCGGTGGTTGCTTTGGCGGTTGGGTGAAACCTGCGTGGCAAATGAATTTTTTAAGTCATAATATATATTAAAGGGAGGTAGAAGGGAATTACAGACGCTTCGTTTTTTACTACGAATAGCTTTTAATAATAATTTTACTACGAATGCTACGAATTTTTCAAGAGAAATTTAAAGTTAATTTTTTTAAAATAAAGTTAGCTTCTTAATCGTAAGATTACCTGTTAAGAGATGTTCTCATGGAATATTAATAAGTCACGATAAATGGTATCCCTAACGAGGAGCTACTGCTAATTAACTTTTTCATTACGCAATCGATGAAACTTACCACGAGCCTTTTACATTGATTACAATGGTTAAAAGTGTAAACTCACCTGTAACAAAAACAATAAAAAAACACATTAAGTATTTTTTACAAAATTACACTGAGAAAACTGTCGTAGGAAAATTTACTGAAAAGCTAATAAAAATTACTATTTTTTATAGCAACGATGGGATATCATGGAAATTTAGGTACTTTTGCTAACTAATATAGTAATTTTTGTAGCCAAGCTTAAACTTAAAAAAAATTGATTTTCATGATTTTATATCTATAGGATACCTAATATTTATACAATATTTAATATATTATTAATTAAATTTAGCTATACAAGAAATAAATAAGGAAATAAAAATTTTTTTTTACGGTGGTTGTGTATTCGAACCCTGGACCCTCCGCACGCTAGGCAGACGCGCTAACCTCTTACCCACGTGAGCTTCTTGAGTACAAAATTTTGGAACTGATACATTGGCTACCTTCGCTTACGAGAGAACTTTGATGATTATTTGATAGCAATAAATAACTATGATAATATAAAGAAATAACTCATAGCTCACCTGCACAACGTAAAAATAAAACAACTGAATCGATATTGTCGATGTTTTTGATAACTTAAAAGGAAGATAATCTCAAATTGCGGGAGAAACATAACCTCAATCAGACACGTGCTCCCGGCGTGCACGCAATAAGTACTACATGTAGAGGGCACTTTTTGCTATGTGTAGTAGTAAAAATTATTAAGATACCTTGTAAATATTCCTGAACTATAGCAAAATTTTTTATAATTTGCTTATATCCCCGCGTTGCTATCAAATATAGTAATTTTTGTTAGTTTTTCAGTAAATTTTCCTACGACAGTTTTCTCAGTGTATGATCATTTGAAATAATAATAAAATAAGAAGTTATAATATATTACGTGTAATGGTTGTACAAAAAAAAAATTTCTATTAAAATGAAAATGTTTATTAATTATGTAGGTTGCAGTTTCGAACTTCAAACAAAACATATTAAGAGAGTAAAATAGAGAGAGCACCGACGCGCGGCTCGCGCGGTGACGCATGACTGCGCGACTGCGAATGGCCGACTGCCGAGGGCAGCTCGCCCTTCCCATCCCCTCTTTGCGCCTACGACTCGCGCTCTGTTGACATGCCGCAAAAGAATGTCGCGTATGAGTCTCCGAATCGGCAAGACCCTCTGCTCCAGATTTTGGAGCGCTGAGATGGTTGCGCTCCGCCAATCAATGCTAAGCACACGGTCAGGCACTGAGAAGGCCCCGACCACTTTGTTTCTTGGAACGCCGCGCTTTGTATTTTTAACGGCAAGAAAGAGTTAAAGAATCTGTATTTTTCCGGATTTGATAGACGTTTCTATTTTTCCTTACAGTTAAGGTAGTTCATCACACATATATAGCAATATATATAAGCTATTCATAATGAATTTTTTTTTGTTTTAGAAGCGACGTATTAGTAAAATTTCAAAATAATTAATTGTTGATATTAGCACCAATATTACGTAATTTTGCTTGAAAAAAATGTTTTCTACTTCTTAAGACACCCATCATTCGAATAAACTTGATCTGGTTGTATCAAATATAAAAGACAAAACAAAAAAAAATTCATTACGAATAGCTATATATATTGCTATACATGTGTGATGAGCTATCTTAATAACTCACACACCTGTCGCGCAATCTGGTTGTCGGTTTTGAAAGCTCATTGCTTAAATGGTTTAATTTTTATAAATTTAATCGACTGTTTAATTACTCAATTTAATGAATCGTATTTTCACGATAGTATAATTCTTGATATGATCAATCAATAGCTATTGCTAAAGTACTACAAGCCATTTATTTAACATATTGATTGCACGTATACATATACTTGAAAGCAAAAATAGCTTGTACATCGTATATACGTATAAGGTAATCGTGCGAAACGAAATGTAATATCAAATGACGCACGAAGTTAACACCTTTTCCCCCTTCGCAGCTAATAAATACATTTCGCAAGGCCTAATTAAAACAGGGTGACACGGGACAGCGATAAAACAAACAGCACCGATGATCAAACACACAAACACACTCCGCATATCCGAGACAAGAGCATGGGAACTCCTCTCCGGTCTATCGCTGCCATATCTCAGACCGCATTAACATCATCCGCGTTATGCGCGTACATATATACCTATATATACGTAGACGACGCGCGTCCGAGTCTGCACATAGGCGACGAAAAGTGGCGTGTTAAATGAAAATTTATCCGCGAATTTAACGCTCGACGCCTTTGCTAGCGCATACACGTGACATCAAACGCGTGCCCGGCACACCTCCACTTTTACACACATACAGCCGTGCATACAAGAAAAAGAAAGACTACGAACAAAAGGACGCGTGTGCAGAGCCGAATGACGCACGCGACCGCTGGTAATCCCCTTTCCCGGGCACAGATTACAGCAAGAGAGAGAAGCAAGGGGACGCGTTGATAATGAAAAGGTAATTTATGTCGAGGACCCGCGGCCGCGCATGTTCGACGATAAGCCGTGTGCGCGAGCACCTCCTCTCTCTCTCTTCCTCTGTGTCCGATAGATATCGCACGGGGATCAGCTTTGTGTTATAAGAAGTCGTCCGACTACTACTAGATGTTCCGCGTGCCCGGCGTCTCGTGCGCGTGCAATTCTTTATGTATATCGGTGGCACTGCAGTGCCCGACTTTTTCCTTGTAGCCCAGGATGGGGGGAATGTAGGGGATTGGTTTCGCGCGCGGAGAGCACGATACGGAGTGCGTAAGAGCTGAGTGATTTACCTACCGTGGAGAGGTGTGAATTCCTAGGATACGTTTTTTGCCTTGATTAGAAGAGAGTCGCGAAGTTTTTTGTTTCTTTTTTGGTGGTAAGTATGTTGAGGGAAATCGCGCTGGATTAATGGACGTAAACTCGTTTGCACTGATTGACGGCTCTAATATCGGCCGTGTCAGTTGGTTTATAAGACGAAATAAAGTCGGAAGGGATAATCTATCATGAAGTGGATGCAATGTGTGTTGGTACGGTGGAGGAGGGGGATTTGATTTATCATTTTACAGTTTCAATCATATTATTGAAAAATAAAACGTATACAAGTAAATTAAGTAGTTGGGTGTTCCGCTCGTCGCGCGACTTGGTACGGATCTATTTTAAGAAAGTAAATTATAAGATGATTGAAGTGTTTGCAAAACAAATTCGAGAAGTTGTTAATGAAATACGTTTGAAGTAGCAGAAACTGCGTCGAGTGTGTATAGTAAATTCAAGAATATACGTACAATGATTTATTTTATTGTTATATCAATAAACTTCCATGACATTAAAATTTATACTACTATATGAAACTATAAGAAATAAAAAAATTATTCGCCTTTCCTGCTATACGCAGTTCACACATAAACCGACCGATGAAATTATACAATTTTTTCCGAACCGCACGCATGTACACGGATAGAATTGTTCAGGAAAAATTACCGTGAAATTCACGGCAATCAGGGAACTCCGAATTCTCTGGGAATGTTTACTGTTGTCACGGTAATTTTTGCTAACCTTCCCTACAAATTTTCTCTGCGTGTAAAGGAAAATTTGTAGGGAAGGTTAGTAAAAATTACCGTGACAACGGTAAAAATTCCCAGAGACTTCGGTTGTTCTCTGATTGCCGTGAATTTCACGGTAATTTTTCCTGAAAAATTCTATCCGTGTACACACCGCGCGCACGCTCTTAATACGAAAATCGACAAATTACACACGATATAACCGATCCGCCACGATCTGAAAGCACTGCACTCGCGACTAATACGCTCTCGCGCACGCCGCGGTACCATATAACCCACGCAGCACACACGTATGTATATATACGACCGCCTTCGACTCCCCGTTGCATAACATTAACGCACTATCCGGCGATTAAATGTTCTGTAACCACGTAACGCATAACGCGTGCGCGCGCGCTCTGCTCGTTAATGCGATTCCGTAATTAAATCCGGCAAAGTGCGCGCCATTCGCATAATGGTCGCGCGCGCACACTCTCGAGCGATTAGATTAAGCTCTGCCGTGGACTTTGCCTCGCTTATAAAGGAAACTTGCGCGCGCTCCGGTGTCCTTTTGAAGGCGCTTTACGCGAATAATTAGCCCCAGGCGCTCAGGTTCAATGGCACGTGGAGGTATATAAGGGGTATGTATAGGGTATATTATAGGTGTGATGGGGTGCGGTATTGGATAAAAATCTATTTCTATAGAGGGAAAGGGGACCGTATCGATTTTTTTTTTATTTTGGTATAGAGCTTTTCGCGTTTTTAACAATGGATATATAACCCGTCATAGTTTATTCAACGGCGTATTGATAGTTTAAATAGTTTATTTCGAAAAAGCGCAGCGCAGCATCGTGCAAGTGGATACGGGGATTGTTATATATAATTTGCTATAGTGTAACAATTCGCGGAATTATTGATACCGACGCGAGATAGTGGTATATAGCTTTCTTCACTGCCTTCTTCTCGGTGTTCTTTTGCGATGATCGGCAATCACAGACACGCACAATGCTTTGTTTTATGAATGAACTAACTTTGAATCAGATTTCTTTCAACGCATGAATTGCAGCAGCAGTGGAAAAAGTATCAGAGTTAAGCGTCCGTCGCAGAGGTGTAAAAAACACTTTCTCATTCGCGCAGTTTCTCTTTATTAAGGCGGAACACGGGCTAAATTTTAGTGCTTCTTTAAAATCACGAGTCTCGCCTTAATAAAGAAAAACATCTCGAATGGGAAACGCTGCTTTATGCGTGGGAGTAGCATTTATAACTCGAGCGCGTTCATTGTCCCGCGGACTTCAATGGGCGTTATTTAATTTATACGCAATAAACTTTCGAGCCGTTTGCCTCTCATACACACATATATGTATATAGAGCTTATCGCTTATTCATATAATATAATATAAAGTCTAGTTCGTAAAAGCTGCAGTCGAGAAAAATGTACTCTCAACTTTTTCGCAAAATCACATTAAGCGGTAGATATACTACTACTACCTCGTCATTTCACGACTGTATTACCCATAAACCACTACACGAATAAAACTTGTCACCCCTGACATGCCAGGAAAAAAAAAGTTATGGAAATCTCAACTCGATCTCCCACCTCCTTCCGCGACACAACATCCCACTCTCGCAGCCACTTCCAAAAACACTACTTTCTCGCGCGCGCTACATAACCTCGACAAAATCTCTCACAGCAAGACACCTCGTTTCCCCCCTCCCACGCGGAAGAGATTATTTTGTCAAATTCGCGCGCGAGAGCGGCGGCATCGAGATAGATCTAAGCGCGCGTGCCTCCGCAAGAAACGAGGCCCCGGGTACATTAGCGCGAGAGTACGCTGAGGTTCGGTAAAGCGTGACGAGCACCTGACAGCCACGAAGACGATGACGCTGCCGCTGCCGCTGCGCGCTCCTGTCACGGGGCTCGCTGCTGCATTAGCGGAAAGTGACGCTGCGCTGGCAAAATGAACCTGGACGCGTTTCCGAGACGGAGAGAAGAGCGTGACACCCGCCCGCGTGCGAGTATATTTTAGTCGACGCGCGAGAGAGAGAAGCGCGACGAGAGCGGCGTTTATTGGATGGAAAATAAATACGTTGCGCGAAGATTTAGCACGCGCGCCTGTGTGATAAATATATAGGTGATCGGTGGATTGTAGAATTGAGATGTACATAATGCGCGTATCAATTTGTGCGGGAAATAAAGTGGTACATGTTCGAGAGAAGTTTTTATCGAATCAACACTTTCATGGCGGCTAATGTATAAGACAGTGTTTATAATATTTCAAACTAAGAAATTACTAATACAGCAGTCAATCGAAAGAAAATTTTATTAAAAGCATTTTCTAAAGAGCATAATAATGAAAGAAATTAATAATAATTCATGACCCATATACAAGACGTGTTAAATCTGTGACTTCCAGGAATAACAACTTAACTGCATTTTTGTCAAAATTGAGTTAGCACCGGAATTTATACCTTTTACACGGAAAATACGTTCGGTGACCGGTTCTACCGGAATGACGGAAAATTACTCATCGGTGGTTTCGGCGATTCAGTTTCCGAGTTTCAGCGACTCAGTTTCCGAAATCGGATAAACATCCCATATTCCCATGAAAACAGAACTTCAAAATCGTGTTTTGTTTTTGTGAGAAGTATTCCGGCGACTGAGTCTCCGAAAAACGGGGAATGAGGCGACGAAACTAGCGGACAATAGCGCTGCTGTCATTCGGGAAACCGTGTAACGATAGTGTACCCTTTTTCATGTAGACTTGGTCCGGAAATCTGAAACGCGTGCAAAGAGCAAATATCAGCTAAGTACATAACCACTTAATTGCACCTGTGCGCGGAAAAACCACTTAACTGAATATGGTTTATTTACAAATCAATATTTTTCAAAAAGAAGGTGAGATTTCTATCTACATAATAAACATTAATTACGATTATGACCTATTTTTACAGCAATAAAGATCAAAAGCACAATAGTACAATAGATAATAGAAGGTAACACAACATCTTTTAATGCCGGGCGATGAGGCAAGTGTGTATAAACGTAAGTAACGTTCGGTATTCGGTACCGAATTCCGTTGACTTCACGCACATTCCCTTAGGAGGCGCATGCACGGGAACCCAAGTGAAAAAGTTATTTACAATTTATATACACATTATATACAGTACATTTTATATCGACTATATACAGACTGAATCCAGAACTGATTCTATATGGCCTTTATACAGTCTGTATAAAATCAGTATAACTGAGAAGAAAACTTTTAGAAAAAATTTATTTTTAAGTACATTAGTCTCCATAATTTTTTCACAGCATTTTTCAAGAATACACTTTATTGATTTTCTTGAATCTGCGAATCTAGCATACCATCGGCCAACATCGACATAGAAAATGCAAGAAGACTGCGACGAAGCCAGTAGCCAACAGCAATCAGCAGTGCAGGCAACAGGAATAAGCAGTGCAGATAACAGCGCGTTGCTCGCTATTGAAGACCGCGCACACAGTGTCCTCTCGGACCAACACCACTAATGCTTATAGAAGGCCAGGTTAGAATGGCGGCTACGATTGGAGACGAACCTCGTGCAGTAAATGCAGACAGATCATTGTCGCTATCGTCTACGTCGCAACCGTCCCCGCTGATCTCGTCAATATGACGCAGGTATGATGTACATCACCTACTCGAAACAAAGTCATCACAAAGTATTTTTTTCTCACAATAAACCGTATATTTCTTAATAAAAGTACTTATCTAATAATCGCCTCTCATTGCAGATGCCCGTTGATATTCTTTTTCCATTATTTAAGCGTCGATTTACTCCGAAGACAATTCATAACCCTTGGCTGTTGTAAGTCGTACGATGAAAATATTGCCAAGTCCAAACAACATGAACCTGTCGTGTAATGTGTTTTGTTGATAACCTGAATATGCAACTTCTATTATTCTATAGTACATAGTCCTATGTTTAGCTAGTTTCATGTTATTTGGACTTGGCAATATATTCATCGTACGACTTACAACAGCCAAGGGTTATGAATTGTCTTCGGAGTAAATCGACGCTTAAATAATGGAAAAAGAATATCAACGGGCCAAAACCACTTAACTGCACAGTTACCGGAATAACGACTTAACTGCATTGTTTTGTTTGTTTATGCAAAGAACAAAAATGTATTCTAGCAGCTGATAGTGGGATTCGAAAGATATTCGCTACCTTTGTAAATGTCTACATTATTATGACTCATCTCGCACATTTCGATCTTACATATGAAGTTTCATGACAGAAAAGTTTTAAAACGGCGATTTCTCGAAAACACGTAAAATGCAGTTAAGTTGTTATTCCTGCAAGCCACAGATATAGTACTTATAAACAAATTCATAATGAAAACTAATACAATTTTAAAAATCCAATAATTTTTCAAAAAAATGTATAAGTAAAATGCTAAATATTTATATATTTATCAAATAGTTTATAGAAGTAAAACTCAATATATACACGTAAATTCTATTGACTGTATTACATAAGCTGGTATACAATATTTTAATGAGATTTAAAATTCTTGATTATTAATAACCATTATTACTTACACAACAACGCTTACAAAATTTTCCATTCATAACAAATGTCTGCTCCGATATCCAAGTAACTCGTAACATTGCCACGGGCTCAGCGTGGCTCACCAGGGATGCGACCGGTGAGGTGATACTGTTACGTATGAGAGGACAATGGAGCGAATTAAAATGAATAAGTGGCGTGAACAATATGCGACAACCCGGACGTCAACTCATGGATCCGAGATTTCTAGTCCGATGCTCTGACCACTGAGATAATGTCGCAAGAGACAATATCATAATATGCGCCAACCACTTCTAATCTTATTATTTTAATTTTGATAAATTAGCGTCTCAATTCACAAATTCTTACAACTACCACAACTAACTTTTTTACAATTTCCCTCATCAACTTCGCCAATATCTCCTTTAATACCTCGAAACTCTCTCATCCTGTACATCTCTCTCACCGCGGGGTTAATTGTCGCATTTTGTCGCGCTGCGGGTGCGGATGATGTCGGTCGGCCGTGTATATATGCGGTAGCTCCAGCACGGGTAACACGGTAGAGGCACGCGGGTCACGTGTGACGCTTCATGCTCCAGGTCCACATGAGAGAGCAAGCGAGCGGGACAACCTGGCGCGTGAGGCTCCGACGACAGCTGCACTTATACTACACACGCCGCTGCCACTACTAATTTCTGATATGGACGTTTCCGCGTGCGCGTGTCTTGGGCGCCGAAAATTGTTGGAACGAAAATTCGCAAGGGATTTTATTAAAAAGATTTAAAGGGCTTGGGTGTGGGTGGAATTAGATCGAGATTTAATATATTATTGTTGTGCGAGTATTAAAAATTTCGTAATATTCTATTTTTCTAATTTATCGGAATATCTGGGCTTTAAAATCGTTTATTATAGTGGTTTGAGCAAGTATAATCTCTAATGCACCGCATTTCCGCTGAAACATGGGAATACCTGATCCGGCAATATCGTATCGAATATATGTGTAATGTTCGAATTAGCAGCAAGTTAGATTAGAAATCAGCGGTGGTAGCGGCATATGGCAGGAGAGTAACTGCTATTAAAGTTCTCCAGCTTGCAGCACAAATTAGAAATTCAATTGAACGCGTAGTACAACTACACGCTCCTTATTTTCATATATATGCTATGCTTAATAAAAAAAATTTCTTAAAATCATATTTTCAAGTTTTGTTTACAAAATAAATTAATTTCTCTTTTTAAATAAAAGTATCATTTTCAAAAATACAACTGCTTTAATACTATGTATGTTTTCAAGTTCAAAAGAGCGTGTAATTATCCGGCAACTATCGGCAAGTCCGATCACACGAGCCGAGTGATCTATCGCATAATAACGAGCCACACGCAACACGGGCGTTATTACAAAACCCCTCACAACTTGAACGTACGCGCCGTACATTTTGAAAAAGCTACACACGCTCGCTCGCCCACGCCGACAAAGCCGGCCCCCACTTCCACTAATGATCCTTATCGCTTTTCACTTGTACACCACAACTAACTCCTCTCGCGTCGTCTCGCATTCCCAACAACACCTATACCTCCCTCCCTCACACTCATCATCATAATCATCGCAAAAATTCCACTAAATTAAAATTCCATTAACGCGCACGCGCGTCTGTTATAAGCTCTCGCGCGTATAGGTATATCTTATTTCCGGCGCGCGCGGAAACGATTTCCTCGTTTAACCTGTCATCGCATCGCACGTTTCATTTCGATATCGAAGCCGCATGCAGTCACAGCGGCGGCGGCGGCGGCGCATCATCAGTCCATCGCCGGCGAAACTAATCGTTTGCGCGCAGTGTACCGCAACAGGCGGCAGCTTTCTAGAAAATTAATTCTCCGCGGCGCGCACTTTTGCGAATAATTTCTCATCATCAGTGTCACTCTCATACGTATAGAAGAGGAGAGAAGAGAATCTCGCGGCTGCAGTGGTCGTCGCACGCAGATTTCGCAAAAATCGAATGCGAAAATTGTTAACGCGCGTTAGTATTACAGCTGAATATGGATGAGAGAAACTCTTGTGCGCGCGAGTCGATTTATGGTTGAAAAAATCTGCGGCGTGATTGCGCATAGGTGTGTGTGTGTGTGTGTGTGTGTTGTGTGTGTGTGTGCTGTGTGTGCGTGTGTTTGAATTTCGCGCGAATAAAATAAAATATTTTTCTGAATTTAGGAGTTTGATTTTTGCAGCTGGTATGAAGGCACTTCCTTTTTATTTTTTTAGAAATATTTTTCATCACGAGAGGTATGTAAACATGAATTCATTTAGAAATTTGAATTTAGTGGTTTCACAGGCAAACAAGGATACATAAAAATACGGGAGATTCAATCGTGTACTGTAAACACACATCAATTAATCAGAAAGCAATTTGTTAAACATAGTAAAATATAAAATACGTAATTTCGCAATCGATAGAGGTCAAGGTCATTCAATTACGCGAAACAACCTATTCACACATAAGTTACGATACAAGTGAATGTATACGTACGCGCGCACACACACACAGGAACCGCAGCAAAACAAACATTTTAACAAAGTTTTCTCAACACCGAAAAGAATCATAAATCAAACACGGGCGAGAGAGTTTATACGCAACCGAGTAAACATTTATTCGCTCTTTTTCGCGTCCGCGAATTTCGATACGCTCTCGCGCGCGAAATCGGCACATATAAGACGACGACGACGACGAGGAGGAGGACACGCTGTTTACCCCTTAGTAGCTTTAACTTTGCATCTTTACGGCGCGGCTGTCCGAAATTCCGGGCATTGCAGCCCTGCGGCACTGACGTAGACAGACAGTTAAGGCGCCCCCCGGTAGCTCGGTTTCGATTACAGTTGAGTGTAGGTGAGAGAGAGCTCGTATAGTCGTCCCTTTAAACTCGAGTTGTAATGGCGCGCGTTGCCTCCTGACAGGAGCCGCTGCATTATTAACCCGACGACTGTAGGACGCTGCGCCCTGGTTAATGGACGCGGGGAGTATATCGATTATGAATTGGAGGACTGGAATGGAATCGAATAGGACTGTTTAGTAGGGGTGAAAGTGGATGTGGGTGGGACGGTGTTTGAAGTTGAAAGGCTGATGATAATCCTTTAATAATTCCTGCAGTTTGTTAATAGATTCATGAAAAGGTGATGATATATTATTTAGAGTGAATATTTATAGTTACAGCTAGGAGAATCGAACGAAATGGCATATAATCAGTTGATGAGAAACGATACAAGGATTGTCGATTAGAGAGTAGTGCATACATTGGATTACTATTATTAATATTTCTATTTTATGTATTCTCATACTTTCATCGAATGGAACATATAGAAAAGAAATAAAATACTAAAATCCCTGGTAGAAATGTTAACCAGAAGCTAGCTATTTTTCAGTTAACTTTATTTGCTAAAAACGAACATTACTTGTATTTCATAATTATGTACAAATCCGAAATAAATTATGGCATGTATTACACTTTATAAAGTATGTATTTTATCTACTACTGTGCGTGAAGTAGGCCTTTTTTCATCGTTTTCTGTGCGTAAAGTAACACTTCACGCACACCTATGCGTGAAGTAGTCAGGTGTGCGTGAAGTAATGCGTGAAGTAGTAGAATGCATATTTTGATCGGGAGAGCGTCGGTATTAAAGGCACAAGGTCTGTTGTCATTGTTTTTTTTAAATTTATTTGGTATCGAGATTTCTTTTATTTATTTAATTTTTAAATATACGTTAACGATGTGTTTATTATTTTTTATTTTTAATATATTAATATAATATATTAAGAATATATATTAAGTGTCTTGGATCCACGAATTCATAGAATTTAAAAATTTAATTATTTAAAAAATTTTTAAATATATTTTTTGGGCGGAGCCCCCCCCTCCCGCGGCGGCTTCGCCCCTTGCACCCACACCTGGACCCGCTCTTTCCCCCTCTACGCCCTTTTCTAATATATACTCTTTTATTGCCTATTTTTTCCGTTGATTCGATTTTCTATTGAAAAGTTTACCATAAATATGGTTAGTAAAGCCTACTTCACGCACAGTAGAAGATAAAATATTGTAAGTAACTCGTGCATAAGACTTCACGCACTCGTGCGATAAAGGGCTAACTCGTGCGTGAAGTCTCACTTTACTCACTAGTTGCTTAAACTACTATTAAGTAATAGTAGAATTTTCGGATGTATTATATTACTGTTATATAATGATTTTTGCTAAAAATACTTTCACTTAATTAACACGTTAGCTATAAAATATGGTTAATTTTCTACCAGGGATTTATCGGCGTATTAATTTAGCTAAAATGAAATATTGCGAAATCGCAAGTAAAAAAATGTTTTTGTTGTAATTTATTATTTGAAATGATATTTACGGCATTCAAATACTGCGCCGCAGCCAGTGAAAATATAATTCGCGAAAAGTCTCTCAACGATAATATTCACACGTTGACATCCCTTTTCACCCGCGTCTTTTTTAGCCACCATATGATAAAGAAGTCGACGGAGACCCCCGCAACTGTAACCTCGTGTGCCGGGATAGAAATAAAGCTGCATTTATAGAGCGACTATAGAGCGAGGAAAAGAGAAACAGAGGGAGGGAGAACAAGACATGGGATAGAACGGGAAGAGGAGGAAAGTCAAACACGTACAGTACTCTGCGCGAAAATCGCGGAGACCCGCACTCCGACGCTTTTCGGGAGATTTCGCTTGTAAAATGACGGTACGTACACAGGCGTGCGCGTGTATATGCGTTTTTCCGTGTTCCGGTATTGCCATGTAGAACACACATGTAGTCAGGGGATAGTGAGAGGACGCGCGCGCAGGCGAGCGCACAAGACTGGATTTTTGTGAAATCGAAAAGTGAAAATTTACGGTGAATTCGAATGACGACAATATCGCGTTTCTTTTTTTATACGGTACTTTAACAGAATGAATATTTGCCAGTAATACCTATGACAATCTCACAATGAAAGTTTTAATCCGTTTTATAAGTAAAGTAAGAAAATTTACGCATGAAATAACAATGAAACGTGTGCAATTTTCATTTTGGAACTATTGGATAAAGATAATTTATACTTTTTCAGTTTGAAATTTTTGTAAAAATTTAAATCTATTAAGTGAAAAATGAAAAAAAAAATAGAGTTGTAGAAATTTACTGGAACGTGAACCACAAAATATAAAATTTTACATGTAAATATTTATTCGTTTATCTTTTACTAATTTTGTTATGAAACTTCATTGACAAAATCACTTTACCATCTAAATTAGCGTAAATGTTTTTATTTACTCTTTTGTTCTTCCCTTTATAACCTAGACGCTTCGCAAAATACAAGATGTAACGACCGTAATCAATTGTCACGATACAGCAGTAAACTTCGCTAAATCCGATGTCAACCTTCAAAAAAATTAACTCACAAACCTTTCATGCCCTTTTTCTGCCGTGTTACCCACCGCTGCTCTTTTCCCATGACGATTGATCCACTGCATTTCGACGCTTCCTTTCTCGATCGTCTCGTATATCATCCGGGCCATCTTTATCCACTAATTTCCGTCCCACGTAATGAATTCAACACTCGAGAACAATAGGAAAACACCGATAAACTTCTTGCAGCAACGCAAACAACGTTCTTATTACATGCAAACGTACGATATGTCGTGTCAAGTGAATCTGCTATCGCTTCTCGCTGCGGGAGTTCCGCAACTTCATTCCCCTGAACGTAGGTAAGTACGCGTGAGTGAAGGCGACCCCAAAAAGATATCTACTACCCTCGCGCTGATTGGCCCACTGACTAATTATCAGACATACATTAAGTGCATGGCACGCTTTTCAACCGCGGGATGCTGCGAGGGGTGGTAACAACGCGCCCGCGGTTATTCGCCGGCGCACCTCAGATGCCAACCTGTAGAGAGACTTCACGTCCGTTAAGGGGATGCCATACTCGTACCATTACCGACCGAGCAATTCACACAGTTTCAAGCTGATTAAAAATAAAATACGTCGAATCACAAAAAATCAAGAGAACACTCTTCTGTATTTTTTAACGTTCTATCATGCAGTCAAAGTTTGGAGTCGAAATATCAAGTCATTTTTGCAAAAACTTTGAACAAAGCGAAATTTAATTTCGTTCAAAGTTTTTGAAAAAACGGCTTGATATTTCAACTCCAAACTTTGACTGGATGATAGAACCTTAAAAAATACAGAAGAGTGTTCTCTTGATTTTTTGTGATTCGACGTATTTTATTTTTAATCAGCTTGAAACTGTGTGAATTGCTCGGTCGGTAATGGTGGGACCATGGAATCCCGTTAACCGGAACAACGACGACGGTTAGACATAACCTTTTCGAGTGTTCTTCGTAATACCTGTACGTCACATTAGAATTCGCAATGGTGCGAGCTCACGTGCTAATCATGATGTAGTGCGCACGATTTCCATCTCCTTTTATTTTTGTAAATATAAACATAATTAAACAATGAAACAAAAGTATTATGATTTTTTAAATGAATGAAATTAATGAACTTTGCTTTCAAATATTAAAATACTACAACCGTTTTATTAACTGTAATTTATCTACAGACTTATTCTTTTTTGTTTTTCCTTTTATTTTGCGATTTGGGCGAAATTCCACATATACTTATCATTGAGCTTTGATTATGACTTATTTAAGCTGTATACTACTAGCTGCTTAACGGTAGATAATTTTAATATAACCGTCCGATACGCAACGCTTCGTAAAACAAGTAAATAAATATTTATACAGGAAATTGCAATTTCCCGGTGACATTTTCAGCAAAAATAATAGGCTTTACACTTAACTAGGTCATCAGTCTAAGCTTCGAGCGCTATCCCGGGTAAGTTGACAGCTTGTAATGATACGTTACGGCAAAGACTCGAGTACAAACGTTCTTTTTTTTTAAGCGTCCGAATCATGAACGTTCGCTGGCATCGCCGCTTTTTTTTTCTTTTGCAAAAGTCAAGCCCCAAACGGCATTTTCCGAACGCTTTTCCATCGCAAAATGATATACTTTCTCCTGAGTGCTTTTATTTACACGTTTATCTGCTCTCGCGAGAGATCGGCGACGTTTCGCGTTTTATATATACCGTTTGCCGGGATATTGGAATATTCGCTAAAAAAAGGCGATATCAGCGAAAAAATATAGACTGGATAAAGCCCTACGGCTCGGCTTACGCTATTGAAGGCTTCGAGCGTTTTTCATAATATTTGTTTACATTATTTAACTTTTGCTGCCTTTGTACTTTCGATAGCATTGTTGAGTTTTTGTGATCATTCGAAAGATAATATTTGTATTTTAATATAATTTTTTTTTAAATCAAAGATTTTTAAATAGCTGCACCAGTTTTATGACATTGATATTACATTGAAATATTTTTACGTACAAACAACATGTTTTCAAATAAACTTTATTACTACATCTGCTTTATTGTAAGTAACTTTATAACGAATGAAATGTTTATTTTTTATTCCAACTGTAGGTATTATTGTTTTAAAATATTTTTATACGATTGACACAAAAATATATCATTCAATGTGGTTTTCAAACATCAATGATATGGTGATGGATTATTACATAATTGTACAAACTCATAATCTTAATATAATAATAGCATAATAAATTTCCTTAATACCTATGCATTAACAATGTTAAACATTCGCGCCACCATCAACCGCAAAGCGCATTTGTAATTCATCAAGTAACAAATGTCAGCGATCTAATCGCGCTTAGCCACCGTAAAGTTACGAAAGTTACGCGAGCAGCTCTCCCGCCACATTGCTATATACTGCCGCAACTAAACCTGTCCCTCCCTTCTCGGCACATCCACGCGCGGCCTTGCGTCTCTCTCGTCTCTCGTCCGCTATACACCTGGTTGAGCCCGCGTACATATACATATACACATCTCCACGCGCCTCTCTCACTCTCTTGCAAACGCCGCAATTACCATTTACATATTCACAATGGCCACGTGCTCGGAACACGCCGAGTCACCTCGAACCGGCGGCCGCGCCGCGCGCCGATAAAGAGACACACACGAGCGCACGCTCGTAATTCATCGTGCGCGAGACCTGTGATTTTCGTGCGCCTCGAACTTGAACTCCTTTAAGAGGTTGTAATTACATCCCCCCGTACTCGCGCGCGCGCCAGCCGCACCGAAATTCTTCGCTTATATATCGACGCACGATTTATGGGTGATTGTTTTGAGATGTTTTAAGCGGAATTTTGCGTTTTTGCACGCCGTGCCGCGATTCGCGGCGTTTGCACGAGTGATTTATGGCGCTTATAGGGATGTAAATGGAGGAGGAGGAGGAGGAGGGAACAAAGAAATGCTCAATATATAATTATGAGTGACGTTGAAAGCGGGAAAGCCCTTTGCATGCCGCGAGGCGCTTTACACCGTTTCTCGCGCGCTCGCGCTCTTTTTATTGAATCACTTTTATCATCAGATATCGCGGGCGCAAGTTGTACGGCAGGGGCATAATAAAAGTAGCGGGAACGAATGCGAGCCTTGTGTTTTCCGATCTGGCGAGAAATTTCATACTGATTTTTATGGGAAAGTGGCTCGGTATAAAAGCCAGTGATGAATGTAATAAAACTTGATGTGTTTTCTCTAAGTCTTCGTGTATTACGACGAATTGAAAAACTATCCATTTTTCATTTTGTAAGATTATATTTCCGAGAAACAACTTCGCTAAAAGTTCTTGGGCGTTTGTAGTAAATTTTATACTAGCGGTGCATACGTTAACCATTTCGAGAACAGTATTCCGCGGATGCAGTATTTCCTCGGAGACCATATACCCATAAAATAGCAATTTTAAAAAGCCAAGAATCATTGTTTTTTCCCGCGCGGCTTTGAAAATTTTCCATGCAATATTTACTGTGTACCTTTACACGGAGAGACCTTTGGTGCAAATCATGCTTTAGCCGTAGTGCGACGGCAGCGCTGTAAGTTTGGGACAGCAGCTATTCCAAATAGGCGTAACTGCTGTTCCAAGCGGTTGCGTCGTCTGCTCCTTGGTCGAGCCGTTGCGCGTTTTTGGTGTAGCAGTTGTTCCAAACTGAAAGTACAAACGAGAGGGCGCGCTTGGCGCAACGGTCGCACTACGGAGTGCAGCAGTTGTACCAAAAGTTTCTCCGTGTAGAAGCGCGCAACCTGTATAGCACGATTAATAAAAAAAAAAAGAAGAAACTAATTAATTTTAAAAAACATAACGGCGTTTCCTATTCTAGCGATGAATTATAGCCGCAACTTCAGGACGCACACTTCAGTTTCTCCGACAAGAGACCGACTCTAGAAATAATTTATTAATATTTATGTACTCCGGGTCAAGAACCAATCATTTTCCTCAATGACTCAACGCGAATTCATTAGCCTTTCCAGCAGCAGCAGCAGAGAGAAACCACTGCGCTCGCGCACCCATACCCGCGCGACAATATATCGATATGTTTTATTCGAGGAAATCGTCGTCGTCGTCGCGCAATGACACATTGCGAAGCGTTCATTTTCAATGCTCTCGCGCGGAAAACGGCTCTGCCATTAAAATCGGCGATGCAAACGATTTCCCGGAACGAACACAGCTTTGTACCGTACCATGTACGCATGCATGCACGTGTCCCTCGAGCGAAGGATGCGCTATATGCACACGCGCGACATCTTCGTACTTTATTAGCACGCACCGTGAGTTACGGCCGCGGCCGCGTCGCCGATAAATTTCTCGCTCGCGCGCGCGTGTATATGTACATCAGCGCGAGATGTATCAGTGGTTGTACGCGCGGCCGAGAGAGGCATAATGGACTGGCTACTGGCATTGAAGGCGGGATCGCGTGTTACGCGTACCAGCCCGAGCGAGAAAAGAAGCGCGTGTATTACAGCGGCGAGATAATTGAATTAATCGGAAAGAAAGTTGCCTTAATGGAAGGTGTGTAAGACGTATACGCGTGTGTGTCTGTGTTGGGCTTGCCTTTTTTGCTCTAAACGTGACTGCGGATTTATCGGTCGTGTAAGGTGCCCGCTTGTGGTTGAATTATGTAGCGGTTGTGTTGTTAATTTGTTGCTGTATTTTTATGATTAGCGGGGATGCCTCGTGTACTTTATTATACGGTAAATTATCTTTCCCTCAAATGGTAAAGATTCGATAAACTTTTTCTATATGAACGAGTATTTCTTCAACTAAAATGATGAGTATTATAATTGTTTGCGTTAATTGCTCTTATCTCGATCAACAAATTGACTTCTGCCACAGAGAGAAAGGATTTCTTGCATTTAAGAATATTCATTAACAGTTAACGAATATGTATTTGAATCCGCTTGAAATGAATATTCATTAACAGTTAAATCCTGAGAAGAAATAAATTTTTGCAGCCACGAGGGCGCGCAGCGGCGTCTTAATCAGCTGTTTATTCTACATCCTTGCGTTAAACCTGTACATAGAGCGTTTTTTCATGCACATTCTCGATTATTTCGCTCCTGTGCTCATCGAGTCTTTTTTCCAGTCTAATCTATATTGTACAAAAAGAATCGTTTATACATATGTCCTTTACGCGTCTAAATGTGTTTGGTTTTAATACCTATTCTGGACTTTCGATACCGTTTTGAGCCGATATCCTGCAAACTCGCGAGTTCTTAACTGTTAATGAACCTTTTATTTGACACAAAGTACAATGATTTTCCAATTTCAAGAACAAGATTCATCAAATACAAGGAATCCTTTCTCTCTGTGTAACTTTTTACCCACGCTTTGCAAAAACATCGATATAAACACAGTTACAAAAATCCGATTATTATTTATGAATATACAGCCGTTACGAGCAGTTTTTTTTTCTCACAACCCCGCCGATAAGATCTACAAGTGTTATACCGCGCGCAACATAACGCGCCCATTACGCATGAATAATATCTTATCGAACGTTGCTAACGCAACGGCGATCATTACATATTTATCTCGCGCACGCGACACGACCGGGGCAACGCACGTCGACGGCAAGCGCGATGCGAGACAAATTGCAACGACGCCGTAACGTATGGATTTCGCAAAACGATATCGGCGTGAACGCGCGCGCGCGCGCAGGCGAGAAGATGAAGAGCTCTGAGCTCGGGCACTCTATTTTTTTTATTCGCCAGGACGATTTTTTTCCCTCATCTCCATCTCTCTTCTTTTTCGGGAAACTCGCGCGCGCGAATATAGCGAAAAAGTGCCTGCAGCTTTGCATTCATGGACTCGCGCTGGTTTTGATACTCCGCGCTCCCGTTTTCATTCCCCGACGCGAGAGCGCAGGATTTTTTCTCCTTTTTTTCCCTCGAAACGCTGCGGATGACTGCCAATTTTCATGGCCTGTAAAGCGCTGCGGATCGGTTTCCTCCGTCCCTCGCTCTCTCGCTCTCCTTTTTTACGATGGCGTTATGAGGGTTATAGTGTTTTGATGCTGTGCGCGCACTGTGCGAGAAATGGAATTCGTTTGCGATATTTCGGAATTATTTAATGCGTTATTGAGGGGTCGGTAGTTAAATAGTAAATATGTGAATGAAACTGTAATGTTTTAATAATGTTAACAGTTTAGTGCATCTGTGAAATTTTAAAATTTTTTAATCCAGGATTTTACACAAGTAATTTTTAAATAATGCTGCGAGTTTCTATACATTTTTTCAGTATTGTTTTTTGAACAGCTGCGTGTTTTACGTTTTAACAGTAGCTTTATCAGATAGTCTACTTTCCAATTGACAAAATAAAGCACACAATGTTAAAATAAGAAATCTTATTAGCCATGCCTACACCCTCGTGGAAATTCAAAGCATTTTATAACTAATAACTGACCAGTTATATTAGAAACTTGCTATAAAATGGGAATTTTTTCTTGTTTAGTTTCTAGCTCCCAATGAAACGCCTTTTCTCCTATTATTTGGCCATTTAATAGATTGAAAAATAGAATGAGTTTTTCGGAGAGAAGTGCGAGCTTGTTCTTGAGTTTTTTTAAAGGTATTAAAACTGATCAGTTTTTTTAGTCTGGAAGTGGCTAGTAGAAGGCTTGCTATTATGACAAGGTGTGAGAGAGAGACAGAATCAGACGGAGAAATAAAAGTTTTGCTGAATTATTCATAGAATGAGTATAACAAATGATTTATTAGTTAATGTTATTTAATTATATTTTGTTAAGCCATCCGATGCACTTTAATGCTCTTTCATCAAAGATAAAATTAGTAAGTAAATCAGATATAAATATTTTGTTATTACGTCAATCTAAGAAATAGGCAAATAACAGTCGTAAAATTGTTTCATCATAGCGATTAAATAGCCAGTTTTACTAGCTATTTTCTAACTTTTTGGCGATTTCATATAGATGAATTTCTACCAGGGCAGTATAACATCAAAAGCAACAAAATTAAACACAAACTCGCTCGCATTCATCCAGACATAATTTCAATCCCCACAACAATCAAACTTTCCGCCTGCACCATTTTCCAGTCCCGTAAATCGCGTTTTTCTCTCTGCCGCTTCCTTTTCCAAAGAAACCCCAACTGAAACTGGTTCGATACGTTAAACGGGAGCAAAAAAAAAAATCCTCACGCACGTATCTAGTACATATACGTGGCCCTCGTAGATTTCCCTCGAGCGTTCGTTCAACCCTCTTTTCTCTGCCGACCTCTCGTGAAATCCTCCCTCTCTCTTTCACTCTCTCCGCGACAATATAATATCCCCGCGCGCGCGCGAAACAGATAGCGAACTTGGCTCTCGCGGATTAAGTCCCGAAATCAGCAGTTGTAGACTTGGCGCAACGTCTCTCCACCCCCTCTCTCTCTCTCTAATTTCGTTAGTGCCGTGATTCATGACAGCGAGAGAGCGCGGGCGCTCTGTGGATTATTTGCGCGTCTATTAATCCAGCAACGGCGCCGCTCTCCCATCGGGATATATCCGCGCGCCGCGCGTCAACTTCTCCCAACCTCTGGGCACCCCTTTCTCGTAAACGTACACTCTGTGTCTGCAGCAGCGCTATGGGCTGCTGCTGCCGCCGCCGCCCTCTCGAAGGGGGAAATTCCAGGCGCAATTGCAGTCATCTATCATGCCGGCGCGCTGTAATTCGTACCTACCGCGTCAAACTTCGCTTTGAGGAAGTAGAGAGCGCCGAGAGAGAGAGAGAGAGAGAGAGAGGGGGAGAGAGAGAGAGAGAAAGAGAGAGAGAGAGTGAAGATCAATCAAATCTTTTTGCCGGTGGAGCGTTATTATCTGATAGCTGAATGAGGATCTCTCGCCCATTGCAGCGATGATTTGTCGAGGTAGCTCGTTTGTTTAAGCGACGCGTGAGTCCGGGAAGCTTGATTTTCAACCCCCATAGGGATATGAGAGAGAGGAGCGAAAGATTGGACTTTGACGGGTGCAGGATGTGCGGGTGTGGGGACGAGGGGTATGCGGTGACACATTTAAATAGGTTCGTATATATCTTTAAAAGACTCGCCATGTGTGTCAGCTATATAGACGGGAGCTTGATGGGTGAGAGTTGGCGTTGAGTTTGATGTGAACTGTGATAGATGGAGATCGGGCCGGATTTTTTTTTTGCTATGCGAAGAGGTCTTATAAATTGGTCAACCATTCAGCTGAGTTTGATAATGAATGTCTAGTCGAGATAAAGACATACTTACAATTTGAATATTTGATTGGGAATAGCTTCAATTCTTTAAAAAATGTCAACTCACCTGAAACAGAAACATAATATTTCAATTAGTATATATGATTAATTAATAAATTTTTTAAGTTTGCCATTACGAGCGAGATGAATTGTGGTGCCCTTGAAATACTCAAATTTTCATTTGGAAGAGGTTTTTTTTTACAAATTACAATCTATTTCTGGCTTTGTGTAGATTTCAAATCTCAAACCTTTTAATAAATCCGAGAAATATTGCTCAACAGATTTTCAGAAAAAAAGAAAGTTACTTGTAAAATACAAGGACTTGCTTTCCACAGAAATGGTAAAAAAAATTCCTTTAGATCAAAGGTAGATTTTAAGAACTATATTACTAATTAAAATAAAAGTAGGATTAAACTCTAATTAAATTATTAAATGGTTGCTATACAAAGCTACACCATGAAATAAAAATGAAACACATTCATTCAAACGACTTTAACCATATTAATCCTTTTTCCATTTAACTGTAAAAATAGTATATTCTAGAATAAATGGCTAGTTAATGGCCATGATGAAACGCTTTTTCGCCTATTATTCGCCCATTTAATAGATTGGAAATAAACAGGTATAAAATAACCAAAAAATATTCAATTTAAATTTACTCATAGACTTGACGTTACATTTAAGGTGGTTCTCTTCACATTGCAACAACTGAAAAAACTTCTAAAAAAATATACAAATATTCTTCAAAGTCATAGAAATGCTACCATATATTTGTTTACATACATTGCGCAACAAATTTTTGAGAAAAATATTATGGAAAATAGTTATTTTTATATGAGATAAATGACCGCTATATCAACTGTGACAGAAAGTAATAGTATTACTCATCAAAAAAACTGGTCTTCAAAAAGAAAAAGATAGGTTCAGAAAGATGACATTCGGTTCTTTCTTTTAAGTTTATCAAATATCTGTCAAGCCCATCTTTTTAAAAAGATATTAATGATTAGAAACACAATAAGCAGACGACGTGCACGAGAGCGAGAAAGACAGAACGACACGCATGGCATAGTTTGTGCTCTCGCTGAGAGCACAAACTGCAATGTCAAGGAGAACCACCTTAAGGGCATTGAATTGAAATAGATAGCTTACAAAAATTTAAACAATAATCACAGACTAAAACAACGTTTACAGCTTTTCTTTCTTAAATATTAACTGAAACCATATTTTTCTATTAGATTCTGTCTCTTTCACTCCTCGTCATAAGAATAAGCCTTCTATACTAGTCATTTCCTAACTAAAAAAACTGACTAACAGTTTCTTTTTGTCTCCAATTTTAATACCTTTGAAAGAGTTAAGAACAAGCTTGTGTAAATCTTTAAAAAAAGTCTTTCTATTTTCAATCTATTAAATGGTCGAATAATGTTGGAAAAATCGTTTTACCGATAGATAGAAATATCCAAGAAAAGTGGCTATATAGTGTTTGGCTCCACCCCACTTAAACTAGCTATTTGTTAGGCAAATAATGAAGTCAGTTTCCCCAGAGTTATACACATGGTTCATCTCTGTTCGCTAAATCACAATCAATCCACCCATAAAAAAAAAATCACCAGTCCGCGACACAAAAAAACACCGGCGCTCTGAAACTAGCCCATCATTCTCTCCCCAAATCCCCGCGCAATCTCTCTGTGCACCCATTCAACCTTCAAAACGGCTCGTCGCGGCATTAGCACTCTCCACCCACACATATTCACGCGCGAAATCCCAGCCTATATATGACCACGCGCGCTGCCGCCGAATAAAAAGGGGCATCATTATCAGGAGATTCATTCAGAAATCATCGTCTCTTCATGCGCCGTCGTCGTCGTCGTGCACTCGGGTCGGCTTTACGCGCGCACAGGTGCCCTCTTAACCCAAATGAGCGTGACTTCAAAGCGAGTGGCGCGCGCAGTCAGTCTAATTTTTTTGCGAGCTCTCCTTTCTGTACATATACTACTCGACGCGTACATGTATGCAACGCCCCGCGATTTGTCGCTCCGCGTTATTAGGCGCGTCACGGTAAACGTAATAATTGCGCGCGCAAGTCCTGGCGTTTTAGTCGGCGTAATTGGTACGATGATGACGGCGATGACGGCGATGACGGCGACAATGGCGTCGGTGACGGTGGGGAGCGTGGAAGCTTTCATCCTTCGTTCGCGATTTGCGGCTGAAATGTACTTTCGTGAATGTGCGTGCAGAAGTGAGTGCGTATTTCGCGGTGGTTTTGCGAGCGCTGCGCGTGCGCCCTGTTTTTTAAGTGTGATACGTGAAATAGACTTTTTAATAAAGTATATAGTGAAAAGTGCTGTAGTGTTTTATGAAAAGTTGTATGTTTTGGTATAGAAGAAGCCACTTGTTCGGGACTCGTTAATAAGCGGAGACTTTATTGTATTTATAATTTAAGTATATTTTTACTTTAGACTTTTAGAATGACATTTTTAAATACAAGCGAAGCGTTCTCATTGACGGCAGAACAAGGAAACAAGGAATGCATCGTACTCTTTTTCGCTTTAGTTCCAAACGACTCTGTAACGTAGCAACGCGTTGCAATTTTGTTTAGAATCTTTTTGTTATATATATACTGTTACGTATGAGAGGACAGACTGAATAAGTCGCGTAAAAAATATGCGACGAGCGGGATTCGAACGCACGATCTCGAGGTTTGTAGACCCGCACTCTACCACTGAGCTAACGTCGCGATGCTTGCTCGAGAGCATCGCGAGTGTCTAGTCCTTATCGTGAAGCGGATGCGTCCGGGCTCGGATGACGGTCGAGCTGAGCCCGTGACAATACGTTGTAATATTCCTCGTTTGACCGACGCCCACGGGTCCACCTCTATGTTTACCGTGTCGTAATCATTCCTTTTATCGACAAAGTCGGCGAAAGGATAACTAAAACCAAATGTTTTCGCGATCACGGCTTATTAGCGCGGTAACCACTGCGTTAACCGCTAAGAGGAGAAATTACAGATAATTTTGTTACGTTATTAAGAAATGCCACGCTACAAAGCCATTTAAACACCAGAACAAAAAAATATATATATATGGGGCGTTCTTTGCCAACTCGACCCCCCCCCTGCCCAAAATTTGATGCAACGTAGAGAGTTCAACGAAGTCTCGTTTTCAAGCTACACTTATGTACTTTTTTTTTGGAACGTGGCCTTTTTCGAAAATTCAAGATGGTGGCTCCAATATTGCACTTCGAAAGAACAAATTTTCGGAAAATCGGAAAAGAAACATTCATAGAATTTTTTGTGATGACCAAATATTTGGTTTTAGGGGTTGATTCTTTGTTTTTGAGTGCGCTGATTACGAATCTTGCATTATAATTTCGAAATTAGGAATGGCGGATCCATTATGGTGACCAATGACTCCCCAAATGTTTATTATGGCTTTAAAGAAGGGTACAATCGACTTACAAGTACGATTATGAGGGTTTATGACATCGCTGATTACGAATCTGATACTGGAATTTCGGAAAACAATAAAACTAATCCAATATGGTGGCTATGCATCTATATAACCTGTCTCGCGACTTAAGAAAGGGTATTACCGGTGTTGAAGTACGATTATAGGGCGTTTCGACATCGCTGATCACTGATTCAAGATTAGAATCTAAGAATACAAAATGGCTGATCCAATATGGCGACCATGTAATGTCATTACCTTTATTATGGTCTGAGAGAAACTAAAAATCGACTGGAAAGTACGATTTCAGGATTGTTTAATGTTACTGATTGCTAATATTCACTTGAAGTGGTACTCATTATAATTCAATAATAATATAGAAGGTCCCACTTTCATATATTTTATAGTTTCAGAAGCACTTTATCACAACGTTTGTGAAAATTTTTGGATTGAAAAATGGGAATCGCTATTTAGTGGTCTCAAACTCGCATGAAAATTAGCACCGCACTTACAAACAATTTAATACTTTACAGCATGATCCGGATGAATTAAAAAAATACTAATCAAATATCGTGCAATTAACAAGGAGATGATGACAAATAATGAGACACGTCTTGGGGTTTTTGTGAATGGGCCTTTTTTCCGAGACCCAAGCTATTTGATGTCTTAAATGAACAATTTTCGATAAAAATGAGGTCTCTTTCTTTGGTTATAGCTTTTCGAATATTTCGGTCATATAAATAGACTAAAAAGTTTATAAAAGAAGGCAAAAAAGCTTTAATTAAAGTTATGTTTCATTAAAAAATGTCGATTTTTAAAAATGTTATAGGCTATCAAAGATGAAGTGAGAAGATAGCTTAAAATACCACCAGTTAAATGCTTGAAAAAAATGAGAAATTTTTAGTTATTTTCTTACTCTATTTTGGATAGCCTATAACTTTTTTTAAAATCAACATTTTTTAATGAAACATAGCTTAAATTAAAACTTTTTTTGCCTTCTTTTATAATCTTTTTAATCCATTTATATGACCGGAATATTCAAAAAACTATAACTAAAGAAAGAGACCCCATTTTTATCGAAAATTGTTCATTTCAGACATCAAATAGCTTGGGTCTCGGGAAAAAAGCCCATAAAGAAGTCCTCCTACAGGTTTAGCTTAATCCAGGATCCACACGCCTAATCATCTCCTTGTTAATTGCATGATACTTGATTAGTATTTTCTTAATTCATCCGGATCATGCTGTAAAGTATTACATAGTTTGTAAATGCAGTGCTAATTTTCTCGCGAGTGTGAGACCACTAAATTGCAATTACCATTTTTCAATCCAAAAATTTTCACAAACGTTGTGATAAAGTGCTCTCCAAAACTGTAAAATATATGAAAGTAGGACCTTCTATATTATTATTGAATTATAATGAGTACCACTTCAAGTGAATATTAGCAATCAGTAACGTTAAACAATCCTGAAATCGTACTTTCCAGTCGATTTTCAGTTTCTCTCAGACCATAATAAAGGTAATGGCGTTACATGGTCGCCATATTGGATCAGCCATTTTGTATTCTTAGATTCTAATCTTGAATCAGTGATCCGCGATGTCGAAACGCCCTATAATCGTACTTCAACACCGGTAATACCCTTTCTCAAGTCGCGAGACAGGTTATGTAGATTCATAGCCACGATATTGGATCAACTTTATTGTTTTCCGAAATTCCACTATCAGATTCGTAATCAGCGATGTCATAAACCCTCATAATCGTACTTGTAAGTCGATTGCCATTCCTAATTTCGAAATTATGATGCAAGATTCGTAATCAGCGCACTCAAAAACAAAGAATCAAGTCCTAAAACCGAATATTTGATCATCACAAAAAATTCTATGAATGTTTCTTTTCCGATTTTCCGAAAATTTGTTCTTTTGAAGTGCAATATTGGAGTCACCATCTTGAATTTTCGAAAAAGGCCACGTTAAAAAAAAACTACATAAGTATAGATTAAAAACGAGATTTCATTGAACTCTCTACGTTGCGTCAAATTTTGGGCAGGGGGGGGTGATCGAGTTGGCAAAGAATGCCCCATATATATATAGATTGTAATTTGTAAATATACAAAACAGTAATATTTATTATAAAGATTTATTTTATTGAGATTTTGGAACACACTACTATTAATTTTATTTGTTATTAATACAATTTTCGATTTTGTATAAAGATAAATTATTTAAGACATAATATTTTAAATTCTCTACAAAGAAAATCGCTGATAATAAAGAGCAAAATATATGAAATAAACGTTTAATTCATTTAAATTTGGATTAATTATTCATTTGTAACATACAAGTTAAAAATTCCATTAATTACGAATGAAATGTTGAAATTTTAAATGGACTCTTTTGCATAATTAAACATAATTGCGTAGCTTTAAATATTTATAACAGTAAGTATTACACGCACAAACATTTTTTATACATCTTTTTCGACAGACCAATTATTTTATTTCAGTAACCTACATATCACAATAACTAGTCAACCAGCTATACACTTCCATTCTAAAAACTCGTATTATTGCTATAATAAAAAAAGAAGTACAGTGCTCCTTCAGAATACCGCCGCCGTGTGTCTTTTTCTATCTCATAAACAACTCGTTAGATTAAAAGAGACACATAGCGGCGGTATTCTGAAGGAGTACTGTAAAACAATTCAATTTTCTTCTCGTTGCTCTTCCAGTCAGTCGCGAAGGAGGTCAAGAAACCCCTGTTCCCACATGCACGCAGAGGGAGTGAAAAAAAAAAAACTGCTCACACATACATACTTACTCTTGCACCCCTAAACTAATACGCGCGGCGCGCGGGCAAAGGGTCAGACGAGCAGGCGGGGGTCACGCGCCTGTGCAACCTGTTACTTTGACGCGCTCGTGACTCGTGCGTTGACGAACTGCTGCTATACACTCTCTCTCTCTCTCTCTCTCTGCGACAAATCGATTCGACGCAAGAGCGAGGGAGAGAAAGAGAAACGTGAACGAGCGCCCCACATGTAGCTATACGGGAAACGTCGAACACGTGCGGCGCATGACGTGACGACGACGACAGCGGTGGGACTTGAAAAAGGGTCATCTTTAAACTTTTCAGAGAAATTTTGCAGTAGCCGTGCGGCAGTGGGGTGAGAAAGGTGCGTGCATATGTAGCTGGAGGTATACGTACATACGTACGTGACGAAAGGGAATGCAAAGTAATGAGAGTGCGCGCACGAGCTTTGACGCTTTTCGAGAAACTTACGTTGCCGTATATTTTTTCCCTGCGCTGTACGAAGGGGAGTTTTCGTGCGAGGTCTTGGGTGGTTGATGTTGGTGGGTGCAGTGGAAGAGGGTGGAAAGAAGGTGGAATAACGAAAAACGGGCATGTGTGGAATGTTGTAATATAAGGAATTTGAGAATGAAAAGTGTATAAATTTATCTGGAATGTTGTATTTTCTATTTATGTTATGATGTGTAAAGAATTCTTCATTGTAAGAATTGTTCATGTATTGTTCGTGGACGAAAGCGAGTTTCTTTAAGAGACTTCTTTCTTATATATTTTCCAGAAAAAACCCTTGCATCAAAATAGCAAATGTTATTAGTGTGTAAAAAGGTTGAAAAAACTAATCAACTTATTTAACGAGATAACGAGAGAAAGAAATTAGCGATTAATACATTTTTAAAATCGTTCCGTTTCGATATTTAAACTTCAACTATCCAGATGGTAAACGGACTAATCAATTTACCTTTTGACCTTTTAAAAACTCAAGCGAAAATAAAATTCCACGTCTCCCGTGAAACCACGCGTAGTGTCAATATTGCCGTTCTCAAAGTAAATACCCCTTTGCAAATTAAATTCGAAATCAAAAGAGACGGCTTTTAGCGCGCTCACTGCAGGAGTGTGCCAGTGAAAAGTTACTAATAACGTGATTTCATAATTGATTGTATTTTAATTCGACGCAGAAATGAGGTCCACGTATCACGTACATGAGCAATTCTCTAGAACTTTTAACTTTATTTACAGTACTGTAACATATCTTATGGTTCTCAGATATTTAGTTATCCAAGTCAAGCAAATATTTATAACATCCACTTCCAGTAACATGTTCCACTACATAGACCTTACTTTTAAACCGGGACAAGCTCAATGGGCAATCGGAGAAGGCCTAAATTTAGAGGTTTTGCCTGCGTACCTTAGGAAATTTTCATCCTTATTACATCGTTAAAAAGAAACTCTCTTATAAATGCTTTACCAACTTTTTTAGGCTATTATCTCTTGTTTAATATTCGAAAATATGTTGTCGGATTGAATGTGTCTATCTTTAAAAAAAAAGTGCATACATTATCTCTGCGACGCTGTATTTTGGTAAAAATAAAAAATAAACTTTATTTGTCGATTAAAAAAAAAACTTTCGTGTTTTCTTCAACTTTCTGGAGCTTAAATTACTCGTCTTGGAAAGACGAACAAAATGTGACTTTGGTTATAAGTGTGCCTCTTATAGAAAGTGAATTATGATCTACTAAAGCACACGCTGTCGATGCGCCCCTCGCCTAAAAAATTATCATTTTTTGGTGCACACATAAACAACGGTAAATTGAGTATTGCTCTTTTTTCTACATACGTTTTCTTGAACTAATTCACAGGGTGTCTAACGAAATTCGAATTTATTTTTTAAAAAATCAAAAAAGAAAGTGATTGTAAGACAGTTTTACATGCATTCACTCACGCTTATTCGTACGTGAATAAGCATACAATATTAAAAAACTATGTTTAAAAATGAGGAGCACACCCTTTTTATTATTATTTGGGGTACCTAGAACAGAAAAAAATGAGTTTTGTAAAGGTGCCTCAACATTAAATTTTGAAATTGCTATTTAGATAAAATTTAAAAGTTCCAGAGAAATACTCATATATAATCCATTAACGCTGAAAGCTTGAACCAAATCAAATATAACTTATAATCCCGAAGTGACTTTTTCATCATATAGTATACGTTAAGTTAAATTTGTAGGAGTATAGAGAAAGAGCCAAACTTTTGCCGTTCAGCATTATATCAAAATCCTGCTAATTCTGTAACTATACACTGAATATAATATCGCAACAGAATCATCTCCAACAAGCCATCATACTTCAATAAACACGTCTCTTTTCCCCACCCCAACCTTCACAAATCCGCCCGTTTACAGCCATCCCCCTTCTGTATAACTCGAAACGCCAGTGCAACTCAGCCGACTGCACACATCAGTGCAAAACGCGCGCGGGCGCTCGTCCCCGTTGTCTAATTAAAGACGTCGCTACATTAATTTGGCAGACCTCACCCCCGCGGCGGCGGCGGTGGCAACTGTAGTAGTAGCATCCCTTAATTCCGCGCCCGGGGTCTGATTTACGCGCCCGTTGTCGCGGCGACTTTGTGTCCTTCGGTAAGCCCTCCCTCCCTCTCTCTCTCTCTTGAGATTCCTAATAAGTGGAGAGGCGGCGGCGACCTCTTGCCAGCACAGCGTGCAGCACCTATACGCGACGGAGGTGGAGGAGGAGAAATATTCATGGAGTGGCTGCGTGCCCGAAGTAATTAAAGTATATAAATTCGAGCGGACTTAGCCTCTCCTGGCGCGCGCATGAGTTTCTTTCCGTTCTTTATGCGACTCTCGAAATGAAGATGCCACGGCGAGCTGAGGAAAAAATAGGGCTATTGGGAAGTACGCCGGCCGTGTTTGCAGGAAGGTGAGTATTATATGCTTGGGTAATGAGAGGAATGATGATACTGAAATTTAATGGATTTATTCATATATATGGGAGACCAATTGGTTTGGTAGTTTCCATATTTTTAACGTTTCAGGTATTTAAAGCTGGAATTAGTGATAAATTAATAGCTTGTCAGAGTTGTCTGTGATGAAGATTACTTATCGATCGCATGACAGAGTTTTAGGTTTATAATTAATTTAACCAAAATTATCACGAATTAATTATTCTTATTCATTAAATCATGTTAAGGTGGTTCTATGGTTAAAATCGACGTTAAATATAAAGATTTTTTGCAATGACTGCTTCGCATACTATAACACAAGTAACGACATAACTTGAAAGAACGGCACTTTAACTAACGAAAATAATTTCTTGTGACAAAAATGAACTATTGTCAAAGTAGATACCACTACCTAAAAGGATTCAATAAAATCCTGGAATCTTTTCTAATTTCTATCCGATTTTAATTTGGAAGGTCTCATTTTGTTCCTTGTTCAATTTCAAGAGGGGCGTACCAATATTGAAAATGGTAAATTATCGAGACCTGCAAAGTTACCTTTTGTTTGTAAAAAAACACGCACATCCTTATAAACAATTGGACGAAACTCTGCAGGTCTTGATAATTTTCCATTTTTTATATTCTTATATCCCTCTGAAGTTGAACAAGAAACAAAATAAGACCTTCCAAATTAAAATTGGACAAAAATTAAAAAATATTCTAGTGTTTTATTGAATTCTTTTTTAGGTAGTGGTATCTACTTTGACAAAAGTTAAATTTTGTCAGAAAAAATTGTTTTCGTTACTTAAAGTGCCGTTCTTCTTATAATATGTGAAGTAATCATCGTAAAAATTTAACGTCGAAACGTCAATTTCATATAAATGATCGATTGAATATTCCAAAAATACATCAGTTTATATCTCTTTATTTTATTGGAAATAAGGGAATTATACGTATATCAAGCATATAAATAAATCGAATGTCTAATGCAATTCCGCCACCGCTGCGTAAAAACTATTTTATACGCGGAAAAAAAGGAGAGCAGCTGCTAATTTCATTATCATCCGTCGATTATTGCATTTTCACCCACTCGCTCGCTCGGTCGGGCACAATATTCATAAAAAAGTTCGCCATCCATCGCGTCGAATCGGAATAAACCCGTGGATATTTTGTTCCCCTTCGCGCGCGCGACAGCATGCAAATAGCCCACCAGCAGCCGCTCGCACGCGCGCCCGTCGATAAAAATTTCCATGTAAATTCAGTCGGCGAAACAAAGCTCGCCAAGACGAAAAACACGGCGCGCATTACGCGTTCACACTTTTGTATTTTGATTTTCGTAATCGCCGTATCGAGCGGCGTTCCCTTCTCCTCCCCTCATTTACCTGTAAAAAACGCGCATGCAATGCCAGACGATCCCTCGTCCCATCCTTCTTCTCTCCTTTTTTTATACTATCGCGAACGTCGATTCCCGCCGGACGCGATACATTTTACGGTCGCCGCGGGAGCGCTGCCGGGGGGGTGGTACACAGGATAAATAGAAAAAACACGCCTGCTCTCTCTCTCTCTTTCGATGCAAAAAACAAGTCGAGCGAAACCGACGGTGGCGGCGGTCTGCGCGCAGCCTTTGTCCAAGAATTTTTCGAGAGCCCGATAGACAAAAGCGCGCATATATGCTCGCCGATGTGTGCTCCCGCATAACGCGCGCGCGCACGTACAGAGATTAGTGCATCGAAATGATGAATTTCAGCGCAGAACCAATCAAGCACGAAGCAGTAGCTGAGCGCTGCCCAGGGCAATAACACTATGCGTATAAGCGCGCCCGCCCGCCTGCCAGCCAGGAAGTGCGGATCGTCGCGTTTCCACCTGGCCGAGTTTTTCGACCGATGGCGGTACCTACACACACACACATACAGCGCCCCTCGTCGATATTCCGATGCGTCGTATACAATTGCGCGCGCTCGCGCGAGGGGGGAGGGCTCGATTATCGAAAGAGGTCAATTGGAAATCGAAACGGAATTCTCCGCGGGGCGGTACGCGCATATATATATACACGTGCATGCATATATATACATATACGCGTTATATATACGTATGCAATATCGTAAAAGGCACACGATCCGAGCGCGCGGCTTTGAGTGTCAATCGATAATAAGATCTCCCGTGCGCGAGCGCGCAGCGGGCGAGAGAGGAAAGACGTCAGGAGGAGCGCGTGCGCGCCGCTGTAATTGATTAAGGGGCGTGGGAAGGATGCGTGGGCGAGGAGAGGCAGTCGATCTATCGAGACGATTGAGATTTTGATGTGTGTGCGATGTGCCTGCAGTGTGTGTGTGTGAGAGAGAGAGAGAGAGATAGATGAGGTGGGAATAGATTCCGGCGTTATGCGATTTCGACGAGGTCGGGTGATAGTTATGCCGGGTTGGGTAATAGAGTCGAATAGTATTTCCGAGATTGATCGTTGCGGATGGGCTTGGATTACGGCTAACGACGTTGAATGTTATGCGCGGACTCGTGCGGCGTATTATATATAGTGTCCTCATTTTCGCTGCCCCCGGAATCGAATTTTAAATTAAATGATATCGTTTTTCGGGTATAATTGTACATAGCTCTTAACGATTTTCACTGAATCATTGTTCCATAATGTCATTATATAAACGGATTGTTTGCGGAATTATTCATTATTCTATTTTCGAAATGAAATAATATTAATTACGCGATTATTGTAAGTAGTAATTTCGTATATCGAAAGCTTTTATTATGGAATTAATTATAGAAGTATATACACAGTTGCGTTTCGATTTGGTGCTCTAGTTTCAATTATGAAAATTTCGATAAGAGTCGATTGCATTTTCAGCCCCTCTGACTTCGCGTAATTGAATTTCAGCTGATCGGTTATGTAACAATATCGACAAAATGTAAATGCCAATAACGCAGTGAATCCTATATTGGTCTGTCAAACAAAAATACCTTTCAGATCAAATCCATTGTTTTTCTAGCATAGCAATCTACGATAGAAAAAATCATTCTGATATCATTACTTTATAATACTTTCATTATAAAAATTTGCATTAAAGCACAATCAAAGTCAGAAAGATTCGTCGTTAAGAAGTCGTTACTTTTCATTTTTTCTCTTCGCTATGCACAGATCATTACACGAATAAGAATAAATTACTCGCCGCAGCTGAATGGATATTGATTAACCGATTCCTTGAATTACGTTTATTGTGTCTCGAGAAATGAGCTTGCAATTAATAAGATACTCTCTCCATCCTTCAAAGCTCGGTTATCTTTTTTTTCCTCGCTAGCGGACTAGAGTTCGTTATATTCTTTCAAGTGGAAGAAAGGGGGGAGAGAGAGAGAGAGCGCAATGAGAGGCGAAGCCAAGAGCAATGGGATGATGAATCGTGAAAAAATGTGGAGCGAGCGATAATCGAGCTATTCGAGCTTATTCAGCGATATTAATGATTCGAGAAAGAGAGAGGGAGTCCCAAAGGCTTAGTCCGTGCACGCGCTAAGAATTTTACGTTGTCGTGAGCGGTTTATACCCCCACGCTGATAGATTAATAATTGTAAGCTAATCAGACGTGTTGCACTGATTCGATGTGTTTCGATGCTGGTCGTTATAATTTTAATCGGTAATTATTATAATAATAATTTTGCAGAGTAATATTTTCGCCGTTGATAAGTATCAATAAAATTGTGAATATTCATGTTTTTGATGCTTGCACTGAAAATAAAAGCAAAAATATAATAAACTTATTAATGTGCTGATAATATTTAAAAGCTGTTGTAGAATTATTCCAATATTACCAATTTACAAAACTTTTTTAATTTATTGTCGCTTTATTAGTTTTATTGAAATACTTTTCGTATACAGCATGAAAAATGCAATTAACTGAATTCAAAGCTATAAAAATTGTTTCCAATCAGTAGAAACAGATGATTCAGTCAGACACTTTCCCGCGACTTTTTCTACTTCACTTTCCATTTCCCCCGTCTTTTCTACCAGCTTCCAACATGTCATTTTTTGCTTCCTCCTCGAGGAAGCTTTCTAATAGTAAAATTTAGAGTTTCGTTAAATCGCTCTAGAAACATGATTAGAGGTGTTAGAAGTTTAAATCACATGATTTTAGAAAATGTCTGTGTGTGTGTGTGTGGGTGTGCGTGTGCGTGTGCGTATACCGCTTTATCTCCGGATCTACGCGGTCGATTTTATCCGGATGGGTCTCATTTTTTTTTGTTTTTTAATCCCGAATTCGGGAAGAAAATAATTTTATGATTCACTGATTCGATTTTGTTTTATGTCGAATTTTTGATTTTCGAAAAATTTATTTTTGAATTTTATTAATGATCGGATTTAAATTTTTAAATCGGATGGGTAGCATTCGAAAGAGCATAAAAAAATCTATATTTTCAAAAAACAAAACTCTCTAGCCATCACGGTTTTTTGTTATTAACAAAAACGTGTTTTTTTTTTTAAAAGCTTATAACTCACAAACTAAACGGTCAATTTTTTTGAGAAAAATCACGATAATGCAGAATATAAATTGAATCCATTCTTTGGTTAGTTTTTGAGAAAAAAATTGAAAAATGAAAAAAACCAGTTTTGTATGTCCAACGATTACGGGAGTAAAATTTACTTAATTGCTTCAAAACTCCTTCTAGAGGTAGATTTTGGATAGCTCTTGGTTGAGTTCTTTGGGCAAAATGATTGGTCCATAAATTTCAGAGATATTTGAGGTTAAAATTTTTTTAACCTTTTTTCAAATCGTAATTTCTCGAGAACGGGTCTATGTATCTGAATCAGATGAGTAGCATTCAAAAGAGAATTAAAATACCTATATTTAAAAAAGAAAAAAGATTTCTAGCTATCACGGTTCTTTTGTTATTAACAAAAACGTAAACATTGAAAAATAAAAAAAAAAAAAGAGTTTTGTATGTCCAACGATTGCGGGAGTAAAATTGAATTAATAGCTTCAAAATTCCTTGTAGAGGTAGATTTTGGATAGTTCTCGGTTGAGTTCTTTGGGCAAAATGATTAGTCAGAAATAATACAGAAATTTCAGAGATATTTGAGGTTGATTTCTCAAGAACGGATCGATGAAACAGCCACAGATTTATACAATTTTGTGTGTGATATAGATATTATGTATGGGAATTTTCATCAAGATCATACGATTACTTTTTGAGGTATTTGATATTCAAAATTTTCGTATTTTATAAAGTTATTTTTGGGAATACGTTTAACAATACTTTTGGTTCTATTAAGATATCAATCGCGTTCTCTTTTTTATAAATGGAATCATGAAATTTATAGATAATTTTGCGTGTCGTATAGGCAATATAGTTTAAAAGAGGAAATAACACACAAACTAATTGGTAAAATATTTTGAAATAAAATATTTTGAAAAATCATGATAATGCAGATTATAAATAGCTATATTGAGGTCAATGTACAGATCGCTTTGGAAAAATATGAAATTAGACAGATTTATCATTAATCCTGTATTATCGGCGGAACATGTAAAAATAATTAAACAAATTCATTTGCCTTGTGCAGTTGTCTAGTACATCGTTTTACGTTAAAAAATAAATTTTATTTTTATTTTTGGAATGAAATTTTGTTTTGTCTCCATATTAAATTACTATTGAGCAATCTTGTAAGTCAACATTGTCTCATTTGATGTTTTGTTTTTTTATTCTGCTATTTGATTTCGCACTAATCTGCAGATGATGCGGAAATAAGACGTAGAGAAAAGTAAACAGAATAGGAGCGCTGATACGCGCGAAACCCTCGACGATTTTTGTATTCGGATGATACAAAGCTGCTTAAAATTTAACACTGGAATGGAAACTCGAATGGAAACTCGTCGGTAAAATCTATGGAAGTGTAAATTTGTTCAGATGCAGAAGAAAAATTGTAACTATACACATGCTGTTAACGACTTCTTTTATTTAAACAAAGCCTGTAATAGGCGTGACATGTACATTTGAGAGTGTACATTTTATCGAATCTTTTTTCCGTTTTTTACTTTTTGTATCAATAACTACCTGCTCTATGCCGTTCTGATCTTCGTTCGTGTAACGTTTGTTGTTTGTCACATTCTTTTGCTCGTAGATGTTGCAATGGTGATGTTCTTTGAATTCCTTCTTCGAAAGATACCGAGTATACGTGTAGAAGATCCTCTACTTTCTCCGAGTATACAATTTTTGGAGTTAGTTTCTAGCAACGTAAGAAATAACGAAATTGAATTATATTTGGGTATAAACTGATTTTTTGAATAATCGCTATTTAAAAAGTGAATATAGTAAGAGTTACTTCTACTCAATTTTGAGATACAATTTAAAAGTTGAAACGTTTATCGGTTATTCTGACGGTAGATAGTATTTATATTTGCACGCGCAACTCAAATATATACATGTACAAAAGTAATGTATTTCTCAAAATAATGTACGTTTAAAATTTATCTATCATTGGATGATATATCAATACTTGAGAAATATATTTTCAAAGTTTTATAAATATTTTCCTGGACAATTTATGAACTATTCGCATCCGATATATGCAAAAAATATTGACTAAGGAATATGGAGCTATATATATCTTTTGTCGTAAATAGTCAGTTTTTTTTAGTAACAAAATCGCTCGAAAGATAGAAAAAAAAATTTTTCAATATTTTTAAATGTGAAAAAAATTGTGTAAGTATATGTAAATATAATAATTATAAATTTTGGAATTTAACATTTTTCGAAGGCATCAACAAATAAAGTTTGAGGAAACTAAGTGCCAATGAATTGGCAGAGGTTTTTTACCTGTCAAACCAATCCTACGTACAACAAACTCAACCCACCCATTTTCCACCCTTTACAAAAACCAACCCTGCCAAAAAAAAACTACCGAACACCGAAAATCACCGTTTGTTCTCCACAGTTTCCTCCTCCCTCTCCCTTCCCACCATATACGTACACATTCGCTCGTATACGCGTGTACACTGTGGCCGTACTGCTGCAGCACGCAAACCGCGCGCGTTGTCATCTCCGGCCTGCATGCCTACTGCTGCACTTAACCGGCATTCGTCATGTGCGCGCCGCCGCCCGGTATATAACATATATATTGGTACATGTACGTATGTACGTGACGCGCGTGCTCGCACGTGACTGCAGCGGCGGCCGCCATATTGATTGGACTCGCTCGCTCTCTGCCTCAGTCTCTCGTCACATTGCGTAATGTCATTTACACGCCGCTTACACACACCGCACATGCACACACACATACGCACACTGCACGTCGGGATTTTCTCTGTCGCTCGCTCGGACGAGGCGGGGAGGAGAGCGGGCGCTATCTCGTGACTCGCGCGAGATCGCGATTTTACCGTGGAGATGCACGAGAGAGAGAGAGAGACAGAGAGAGAGAGAAAGAGAGAGAGAATGAGAGAGGCTGTTGTATTGGAGAGGGATTTGTATAGATGGAGTGAGATTTTGGATTTTGAGGCTGGCGTATATGTAGGTTTTTGGGGGGAGGTTGAGACTGGATGTTGAATGTGAGGGAAGATATTGTTAGTTTTTTTTTTTTATAAAAATATCGCTAAAATTATACTTTGAATATATATTTGATAATTTTATTATATTAAAGAAGAAAAAAATTAAGAATTTTAATATGTATTTTTATATCCAGCCAATTAAGATTAGATATTAGAAATAGAAATAAAAACGACACGAATATACTTGCAAAACTATACACTGCTGAAAAGGCCAAGTTGCATGCACGTCGGGAAATAAAAGAGAATGAAAAGCGGACAGGAACAGAAAAATAAAAAAAAAACGGTCGTATAGGATTGATGTACTGCGTAGTGCAGTAAAATGGATATAGAAACGTGCGGCAAAAAGTCCGCACGCGTATAACATACATATATATATACCTGCAGGTGGCATCGAGCGGGCAATTTCAAAGAAAATCCGGCTGATTATTCTTTCCGCATCTTTCGCTCGGCTTTACTTTAAACTAAAGCTGGAGAAATTGAACGAATTATCGCGCTTTGAATTTCATTCGCGCTTTATTGCACACGTGCGAGCGCGCCGCGCTTTTTATGTGGCGATTTGATTTTCCTTCGGCGAACGGCAGCAGCGCGCATCTTCCCGGAAAGGCCGCGTCGTGCGCTCTCGCGTGACTCTACAATTTCGCGAATTAGCGTTTACTTTAATAAAAGCTTTAGTTGCAAAACCGTTGCGCTGCCGCAAGGTCTAGTTGATCAAGCTAACTACGTGGTATCGTCCGTATATAGTTCGCATACTTCGCTGTGATACTGTATATGAATGCTTTTTTCTATCCTATGTGTATAAACTCTTAGCGAAATCGTTTCAATTTTTGACAGTTGTTGCTGCATTGAATTTTTTATTTTTCAAAACTAATAAAATAAAACAAAAACCGAGTCACCTCGTCAACATAAAATTCCATAAAAATCCTCAACTCGCTTTGAAAACATTTCAATCTTTCGACCGAACATCCATACAACACACAACATGCTTTCATTCCCGATCGCGCAGCACTTAAAATTCAACCAAAACATTTTTGATTGTCACGTCGAATTCATTGCCAATAAAAAATTAAACCCCTATTATATACGCTCTCGCTCCTCTCCCTCGCACCTCAGCCAAATAATAAATAATACATCAACATCTCCGTACTGCATTTACCGTAATTCCAGGTGTACGTATAATGCACGCGACATGTCGAAAAACCGCGCATGTAAATATATATCTCCCTTGCTCTTTCTCTCTCCGCGCCGGCTTTTTTATTCGAATAAACAAACGGCTGCGGCGGCAGTGGCGACTCTGCCGAGTCACGTAACCCGCCGAGTCAATCAGCGACCATTGATTTGCCATCCGTCCTTCTTTTAATGATCAAATAATCATCGGCCGTTTACGTCCCCGCGCGCGTACATATATCTATACACACGAGTTGGCCGTGTTTATGCGAACCGAGGAACGATGGCGAAAATTCAAGGGGACGCGTATTGCATACACTGTAAAAAATGTCCTTAAAATTAATTCACTTTTAATGTACATAAGCACATTAAATTTAATGTACTTGTAACAAAATAATACATCAATGTACAAAAGTATTGTTTTTGCATTAAATTTAATGCACAGATATTAAAATTCGTGCAATTATGACTCAAAAGTAATGTAAGCGTACATGAAATTTCATTTAAAAAATTGAAAGTGAAGTTGTGGTATATGTACAAAAATTTCAATGTCATATGCACGATAATTAATATACATGTACCTTAAATAAATATATATCTGCATTAACATTACAGTATTTATACATTAAATTCCATGACATTATCGCAAAACTTTGAAGTAAAAGTAATTACTTGTGCATTAAATTCTATGACTTTCACTTCATAATTTCACGTAGAAGTAATGCACATTTTATGAAATATAGATTACTTTTACATTAAATTTCATGACTTCGCTCCGAAATTTGCAGCAACAGTAATGAATATCGCATTAAATTTATGTTACAAAGTTCACCGCCTTGATTCCGTAATTTCACGTAAAAGTAATGCATGATTCATTAAATATACATTACTATTACATTAAAATTCATGATTTTCGCTCTAAAACTTGTAGTAAAAGTAATGAATATTGCATTAAATTTTAGTTACAAACTCAGTGATTTTCATGTTATAATGTCAAAAAAAAGTAATGCACGTTTCATTGAATTTCCCTTACTTTTACATTAAAATTCATGACATTTGCTCCAAAACTTGCAGTAAAAATAATGCATATGGGATTAAATTTTAGGTAATTTCACGTAAAAGTAGAGCATGTTTCATTAAATATAGATTATTTCTACATTAAATTCGATGACATTCGCGCCGAAACTTGCAGTAAAATTAATGCATATATGTCTTATGTAGATGAAAATGTCAAAATTTTTCAAGCGAGCGATAGCGTAACGGATAGCGTGCGTGCGTAGTAACCCAAGGGTTGCGGGTTCGATTCCCGGTTAGGTCGAAAATTTTATGTAAGTTTTTTTCTGCGATAATAACAATGCGATTAATTTAAGAGATAAGTTCCTTTAATCAAAATGCGAAAATTTATAATATTAAAAAGTTTATATGTATAAATTAACATTGTTGCTGGCACAACATAAAGAAGTGAGGTAAGTAAATATATAATAAATTTGAATCAAAGTAAAATAATTTCAACTACAAACTGTGTATTATTATTACATTTTGTAAAAATTTTTTATTTTCACAAAATAAAAAAATAATTGGTTGAATAAAAAGAAAAAAAAAATTATTTTTCAACCAAATAAATTATTTTTTGACCTAAGTAAAATTTGACTAGTATAACGTCTTTTACTAGAAATTTCAAATACGTGTATGTTAAGTTTTATGCATTCAATTGAAATTCCAGTTTACGGGAATTTTTTTAATGTGCAGCGGTGAAATTTTCCAGTACATTTACAGTACATTACAAGATTTAAATAAATTTTAATGCAGATTTGCATTAATTGTAATGCGGATTTGCATTAAAAGTAATGCACTTTGCATTGAATTCACATCACATGTACATTACATTCCATTATTCTTACTCCGAAATTTGCCGTGAAAGTAATTCATATTACATTGAATTCACGTTACATGTACATTAAATTTACTGACTTCTACGCCAAATTTTTCCAGTAAAAATAATGCACTTTGCATTAAATTTAAGTTATATTTACATTAAATTTAAGTTACGCCATGAAATTGTTTTAATGTACCTGCTTCAAATTGTGCTTCCATTATATGTGCATTAATTTTAATGTAGATTTTTTTTACAGTGTATAGCATCGGGCGATGCAAAAATAATCGGGCGTCGATCGCCAGTTTCTTTCCCTGCGTATAATGGTGTGGGGCACACACGGCAGCGACTTTTACGATAATGAGTCATTGTTCGGATTAATTTTACAGACATGCCTGGCGACCGTTTACCTATACGGTATCGCATGCAGTCCAGCGAATTTTTGGCGATTGTTCGCTTAACAGAAAACGATGAGATAATTTTATTTTGAAAAGTTTCATCGTCGATGTGTATAAGAGCGTTTTGTTTGCCGAGAAGAATGAGCAGCATGTTTGAGTGAGATTAGCCAAATAAATACTTGCTATTCGACGGGCGCGCGTGTGATATTTTTCAGGGAAAACGCGTGTTTGCCTATGCTCGCGAGATTGTAGCAGCGGTGATTTATACCAGGGTATTATGAAACAAAGACCAGTAGCTTGTCACCAAAAATATTCAACGCGTTTATTATATTCGCTTGGAGACTTAGTCTCAATCTTATGTACCATTTTCATAAAGTCCCAAAAGCAATAAAATTATATATTCGCATCACGTTGAGAGTAAAAAATGCCAGCTTATGAATCGGTAGTTATACGATTTCCAAGTAAAGTTGCACCATTAATTAATATTGTTTAAAAATTACATTTTTAATATATCTCTTTTATGGCGGCTCATGCTACGCAGCATACACGCGAAGCATCTACTCTCCGCGCTCGTATAGAGGAACTTCTCGTAAACTATCTTAAGAGCAGAACTAGTTTTACAACGGATATTAAGCGCTTTTTGATGTCGCCATGGTGTTACAAAGTTTTCCCCGAGCAACAAGCGCAAGTTTATCTCCTAGATACTTGAAAATCTTAACAATCAAACTTTTCCAGTTATTCCAACTATATATATATCTGCATCAGCGCGAACTCCAGCATACTCTATAAGAAATATCGGACAATTCTAATAAACCCGCTACTATCTACAAGAATTTCCTAAACTACACTCAGTATTAAAAGAAACAAAAAATATCACCACCCCGTCCCTGCGCATAGCGTAAAATTGAATCGCGTAATTTCAAGAGCACAGCATCAGCCGACCGTCGACCATCTCCCCTCCCTCTCTCTCGTTCTCTCTTGCACACACCACAAAGACCTCAATTCCGTTCATTGTCCCGCTCTCAGTACGTGTACGCGCGTACACTCCCTCTGCAGCCGGCGCGCGCGCGCGCGATTAACGCAAATTCGAGGTCCTCTCTGGCTGCAGCACATTTACCTGCGCGCGTCGCGCACACTACACCGCAATAAAGCCGGGGAGCGCAAAATCGCCGCTCCCGCCGACGGTTCTGCGGCCCTCGGGAAAAAAGCTCGCGCATTTTATTGCGCATTTGCGTTTAAGCGCACGCACTCGCGCAACGATGATCGTTACGTGCAATTTGTTGGACGCTACTCGGATGTGTATTCGGGAGAGCGAGCGCGCACAGTTTTGGCAGGCCGCGGCTAAAAATACCGGCGGTTCGGGCTATTCTCGTGGCGTGGCCGAGAGTCAGCGAGCGAGCGAACGTACGAAGAAGTCTTGACGTATCGAGAGAGAGAAAGAGAGAGAGAGAGAGAGAGAGAGGAGATGAGTTTAGAAGCGTGGATATACGTGGATGAGAAAGAGGGATGGAGATTGTGAGTTCGAGTGGGACGTGGTCGTTGATGGGAATTTCGGTAATGACTCGTGAGCTGGGGAGTCTGGGTGAATCAGACGGTAGCGGGTGACTTGCGACAGAGGAGGAAGCGAGTGCGGATAGTAGGTTCGCGCGCGTACGTTTCGGTGTGAGAGCTGAGCGGCGTATAAAATTAAGTTTGTGTTTGAAGAGGAAGTGAGTGAATGGTCGAACGAACTTTCGAAGTCTTTTGATGTTTGAAAAAAGGTCTCTATACTGTTCTGCGGTGGTGGGGTTTTAATTGATAGTTTGGTTTGATTAATTGTGTATATATTGTTAAAACGATTTATTTAATGTGGATGATGTAGAATGATACGATAAATTACGCAAACGTGAGCCATTGTTATTATTGAAGCAATAGCCTGTTTTTACTTAATTATACTAATAGTAATTATATTTTATAACTTTTTAATGCGATATTTATCTTGCTTCTGTTTTTAATTTATTCAAATTGGAATGACAACATTGTCGATATTATCTCTAAGATAGATGATGCCATTTTTAACGATATTCTTACAAATGTAATTAAAAATAACTACCCGTATTCAAAATTTGAAGTTGCTCGTGCATCTATTTAGGATTCTGAATAACGTATTCTAACTAGACAGAATAAATTAGTCTTACTCGTTAGCGAAATAGATCCGTGTGCACGCTGATAGGCGGCGTCTGCCCAAAAATAGTACTTACGTAAGCACTCTACCGTCGCACGTGTGCAAAAGCACAAAGGTGCCCGTATAAGGTTATTTCGCAATTTGTCTACTAAATCATTTCTCCGCGGCATTTATCGCTTATACAATCGAAATGACCACTGTGAAAAACTTCTCGAACGTTTTCGTTGCATACGAAAAAAATTTACTTTATCAAAAAAAAAATACTCAACCCATCTTTCCATCACCACGCCAAGGAAACGACGAAACAACGTGGCAGGGTCACCCACACACATAGAATTCTACACTCGCGCGTTGCATTGCTCTCGCTCTCTCGCGGTATACCTACGCGCTCGCATTAACGTCGGCCCGGCGCGCTGGAATTACGTCCGATATATCCCGTCAAGGCCGTAGCCGCCGCCACCGCCGCCGTCGCTGAACGCGCGCGTACGATAAAGCAGCCGCGAGCGTTTCCTCCTCCTACTCCTTTTTTCCCTCTCGACTCTGGCTTTTCTTTTCTCGCTCTCTCTCGCACTTCGCTTCCCGCGGGCGCATTCGCAGCCCGTTAAGACGACCATTCGCCGTTTTAATCCGCGTCACGTGGCGGCGCGCGCGCAAGAACGTGGGTGTACTGTGCTGCGGGCATATTTGCGTCGCGCGCGGATGAGTTATTTGTGGTGTTTGGGGATTTTCGTTATTAGCCGGTGTCCTACGCTTGTGTAGGAGAGAGAGAGAGAGAGACGTAACGAGGATGTTTAAGTGGTATGTTGGAATTGGATTAATGAGGATGATTAAGTGGGGCTTTTTCTTTTGGGCGGTTGCGAGTGGAGGTTTATTTTATTTTGATACGGGCGGGTTGAGACCTGCATGCGTGTTTGAAATACATTTACGGGCAGGGTAAATTGATTTATTAGTCTTCTAGATAACGTCTGAATTATGTCCTGGAGGATCGATGATTAATTCATTTATTATTTTCAACAAAATAATTTATTGGTATTAACAATTCAATCGCTCCCGTTTTTCGACAATTATACAACTTTCATTTATTAAAGCGATATATAATTTTACGTTCGGTTTGGCGAAGTTACAGCACAGTAAAAATCGATTCGTCATAAACGTGAGATTAACATATTTTTAGTGCAGCTTTAATAATGCAGTGGCCGATTTTCACGCCAATGTAAAATTCAATTTTCATTTTACATGCAATTAGGCCAGCTCTCTCTCCTCTACATTGAGATAAAATTATTGTGGAATATTCTCATAAAATGAATATTTTATCAGAATCGTATTTTACGCGAGAAAGGTGCGAACATAAATTATACAAATGACAGACCACCATAGCGGCTGTACGAAAATAACATGTGTTGCGTAATTTCTCCGTTTATTTGAATAAAATTGAATTTTCACATTATATGAAAATATGTGCGACACCGCCTGCCAATATGGGAACAGATATTTCGCTGTAAAAGCAATATTTTGATTTTTAATGCTCAGTTTAGGTATAATACAATGCTTTTCCACAATAAAACAATTTTTCATGAAAATAGAAAGTACTCTCATTATAAATAAACAATTAAAACTCAGAAAAATAAACAAAACGCCACTCTTTTCTCATCAAATTTTCACATCCCAAAACAAACGCTCTAAACTCGCCTTCTTCACATTTTTCCCAACCACCTTTTTACGTAAGACGTTGCGTCGTGCTCAGATGGAAACGCACACGCACACACGCCCGCATACTGTATACACATGCCTTCGCCTGCCCCTCATATTCGCGCACGCGCGCACATGCGCTCGTCTCACCGAGGGGATATAAGAATTACCGCAAAGTGGATTTAGCCAAGTTTGTCGCGGCGCCCCTCACGACACACCCGGGCGGTAAACTCATCAGGCGTTAGATTAAGCGGCTTACTGTAATTTTACTCCCGGTTTAGTATGATGAACTAACGCGCGCCGCCTTCTCGCCGGGCTGCTGCGTCTACTCGTACCGCAGGTGGGGCCGCGCACGTTCAGATTGATTCGTTAGGGCAAATTATCATCGATCCGCGCGACGTTAAGGGAAAGACTTAGCCCGTGTAATTGGCGCGCGAAGCGCACAGATACTTTGCGGCTGTCGTATAAAGTTAATGGGGGAGCTCGGAGCGTAGGAGCGGGTTCATCTTGGAAAATTTTTAGATTTACTTTTTGTCATGTGGAGAGTTTGTGAAGAAATTGCATGGAATTTGTTGAACGTTTGATGAATGTATGTGATTGATAAAGTTATGTAGAGCTTTATATTAATTAACAAATAAAATGTAAATACTTCATTTGTAAGGCTCGTGACCAGGTGTACAGAGCTTTTTAAATTTATCGTTAATTTACATTATTAACCCTAATGTTGGAAGATTTATGAATACATCAAAATATTGCTATACTTGATGACAATAATAAATCAAGCATCACTCCAAAAAAATTACGAAATACATATACCAACGATGTAACATAACAATAGCCTTCATCCCTAACTCCCATAAAGTCCAATCGCCAGAAAAACTCCGCATAAACCAGCTCATTCAACTCATCTCAACAGTTTTAAAACTGACAAAAAGTACCTCGTAAAAGCGCCCGGGAAAGAAAGGAATAAGAGGCGCGCGAGAGCGCGCGAAAAAAATGTCTCCATCCGAACGTATAAATCATCCCCCCTTTTAGCTGACTCCTCTAATAAACCTTGTCATGCAAATGAGAATCTTTTGCCGCTGCCTTCGCGCTCGAGAAAGAGGAAACCCTCGCGCCCGATTTAATTCGCTCACCGTCCTGGAATATAACCTAGAAACCCAGCGGAAAATAAAAGAAAGAGAGAGAAAGAGCGAAAGAAACCCCAAGCAGCTCGAAATCAGTATCAAGTAGATCACACGGACGTACTATATATACGTCCGCGTATAAATCCGATAGGGAGAAAATCCCTTCCCCTCCTCCTCGACTTATCTCTCTCTCCCTTTCTCTCCTCTTTCTCTTGACCCCCACGCCCTTTTGTTTCGCTCTGTCTCGCTTTGTCCGTGGCACAGCACAGCAGCACCCCCCGCGCCTTTTCCCGAGGAGCTAAGTAGATTACTCAACAAGTGGCAGCCAAATCCTGCTCGGCCGGCAACCGTAACAGTTTTAGCGCGCCGATATCGAGTCGAGAGATGGGTAGGGGGAAGGATGGGGGAAGGGGCGGAAGAGGGGGTCCGAAGGAGGCTGCGATTTGCGTGTGTTTGTCGAGGATTTGTAGCGTCCGTGAGATTTGGGTGTTTAGAACGGTAGAAGAAAGGAGATACGGGAATGAAAATAGAACCGTGGAGTTTTTTCGTTATTTTTGCAGAAACATAGAGTTGTGTGAAGAGATTACAAACGTTTAGAAAAATGATTAATAATGAAATGTAAAAAAGATACATAAAATCTTGAATGAAGTTGACATATTCACAGTGCAGATCTGTATATTTTAATTGTATTTCAGTATACAGTCTTGCAAGGCACTAATGTTTATTATATTAGATGACTTTTGTGCAGAAAGCATGGATCTTTAAATGTACTGTATACCAGCAACTTTCACATAGTTTCAATCAATTTCCTTCATGCCACCTATAAATTTATTTACGAGAACAGTATTTTCGGGCAGACGCCATCTATGATTTAACGGAGTACTAGCGAGCCGGTGCGACACACACCTATACATAATACACTCGACATCTTCCTTATTCTATCGTTTAAAGTCTGTAAAGTGGGGAAACAATCGAGGATCATTTATTCACAAACCATCATACGATATTCATTGGTAACAATATTCACCCCCTGCTGGCGCCAAATCCGTGTTATCCTCAAACACTTTACAGCCTCACTCTCAATAAACAACGGCCAAACACTTTGCTAAATAATCGATGACTCCAACGTGACCATTGCACGGGCGCATAGTCATTTATAATTCATACCCCATCAATATCGATACGCGTACATATGCGTTTCATTTTCTCTCTCTTTCTGTCTCCCCACTCGCGCGTGCACACGATATATATATCTATAGCAGGACCCGCGTGAAATGTCAGACGACGACGAGGACGACGAGGACGCGCCTGGGATCGCGAAAAAATAATACCCGGCCGGCTCTCTCTCTCTCTCACTCTGGAAACAAGTCCTTTTCCTCTCCGCGGCTGTCCTCTTCATCCTCCGCGCAGACACTTTTTCCCCTCTTTGTTCGTCTCCCCCCTCCCTCAGCCTCCCGCTAATTCCCGTTCTCCGGTCGTGCCTCGAGGCCTCCTCCGATCCTCTATATACCTGCGCAAGCGAGCAAGCGCGTTCTTATTGTCTTTTTGCCACTTTCTCGTCGCAGGCCCTTAGTCTTATTTTCCTTTGTCTCATTCGCGACCGTAACACCCTTTCGCTCTCTCTCTCTCTCTCTCTCTCTCTCTCTCTCTCTCTCTCTCTCTCCGTTTATTCGTTTCTTCCGCACGTTCACCCGTACCATCATCGTCGTGTGCTCAGTTTTTGCTCACGGAATAATTCGGTGAAAGTCGAGGTTTCTGCCCTGCAGTGCAATCGTGGGAAATGATTCTACTAAAAGTCTTTTGCTTTTGTGTTTATGAGTGCATTTTATAATGAGCTATCGATATATAAAGAGTACTCGTATCGCTTAATTAACGCTGAACAGAATGATTTCTTTTTGCGCGCATACGGTATTGTATACAAAGGTGATTATTGCCGTTTGTTGCAAAGAGCGATTAAGGACTTATCAGGACCAAAGCCATTGCGATACAAAGTGTATATAGAGTTGCCGCGCGCGAATATAAATATATAAATACTTCTGCTGCTATATACCGGGAGTGCATGTGCTCTGTTTATCTTTTGAAACAATTGAGCGAATATAATCAATTTATTTCGCTTCGCGCGCGCACGCTCGCGTAAAACGCATTTATTGCCGCTATTTATATTACGAAACGCAATAAAGAGCAACTACAATTACTTATATTTGCGCAGTCGCAATAATACTCCCAGTGTGCTCCAGATTTTCATTTTATTTTAGTTATAAATTTTATTTGAAAAAATGTCAAGAATACAGTCATGATAGTCATATTTATATGTCCTGCGTGCATATACTGCAACCTAGAATTGCCATGCTTTGAATAAACTTGTCTTTTATTATCTTTTTTTTGTAACATGATAAATAAAATTTTTTTTTATGAAAAATTTCTATATAAAATTCAGGTAAGTATAGAAATTTTACTTTGTTTTTGCACTTTTCGCTTCATTAGGAGACTTGTTTCAAATTCTATTCTGATTTAATTATTTTGGGAATAGTATTTTTAAGAATTTGCTAAACTTTGCTATTTTGAAATAGTGTTTAAAATTTTTTTTTTAATGGCAAATTATAAAATGAAAATATTGAAGTTATTACTTTTGAAGTAATTTAATCACATCAAACAACTTTGAAAACATTTAATATTTTTTACATAAATTCAAATAGTTTTTCTGTTTTTTTATTCTATGCTTCTTTATCGAGACTGCAGACTTCAAACTTACTAATTTTTTAAATACCTTGATACTTATTCCTTGGAAATTCATTTCTTAAACCTTCATAAAAAGCTACAAACCTTCCCTACCCTTTTATACACACACAGCTCATCCTCCCATAGGCTCGACCCAGTGCGCATCCTTTCACCACCTTTTTCTCTCTCTCTTTCTGTCTCTCTCTTCTTCCGGTATACATCTCCTCGTTCAAAAGCCACGTGCGCGCGCGCCTCGCCTCAGACGCAAAGAAATGTAAATATGCTGCGCCTCTCTCCCCCTCTCTTTCTTACTCCTCGCGCACGTTTCTTTTTCTGCAAGCAGGTCGACGACCACCACCACCGCGCGAGCGCACACGGGGTGGTCACGCTTCGTTTGCTCGACTTCTCTCTCTCTCTCTCTTTCTCCGCGTGCCGCAGAGAGAACGTGAGTCCTTCTCCGATAACGAGCAGAGTCGCGTCCCTCCCCGCGGCGGCAGCGGCTTATCCCGGCGGCGCATCGCGATAACGGCCCCGGCGATGTATAGCTTCATGCGAGTGGCTAGTGTGCGATTCGACCCCGGCGATTTAGAGCGAGAGAGAGAGTGCTGGAAGAGTGAGGTATGCAGTGCGCAGAGTGTATTGGAGCTCTGGGTGTGGGGTGAAAAGGTGATTTTTGGTGTGGGATCAGAGGTGCAGTGGAAGAGGAAAATAAGGAACGGAGCGGAAGGAGAAAATCGAGAAATGTGAGCAGAAGCGAGAAACAGACAAAAATTAATGTTGGTAGAAATTTTATTTATTATTTAAAGGTTGCAAAATGGAATTTTTCGATAGTAAACAAAACCTTTTAATTACTATTGACTGTTTGTTTTTTATAAAGTAAAAAACGAGAATACATTTTAGCTTTACGTTTATCTAATAAATATTTCCACGTATAACAATTATTTTCGATTTTAAGTAAATAATACTTTTTCGTACTAAATAAAACTAAAAATATTTATACTTTGTTTTCGAATTCCGCCCAACACATACATGTCAATTTACAGTTATTATGGTGTTCATAAAATGTTTATTCAATATAGTTAAAAGCAGATTATTTTACCAATGAATTTTTATTATCCGAGTGATATTGTATGTTATAACAATATTGAAAATGCAGCGCACGCAACCACAGTATATTTCATTTAATTTTATGTAAATAAAATCATCGATATGTACCCGCTCGAAACCTTATATCCTAAAGTCCGAATACACATATACCTCGCTCCTCTTGGCAGCAAGAAAATAAACAAGCCGTCGAGCAGAAAGCAAAAGCAAAAAAAAAGAACAAAATAAACGAAGAAAAGGAGAGTAATGGGCGAGCGCGTCAATATGTACAAAAATCCCGAAAGGTCAGGAATGCGGCCATTATATCGATTTGGGATATAATGACATCTGGCGCGAGCGCGCGCACGCGGCTATATTTCGCATCGCGCTCGCACGCCCCCCATTTATTTTTGCGGTCTTTCTGTCCCTCTCTACTTTCTTATCCCCATACCTTGCGTTTAACGATAAATATATCATTAAAGCGACCGCCTGCGTGCGCGCGCACACACACGCGCGCTCTTGTACTTGTCTCGCGGATTTACCTTGCCGTTTCTCGAGTGTTTTTCGCTTGTCGGTGGCTTTTCTTTGCGCTTTTCTTTGTGGAAGGAAAATATTTAGTACAGGGATTACTTTTATAGAATTTTCGATAAACATGAAGAATATTTTTAAATAGAAAATCGACCAGTTTACAGAGTCAACGTTATTTAAGATCCCAACGTCATATGCCAAAAAAAAGGAAATAAATCAATTTCGCAATTAAGCATAGAAATCGTTGCTATATAAACGGTCTTCAATATCTCCAATTCCGATTTTACGCCTGGTGCAATCAATGTCTTCGCGAGCAGCTGTTCCATTGAACGTGTTCGACAATTTAATTCACTATTCAGAAAGAAATTACGAGAGCAAACAGCAAACACAGACAATTCAGACCTACAAATCATCGCAACAAAACGCTTTGCATACTCAAACAAACCGTTTCCCGCACACCGACTATATACGCCCGCCCCCGCTCCCGGCCCATTATCCGAGAAAAACAACGAGCTGCACGCGCACACATAACGCATTACCCAATCGATTACGTCCCGACACACGTACACACATTCGAGCACACATATACAACACAAAGAGCTACAGTGCAAAAAAAGGCGCGAGCGAGCGTCGCGCTGCTGCGGAAGCGTTTCCGAACGCGGAATCTTTCGCTCGAATCACCACTATAGATCGCTATCTGCGCGTGCGCGAGCTAGCGAGCGAGTACTCAAAGAGTGTGTCTGTATATATGTATACGTGTGCGCGCGAGCCATTGTCAGCGCGTGGTTAAGCGTCGCTATCTAAATTAGAATCGGTGACAACGTCGGCGCGCGAACGGCACTTTGACGACGCGGGCGAGCGCCGCGAACACTGCGTGGAAGGAGAGTAGCGCGAGTGTAGGTTGTGCGATGCGGTGACGTTTGGCCCAAATCGTTCCAGTTGTTGTGGTGCTGAGATGTTTTATGTGAATGTTATCGTGTGTGTGTGTGCGTGTGGAGAGAGGTGGTTGTGGAGAAGTAGGTGGCTGTTCGTTTCTTGCGGGATTGGTTGTTTGCGGCTCGAATGAATTTGGTCGTGAAGTGTTGATGAGGCGCCTTGCAGTGCAAAAGTAGCACTTTTGTATGTAGTAGTGGGAGTCTTGAATTACGTAACGTTAATGTAGAAGCGTTAAGGTTCATGGTGTACTTGACCTCAGAATTTTAAAGCTAACGTTATTTTGTAAATATTTTAGCAGTTTCTTACTCGTTTACATTCGAACATATATACATTTTTGCTTTATCTTATTTTACAAATTTTATAGTTTTATTTCTCTAACAACTACAATTGCAAAGACATGCAAAATTACATCCCGGATTAAACGTATAAAATCGTTCCTTTATTAAAACGTAAAGCAATAAAAGCTGACTCCGCGTGCAATAAGGGGAACGCAAGCCCGCTTACCGCGCTTGCACATATGAAAAACCATAAATTTACAATTGTCCATCGCGCGAAACTCGCCGCCCGTAAAAATTTATATAGTCCAAAGATAATGGAAATGTTAAACGTCCGGCTTCTTGATATCCCCCCTCGCTCCCCCTCCAACAACTTTTTTACGCGCTGGCGAATTTTGTTTTTCTGCTTAGGTAAGGCCCGTAGCAGCGAATGCCTTCTCTTCCTCCCCGTCTTTTATGAATAATAGACCTTGCGAACCCTCTGAAGGGAAAAAAGAGCGCGCCAACCTTCTCCTCGCCGATAAGAAACCGATTTTCAAATTACGACTTTGAATAGAACGTGAAAAAAGTAGGAAGTAGAAAAAAAAATCATCCACCTCCTCCTACTCAGCCTCGGAAAAGATAAAAAAAAGTCATTCGACCGATTTACCGCGTGCATGTAGGTATATGTATATATAGAGAGAGAAAGAGAGAAAGAGCGAGCGAGAGGAGGAAGAAGGAAGCGAGTGTAATCCTCGGAGGCCGCATTGCGATAAAGGGACGGGAAACGCGCGTAAGTCGATGGCTTTTCCCGCTGACGGAGGGCGCACGCGCGCCCGCTCGCTTTCTCCCTTGCCGGGGTTATACAGCCAGACAGTAAAGAGGACGAGATGGCATGGGGGAGGGGGGAGAGAGAGCTTTAAACGTTCGAGTAGTGATTTTACGCGTTCGCTATTGGAATTATTTTAAATGATTTGCTGGGGAGGGTAGAGAAGGAATATTTGATCCCCCAATGTTTGATATGGAAGAGTGCTTTTTGTGTTTGTTTTGTTGAGTACTGTGGCTTTCTTTTTCTGTGGAAACGTATTTTTTTTTTTATTTCCCGATAGATTATACAAGGGAATATACGTACACGTGTTCATGCGTACACGAGTCATCTTTTTATTTATTAATTATGCACAGCAAATTTGCTCTGTAACAGATAAACAGAAAGTTTACCAGAGATTAGAATTGCTAATAGGAAATGCAACAATTTTCGAGATTTATATATGTAAATTTTTATTTTCATTAACTTTTGTTTTTGTGAGCATCTTAACTTTTTTTCCTGTAATGTAATTGTCTAAATAATACAGAAGTGAGTTTCTTATTTAAAAATAAATAAATTATCAATCAATGTTTGACAAGAGAAAAAAAAACAGTTGAATTGCAGTTCCTTTATTTCTTTCACTACACTACCTCGGTGTGAGAACTTTTATATAGAGACTTGCCAGATGTCGGTAATTCGAAGAATTTACGAAGTTACAGCCGTCCGAGCGGAACAATGAACGCTTCGCAGCGTACGAAATTGAAACTTTTTTTTCGCAGCACGTTTTTTTCGCAAGAAGCGACATTTTTCAAACGGACGACCGGTAATGACTTGGGACTATTTCGCGCAACGAACAAAAAGACGAAATTCCGAATGATTTCAGTTTTAAAACCGCGTAATTACGTTTCTTGTTTGAATAAATGTATCTTTAGGCGTAATACCTCGCGGAATGAGTATCGAAAACGTAGGAAGAAACTTTTTAGCTTTTATAGGTATACGAGGAGAGATGCTATATATGTATTTCGGTGAAGCATGGAAGAGCAATTGAAAATTATTACAAATTGATACTTATCTGGAAGACGACGCGGCGAGAGCCGAGATATTAAAGTGGATTAAGTCAGAAGTTATGAATTATGTTAAACGATACAGCATCCGGTGATTAATATGTATGTATGCAAATTTCGCGAGATTAGAATCTCGGAAACAGTAGTCGCGAACGCGGAGTCGTATATTGAGATTTCATGATTATTTCGCATTCCTCCAGTCTATTTCAGCGACTGCAAGCGTGTAATATCAAATATCCCGGCGGTAATATTTGTTTATTTGCGAAGATGTATTATACAACAATTGCGAAACTATACAATGCTTCACTACTACAAGCTCTGTAGGAAAGTTTGAGATTCTACATACTTCGTGTACATTATTACTTCAAACACTGGCTAAAAAAATACTTTTTCACTGGGAAAAAAGGCGAATCCCAAACTACCATATACGTTATTGCACAACATCTCCCCATTATCCTCTTTTTTGCGCAACAATTCGCATCAAGATTATATCTTTATAATTACTTGAACTATCCCATTACTCTTTCTCTACTTGTAACACCTCTTCCCGCGCCAAAACCCACACTAAACTTCTCCGCATAGCACACTCCCGCGCATATACCCGTAAAGTAAGAGTCGAGACAGTAGTCGACACGCGCGCGCGCACTCCTCGTATACCGTATAACAGCGTCGTCGGTGCGCGACGCGTCCACATGCAAAGTCCAAGGTGAAATCGATTACAAAAGTTAAAGAGCAGCGACGCTGCTACTGCTGCGGTCCGCCGTTGCCGCTTTATCGTTGTGCAATGCGGATGGAACACCGGCAAAATCTCTCGTCCATTCTCTCATACTCCGCGGCTTGAATTACAATGTAAAACGAGAAAAGAGATCGGACGCGTGCGAGCAAGGTAGACAAACAGATGGGGGGATAAACAAAGAGCTAACGCGCAGGTATGTGTATGTATATATGTGACGGGGAAGAATGAAAGTCGGGGAGCAAGATAAATAGAGAGGCTGTGCAGAGATGAGAGTGAACGCGCGCATCAGCTGAGAGACGCGCGCGGCCTGTAAATTGTTGAATCCCGTCCAATAATTGAATAACACAGCGGCGGCTCGAACTCCTGCTCTCGAAAGTTTTGTTTCTCGCCGGGGGAGACCCGCCGCTCACAGTCTGCGCGCGTATATACGCGAGATTTATCGCGTTGCAGACGAAATGCCTCTGGAATGAGCTTCGTTATATTATGAATTTTTCGACTTATGTAGGTCGCGTGTATGGAGAGAGAAAAAAAGGAGTATCCTGGTTATCTCGTTCGGGTCGAATTGTTCTTGATAAAGAGCGATATCGCGCATATATATGAGAAATGCAAAAAGAGCGCCGTTGGATAATAATAAATGCGCAGAGCTGAATATATCGTGCATTTAAATGAGCGCAAATTGCGACCTATATGAATTGCATCTCGTTTCAAAATATCACAAAGCCCCCCGCGTGCTAATGAAGTTTCTTATGCGTAAATCACTCGAGGTGTATGTTTAGCGCTGAAAAATGCAAATATGTCTGCGCCCCCCGCGCCCCCCTTGAAAATGCAGTTGCAGAAATTATAAAATACATACGCAGGGAAACATTATAATATGCGTGATCCTACCGCAGAGCCGGTAACGTTTCGCCACTTGTTCGATGCATTTTTTTTCCCACAAAATCATTCAGTTTAATTGGACATATATACGCTTACAAGCGATCTTTCCCCCTTGATTTACGGCTCTGAGATATAATTTAAATTTGATATCCCTCTTTCCACAATAATACAATCAGAAATTACGAAATTCTCCGAAACCCCAAGCATTACATGTCGCTGATAAAGTTTGCAATGACGAAGTTATGCCTTGCGCACGAGTATAGTGCAAGATACAAGCTGCGAGCCAAGGGCTTTACAACCCTCCGGCCACAATGCACCGAGATAAAGGCGTGCGCACGGGGAGGACTGCATCACCCCGGAGACGACCATCTCTACCCATTCGCCTGCGACCCCCGTAACCACCCTATACACGTTGATCGATGCGGCGCTCGTCACTTCCGTAAACAACGCGAGCCAGGGCCTTTCCTCACACACACACACACACACACACACACACACACATAAATAGTCGCAGCGTTACATGACGTGGCGAACTCACAGTTACAAAAGCCACCGGCAGGAACTCGATGGGAGACATTCGCTGCAACTTCTTCGCAGGAGCGCGTCCTTCGCCCATTCTTATTTCGCGGCTGACGCAACGGAGTTTATCACTGTCGGAGCGGGTTCGGTGCCTCGCGCGGCGTGATTCGCGGAACACTCATATGGGAGAATGGTGAATGGAGCGATTGTGCTGGAGGAGGATGATAGCGAGCGCTGGATTTTAAGGGTAGGCGATTATCGGCGATTATGAGCCGTGCGGGAGAGAGAGAGTTTAAATTAATGTTTGATCCGTCCGAGTTGAGATCCATCCGCGGATGAGAGAAAGAGAGGGAGACGAGTTTTCCATTAGCGTGCGCGCCGAAGTTAAGTAGCTCTGGGGCGCACCGAAATGGATATTCGGCGGTGCTGATGATGAAGTCCATTCCGGGATTGTTGTAACTGCGCGTCTGCAAATCGCTTGGGAAAGAGGTTTGTGGTTCGAGTGCTGGTGGTGGTTGTAACTTCGCGAAACCGCGTGGTGATGACATGCTCGAAAATTTGAAGTGAATAGGACGAAGTTATGGCACGAAAAAATTAGTTTTTTTCGAACAATTTAATTGAACAGAAAATATGAGAATTCATCATGCAGTCAAAACATTTTTAAAAATAATTGTTACGTTTAAATTCACCATCATCTTCATCCTTTGCCTACTATTTTTACCGAACACACACACACACACCCATACATCATTCCAGCATATAAATCTGTGCAGGCACGATCGGAGCCCCAGATAAACCCGAAGATGACAAAATTATATACGCCGGGCTGCTAAACCACATACATCGCGTAACAAATGTCCAAGCGTATCACACACGCCGGTCGCGCGCGCACACATACACCCGTATACATAGCCGCATCTCCACGGCTCCCCGCGATCTTGATCCTTATTAGCGAGCATTAAAGAAAACGTCTATATATATAACACCTCTCGGCGCGGCTCTCGTCTTCTTATACACCATAACACACCCTACACACGTGCCGCGCGCGCGCGCGCGTTACATAACCCTAAATCATTTTCTCTCTCGTTCTCTTTCTAGCCATTCGCGATAATTCAAGCTATCAACGAGGCACAAACATTTATGTGCGCCTCGCATCGGCCGATCCGTCTCTCTCTCTCCCTCTCGCTTTCTTTCTGTTACTCTCTGTCGGACCCCCGGTGCTCACGCGCGACGTCTGCGGTGCGAATGAAAGTTGGCGACATGCGTCGCGCACACGTACATGTGTGAGTAAGAGAAAAAAGGAGGAGGTAGGAAAGTGAGAGAGAGAGAGAGAGAGAAAAGGGGTGAAGAACCTTTAAGCGTGGACCTAACGCGGGAGAGGCTATATTTGTCCGAGCTCGCGGAGCTGTAATAAGTCAATCGTTTTGTCAGTTCGCCTGCTAGTTTTAGAAAGCCCGTAGCGAGTAGAGTCATCGGCCGTGTTCGGGGGGTTCGCGTAAATTAGCGTTGATTTTGTCGTCGCTCTCGCTCTCTCTCGTGCGGACTTTGGTTCGTGGTGTTTCTTTGGTTACGCCTAATTCGCGCGGATATGCGCTTCCGCAGTCGTCGTGCTGCGTATTCATTAACGAATAGCTGCAGTATTAATAACTTGTTATTGGTTCGCAAAGTTTTATCGTTGCAGAAATGAAGTATTTCATTCATCAAAAAGTTATGTATCTCAGTCATTGTAGAGGTACCATTAAGACAGCAACTTAACAAATAAAACACACATATTTATAATTTGCTTACCACGCACCTATCCCTTTCCACACCAATCAGATGTAAAAATGCGGGTGTCCGGTTTGCCATCGGTACGAACATATTCGAACATATTACTACGAAGCCAACGGCATAGGGACACACCAAAAAGGCGTAATTACCTCGCAATATGTATTCTCACTACTACTATTCTCCCGACCAAGAATGTGTATCTACAAAAAATTCACCTTTAAATGATGTGATGGAGTAGGCACTAAAAGAGCGAGCCCGCTTAATTTAATTACGCAGAAATTCACCACATCGAGCTTGGAGCACTCATTCTACATAAGAGTTACATACTTGGGGAACGAGCTCCCTCATACTGTCCACTCGACATTTATGCATCCAGGTTTTAAGAAAATTTTACTTAACTACATTATGAATCGCCGATTGTGATTGTAATTATTTCTTGTTCTATATTCTTTGTTAACGTTTCCTGTTTATATATAAAACTGTTATCTACTGTTCAGCCTAAGATAGCTTCCTTTATATATTTTATATCTGCACTGAGAAAAGGATTTGTTTACTGTTAACATGGCATTGTAACTGTTAACATGAGTATGTTTAAATATGATCAAGTATAAGCATTGTAATAGTTATAATGCCATGTTAACAGTTAAGTTACTATGTTCTCATAAACAATTTCAATATGTTACCTGAGAACATTGCTATTGTAATAGTTACAATATGCTTATTACACTAGTTTTTTAATCTAATGGCCAATTTTTTACCAGGATGATGCTGTTTTATAACAAAAACGTTTGAAATAAAAACATCATTTATTTTTTTACTTTAACGTTTCGGACATTTTTATTTTTTATTCTGATGAGGGATATAAACAATAAAAATATCTATAAACAAAGGTGTCGTCGTTTTTTTGTCTCAAAACTTGGTAGAACGATGTATTAGAGGATTACGCAGGGCAAGTGAATTTGTGTCACGCAAATCATTATCCTTTTATTTATATTAATTATTTTGACATGTTCCGCCGATAAAACAGGGTTAGTGGTAAAGTAGGACTATTACACCACCTTAACCAGCATGTTAAAATTATCGACTAAACGCTTGCAATGTGAATTTTACCTGTTTAAAATTTCTGTATATCCCTTGGCTAACATGGACCACGAGTCCCTAGCCTCTTTATTAATAAATTAATCAATCAATCAATCATGCACTCGTGCAACCAATCCACCACCCTCTATGCAGGATTCGTAAAACCACTATATACTCACTCTCCTTTACATAAATTTTTCTCTCACTTCCACAGCTCTGTTTCTTCTCCATCAGCTCGAAACAAAGTACTCTCGCGAGACTGCTCGCCAATAATCAGCAATACATCCCGCTCTCTCTCTTTCTCTATGAATGAACCTCGTTTGCGAGCGATAGCGAAAGAAATATATACACCAACGGCTCGCGCGCGTTATCGGGCCGTGACATAGGTCAGGCGCTACGTTGACGTAAGCCGACAGAGAAAAGCGAGAGAGAGAGAGAGAGAGAGAACGCTATACTACTATCTTCAGCTGCACTGGCGGCCCAGGGGACGGCACAGAGACGTGAGAGAATTTCTCTCTAGTACTCGCTCGCCCCGTCGTTATCACCACGCGCGCGCTCGACTTTTCTTCCCGGACGGTTAGTCGAGGTGATCCGGTCTTACGCGAGCGCAGGCGGACGCTTTGTACGGACGAGCGCGGATTTGCGCGAGTGAACGATGGTGTGATTAATAAGGTGGGATTCGGGGTGTAATGGGTGTACTGTGAATGGTTCCATTTATGAGGGATGGTAGATAGGGGGTGAGATTTTATTAGTAATTTAGTGTTTGATGTAAAAGAGTGCAACAGTTCATGAATAAATTCGTGCAGGAAAATTGACGTCAATGCGCAATTTTTTGTTTAATAATTCATGCCGGACCTTTAATTGTTGCTTGACAAGGGAGTAATTTAATTTTTTATTACCGCAAAATGGACGTAAAAAGTTTAATAAATGACTTTATTACGTGTAGTAAATTTAAAGCTAATTACAGCTGTAGTTTTTCTACATACTGCCTATTGTACTTTATCAAATTCCGTTCTGCCGGCAGATTAAATTTAACCCTTTGTTTATGTATTTTTTTTTTCAATTCAACGTTTCGTACTTACTTATACGCGAATACATTAAATTCATCAGATGTACAATCATGATCATGAATGCGAAACGCTCGGGGTTTGCCAAAAACAGGCGGAACGGCATTTCGCGTCCAATCAAAAATGTAAAAAGCATTCCGTCGAATTGTCACGCCGACACGCGTGAAAATCCGCAAAATTCAGTTTTCCCTCTTTCTCTATCTCTCTCATTAACGCGAAACACGCTCTTCCAATGAATTGCCACCCCCCATTAATCGACGCAATTTGAATTTTTCCGGACGTTCTGCGTTAGTGCAACCGCCGCCCGCAACATTATCAAAAATTATGCGTAACTTTTCATTAACTCTTCATTACCATTTTCCGCGTTCCACTTCGATAATATCCATCCTCGCCCTCGCGCGCGCGCTTATAGCGCGGATGGGGATATCTTGTACGCGTATGCCGCAGAGGATTAACTTATATCGCCACTAATTGAAGCGCTTATATTACGCTACGGCGTAATTAATACACTTTAATCGCGTATTACTGCATCCGCGCGCTCACATTTGTACTTTACGCAGTCCACTTCAAAGAGCCACCACGACGATCGGTTGGTAAAACAGTGAAAGAGAGAGAGAAAAAGCGGCAAGCGCGTATAGGAGAAAAAAATCGCAATATAAGCGCTGTATCTTATCTGCGCGTGTATAGTACCATTAGTCGGCGTTCGACGCCGGCAAAATGGCACACGCGTGCGTGTTCCCGGCAAATTACTATCTCTCGCGCCTTGCGCGAACGCTTTCTTTCCACCTCGCGCGCGACGAGATAAGGCGCGAGGCGTTTACGCAACTATCGCAAGAGGAAGAAAGAGAGAGAGAGCCTGCAGAGATAAGGAGCTACAAGGTAGGTCTTGTCCGGGTGAATCACGGAACGGAGAGAACGAGAGGAGCCCAATTTGCACGCGGCGATAAAGAATGCCGTATTCGAGAGGCTGTATGCGCGTGAATAATTCGCTTAGAATTCAGTAAGAGGTGGAATTGAGTCGTCGTCGTCGTCGTCGTTGGCGTTATAGTAGCCGTCATGAAAAATGTATATAGAGCTGGGTGTAGCCGTGTCGGTGTTCCGTCGTATTGTAATTTATATATCGCGAGCGGGGAGGGTCAATGTCTGCCAGCCGCGGAGAAAGAATATAAACAGAGACATGTACAAGGCGGGTAATTATGTAAGGATGATTGATGCGGCTAATTGCGAGAGCTATGACGTTAATACGCCCCGAGGCGAATGATTTTTCTTCACCGGGGAATGTTACAACTTAATTGGTGAATTGAAGAGCGTTTGGTACACGAATGTAGCGTGGTAGCGCAACGCTTTATTAACCATTTTTCAAAGTAAAATAATTAAAATCGTATCAAAGTTGGTTAGGAGAATTCGTACAGGAGAGAACAATTACTTTTACGTTTGGCTGCTATTATATGATACACGTGTAAATGAATAATAATATGTCTGTAAAAATAACAGCTGCATAAAAGTTGCAATATTTTTATGCGAATTTTTTATCATGCTTTAACGTTGGTCCGCTTCTACTGCAAATTTGCTTGAATTATCGCAGTAGTTTTTTCAACGTGAGATTATTCTTATCTCCGAGCAAAAGTGATGAGAAAGAGCTTAAAGTCTTAACTCAAGTGGTTTATATTCAAAGTTGGATGGGAAGATAAAGTTTTATTTAACTCACAAATATTACATTTTCAATTCACTTCTCGTGCGCGAATTCACAATTAATTGGGAAAAATATTTGCTCCTGGAATTATATTTTGAATAAACATTTTTCGCGATTCCCATCTGGGATTGCTAATTTAACTTTCGAATATTATATTTTTGTTTACGTTATTCCGGACAAAAGTTTTCCGAGTTAGCCCGGACGCGGGATGTAAATTTTAAAGTTTATTAAATCAAATTATTTTTCGTGAATTCGCCAGTTAAAACGTGACTATAGACGCCACCGGTTTACACTAGTTTCCGACTACTTTACGTTAGTTAGCGGGCACATTTCCATACCCGGATATGAACTGGTGAGCGAGTGAGAGAGAGAGAAAGAGAGAAAGAGAGTGCGAGAGAGAGGAGGCAATTTCAAACGCTTTCTTTCATGCAGAAAAGACAATTAACTATTAATTAAACTTTAAAGCTGGCGCACGGTATATTAATTTAGATTGACGAGCTAATATTTAAACAACTCTTGTTCTTCGTGCATTCGGCGCATATAGTTTCCTATAACGTTAATAATTTTAGCTTCATTGCTTTAATTACAACTAACCTAAATTGCGAAGCTTTTGTTCTTCCACGAAGGTAAATTGAAGCTAATTTTCCGAGATTATAAATATAAACGAACTTAATTTAAGCTGAGTTGCCAAGTTTTCAAAGGTAGCCCGCTTTGTAATAAAACTTTGACAAGAGTGAAAAAAAAACGATAATTACGGCCGCTTAATTCCGTTTTTCTTTACGAAATTCTTCGCCCCTTTATGCACGAGCCTGCAAAATTTAAAAAACTAACGCGCAAATAAAAAACACATTGCGAAAAATGGGTTAACGTGAGCTGTTGCAACACACAAACACATCCACCGGTCAATAGAATCAATTTTTCCACGCGCTATCCAGCGGCGGTAGCGGCTCAATCTCTATTTCAATAAAGTGCAATTTAAATTCCGCAAATTGCGCGTGCACACACAGGGGGGAATAACGAAATTTCAAGAATGCCACCGATTACACGTTCGACCGTGAGTGGATCAGTTAGCCCCTAGTGTGCGCATGCGTTTGTGCGTGTGCACGAGTATCACATCGCTGTGCGCGGATATATATATATATGCGATAAATAACGATCCACACCGCGAGTACACGTCAAGATAAACATCATCATCGCTCCGGCTCGTAAACCTGCGTGCACGCGCGCGACAAATGAGGAATCTTCGGTAAACGTGCCAGGCACAGTGACGCGCGCAAACGCAATCGCTTGCAGATGCGTGTGCACGTCGTAGTTAGAAAAAAATGTTGTGACAATTTAGCGGTATTTAGAGATTATAGAAGGTCTGAAATTTTTAAAAACTTTTATACGATATCGCAACAGTGCGGGAAATAATTTGCTCTTACACGTCAAAGTTTTTGAGCAAGTAGTATCGCCCGTAAAATATATTATTTCAAACATATTCATAGGTCTCAACAAGTAAAATCATTCTTAATTTAAAACTTCATAACGCTAAACAATTAACAGCTCCACAGCTCTCCAATTAACCCAAGTTAAAAATAGCTCTCATAATCGTTCATTTTCATTTGAACTTTCACACTGATAAACATGTGTACACATCCACGTAGACGAGACAAATAAGCGCGCAGAAACGCAAACCTATTCGTACCTTCATATTCATAGTCGCACATTCCTACATACTCTTACGCGCACACGTATATATGCGTTACATACTTGCGCACATCCCTATTAAGACACGCAACCGAACCTCGCAACTCTTACACACTCGGGAACTGGCAACCTTCCTCACCTCCTCGCTGCAACAAAAGCAGGAAGGGCGCGCTGCACTGTTATAAGCGCACGCGCGCGCACGCGTGTGTGAGAAACACGAGCCTCTCCTAGCGCAGCAGCGCGCGTCTCGAAATTACACGTCCCCGCTCTCTTACCACACACCGATTGTCGTCTATATACCGCACACACACTACGCCCTAACACGGAAGAAGGCATAAGAAGTAGTCGCGAATTATGCGAGTGTCGTTGACCTCGCGCTTATACGCGCGCGCCATGTTAACAAATATCGCCGGGGCTAACAAGCGCTGCTGCTACTGCGACGACGGCGGCGGCGGTGGCGGCGGCGGCGGCTCACCTACGTCGCAAATAAATTAGGCGCCCCTTTCGACCTAGTTGCGTAATTAAAGTCCCCCTCTCGGCGCGCAAGCGCTCGGCTGCTGCAGCCGCTGGAGCGCGCCAGAGAGAAAGAGGCTGCCGCTGCTGTTGCTGCTGCTCGCGGGGGGGAGATCGACGAAGACGAAAAGTGGAGGCTGCGCGCGTGTATGTGTGTACGTGAGCGTATGTCGGTGTTGACCGGTGCGGAGTATAGGAAGAGAGGGATTGCCCTTCTTTCGTGACCCATATATCGCTATACTGCTGTTGTAGGCCGGTAGATGAGGTTTTCGAGTGGAGGAATTGATCGGCCGCGGGTGAGATGTCGGCGGCGGCGGCGGCTTCGAGAGACGAGAATGAGTGCAGCAAGCCCGGATGGTAATAATGGCTATTATTTATTGCGAGCTCACGAGTGTGCAGTCGAGGTGTATTATGGAGGTATTTCTGGTTATGAAAAATTCGAGGGTCGCCCTCTCTCCTGGGTGAAATGAAATTAGATCGAGGATAATATTTCGGGGCGAAAGAGGCGAAGTCTATTATAGTATGCGAATTTTAGAATGGAAAAAAACTCATCTCGATAAGGTGGAAGCTTTATGAAGGTAATACGAAATGAGATGCAATTTTTAGAATTTCTTGGCATAAAGTAGTGTAAGGGAATATTGGAGGAATATCAAATTGCGCTGAGACAATGACTACGTCGAGGTAAAACTTCAGCTACAGTGAGAGAAAGGTTGTAGGAAAATTTATTATAAGTGTAAGAAAAATTACTATATTTTGTAGTAACGTCGGAATACACTTTAATTGTAATTTTGCTATTCAAGATAAGTAGTAATTTTTCCGATCGAGCTCTCAAAATATTTAATTTACATTTTCATTATTTCTTATTTAATGTTAAAATATATAAATTTAGAAATAAATTTTTTTTTCGGCGACGACTGAATTCGATCCCTGGACCCTCGAATCGACAACCGGACGCCTTAACAACTTACCCACATGAGACTCTTAAGTACACAATTTTGGAACTGGTATATTTGCTACCTTCGGTTACGAGAGACCTTTAATGATAATTCGATGGCAATAAATAACTATGATAATATCCACAATAGCATAATATATTATTCATTTATTCATTTGTATAATATAAAAATAAAATAATTGAATCGAGATTTTGGATGTTTTATTTACTTAAAAGCAAGACAAAATGAAATTGCGGGACTAACATAATCACAACCAGACACATGTGCGTCTTGACGTGCGCAGAAAGTACTAAATCGCGTCGCAATTTTCTTATGATCAGATGGCGATTTTTAAAAGTAGCTTTTTTTGCTATGTTTATGGTAATTTGAATTACGTTACAAAATAAAATTTATATTGTACTAAAATAAACATAAATAGGATCTGTTTGGAATATTCGCTAGAATGAAATTTTTAGTATGTGATGTAATAATTTGTATCGATTTCATAATAATTTTTATAAATTAACTGTTAGAAAAATTATTCTGAAATATATTAATTATTTCTATTATTATAATAAAGTTAATACAAGTATATTCCACCGCTGATAAATTGTCATGTTATACTAATTTTTTATACACTTATAATAAATTTTGCTAGACTATTTCTCTGTGTATATGTATAAATATTTGAACTTTGCTCTCAAAATTAGTTCAAAAGGAAAAATTCAATTTATTTCATGTAGATTCAAAATTAAATTTAACATTTCAAATCTGATATTTGTAAAGTTTCCCTACAACCTTTTCACCATCTCTTTTTTGTATCTTCACTCTGATCTTTGAACAAAAAAAGCACATCTCCTTACCATATCCTTTGTCCATTTTTCCAAAATCCCAAACAAAACCCCGCGGAATATTGCAAAATTCTAAACGAAAAATTCAAGACAAATCCACCAAAAAAGACGCTCTTTCTCTAAAAAAAAAAAGAAAATAAGTGCTCGCTGAATCGCACAAATTCAAAACCGCACGAGATCGAGATTTTCGGGGGGCGCTCGCACGCGTGCCGACGCGATTCGGGAATACAGATATCTCTCGCTTTAGGCCCAATAATGATTTCCAGGACGCTCTCTTTGTGAATAATGTATAATATGTAAATTCCAGATGCATAAATGCTGCGGCTGCCACGCCACTGCGGCCACCGCCGACGCCGCTGCTGCTGATCGTCCCGACTCTGCGCGAGTTTCCAATGCGCCCGCGCCTCGAAATACATTATATAAAGAGCAGAGAGCTCTCGTGCGCTTTGCGAATCATGCGCGAGCGACTCTGTGCATTTGGATGATAAATAAGAGGAAATAAGGCTGAATTGTCCGTTGTCTAATTAGCTTTCCGTGGTATAAATAATTGTGCTCTTAAATAAGGTAATAAGAGTAACGTGGTATATATAACGTTACGGGTATAGCTTTGAAAATAATATTGCGAATTTCAATATCAACAATTAAAAATACTAATAAAGGTAAATTTAATTATTACTGCTCTTTTTAAACATTAATGAAGAAAAACTCGAAAATCAGAACAAAATAGACGCCACAGTCACAAAACCACGCTTACTTTAAATTAAACCTTTTCCTCAATCTCCCACCACGCGTGTAACGTCACCATAAACATACCTGCATGCATGCCCACATCCACCTCCCGATTTCACGACCACGTACATATACACACGCACACGCGCACACTTTTATACGCACAGTAGCCACATCCCTCGTTTTATTCTTTCTCCCATGCAGCGCGTTACTTTTTGCACTCACGCGCGCTCACCTTCCGCCTTCGCTGCAGCTCGCCCGTTAAAACGGCCGGCTGCAATTGCACGGTTTAAAAATAGCGACGCGTCTCCTCGGCCGAGCGGCGCACGCGCGCACACGAACGAGCCAGTATATAGCGCTCCATTGCATCAGACTATATACGCGCGCTGGTATATCGCAGAGGGAAAAAGCCGTCGTAACACGCGCGTCGGGTCCACTCGCGCAAGCGCGCGCGACGGCGCGGTAATCATCTGAATTACTCGGGTAGCTTTTCAATCTCGAAAGCACCTTGGCGCCCCGCGCTCTTTTGATCTTGAAATAAATGGATCTCGGCGCGACAATTGCGAATTTGCACGACGGCGAGCGAGAAAGACAGAGAGAGAGAGAGGCCGTGTGTAAATCATGGGTTAAGGATGTGAAAAGAATGGTAAAGGGGAGGGATTCGTTTGATATTGCTAAAGGTAGACAGTTGCGCGGGAGCGAATGGGGGTTTCTATGATGTCTTATGAATTATATTTGAGGCAGATTTATGTTTGTTTTCTCGACATGGATAGTAGGTGCTTTCATTTTAATGGCTGAAACGCAATTAAAATTATTCAAGTAATTGGGTTTTGGGCGTAGAATGTATATTTTTGTTTCCTTTATTTCATAAATATTTTCAAATAAAATATTTGTGTAGTTGACAAACGATTACACTCTCTAAATTCGAATAAGTGAAATTGATTGCAAATAAGTGAATATTCACTTATTTAAGTACATAGTCGCGTGCACTTATTCAATAAGTGCACGCCTTTGTATACTTACAATAAGTGAATACTCACTTATTTGAAGTGAATTTCACTTATTCGAATTTAGAGCACAAATTGTGTATAGAACTTTACAAAACTTGTGTCAAAACTGGATCTCATTTTCAACTGTGAAGAACTAATTATTCTTTTATTCCTTAATAAACATGCATACCCTTTTAAAGACCAACCAAAATTATAAAATTTTCCGCTACCAGATGACAAAACCACTTTCCTAATTACATCAACAACCGCCATTCTCGAAAAAGCCTGCCCTACAACTCTAATTCACGCCGAATAAAATAAGCAACCTCATTTCAAAAAACTCTTCCCCTTTCTCTCTTTTGCACTGTACTCTCGCACGTCGCCAGCACTACCGCAGCACTACATACACTGTGTGTGCATATACATACACGCACGTAAGCACACGAGATGACTTCCGGCTTACATTCTTTGGGCTTCTCTTTCTGTCTCTCGCTCCACGTTTTTTTCCTCTTCCTCTTTTTGCAAAGTGCCGCGCGCAAAGTCGCTCGCTCGCGTAGGCTCGTGCTGCACGCGCGCACAGACAGCGAGCGCAGCAGCTACCGTCGTCTCGAGCCCAAGGCTCTCCATTTTGAGATAGGCAAGAGAGAGAGAGAGAGAGAGGGAGAGGGAGAGAAAGACAGAGAGACATGCATAATTCATGGCCTGCGACCAGAAAGCGGATGATGAGTCGCGCGAGCGAGTGAGCGCGCTAGTGCGAAAAAAGAGGCGAAAATGAAGAGGAACGCGAGCGCGCGCTCGTTTCCGCTAGCGAAGTCTCCCACGGATGAAAACTCTCCACCGGACGCGTTTTTTCTCTCCCTCTCTTACTCAGCTGTCTCTCTTTCTCCCTCGTGTGCAGCACTAACGTCTGGATGGACGAAATTCGCCTTCCGAGATCCATATGGATGTGAGTGTGAGTGTTATCATGAGGTGCAGCAGCGCGCCTCGGGCGAAAGAGTCGATTGCTGCTCATTCAGCGAGAAATTGAACAGTGCCGGAAAGAGAGGGAGAAAGAGAGTCGACCATTTATTACGAGGCTTTCCATGGAATATCGCGCGCCAGCTAAATGCCCGTCCATTCAGTCACGCGGAATTTCGAAAAAATATTTTATTTTATTATTCGTCAGTTTTTTTTTGCGGTAGAGGGAAGAGCGCGAGAGAGTTGTGATTGCGCTACGAATAATTCAGTAGAGTATTAAACGTCGACTTGATGTTTTTTAAAAGCGTAGATTTTTCTAATTTTTTACTGCGTATGCGTATGTGTGTGTGTGTGCTTACGAGAACGCATGTGTGTATGTAAATGCGTGACAGTGTTATTGTTGAACTCTCTTTTGCAAATTGTGCACTTGAGGTAGTAGTTTAGTCTGATTTTTGTTAAAAAGTAAATGTTCAATTTTAACGAAGTAAACGAAATGCTTTATTAGTTTTAATAAAATAAGAAATGATTTTTTAAAATACTTTGGGAAATTTATTATTATAATATAATAAAAAGACTGATTTGGAACGCGGACTATTTTCATTTTCATTCATTTTTAATCGTATAACTAAAAGTCACCCATGTCCCCTGGTTCCCTTTTCATTTTATTTTTACTTCAGATAAATTTTTATTTTAAAAATACAGTAAGAATTTTCATTTATCATACTAATGAAATCCATTCGAATTATGTTATTTATAGCACACGAAGATTAATTAATCCTCTTACAGCTTAAGTTATTTTAATATATTAAAGTCAAGTAGCCTTCGCATATATCGGTCAACATAGCGTTTAGACTTTATTTTTATACTTAACCAAAATTACGTAAAATTTCTAACATCGACATTTTATTCACTCGCAACTTCTATCTTCGAAATCAATTATTTCTACATCTACAAACGTCAAACTTATACTCGTGCAACCTATATCTCCATGTCACCTGCGACATTAACTTCGGACAATGACGTATACGCTATATGAGTATCGGCCGTTAACGAACCCGCCACTCTGATTAACGATAGCACCGATAAAAATAATCTTCACGCACGAAAATTCTAAGCAGTGCGCGAAACTCCCGCCATTCGCGGGAGAGAGAGAGAGAGAGGGCGAGAATGCAAGCGAATGCGAGCTAATTGCCGGCGCATTAGCCGCGACGGCATGCGCGCGTAAACGCTCTTTATCGGACTATTTTCTTGTAAATGAGCGGGCGCTATCGCGGCCGTATTTCTCGCACCAATAACAATTAGCGATAGGTTCGCTGATTTATGGCAGCATAATCCTATGAAATATTTAGTGCGAATTGTTGCGTGCCGTTTCTATATATATATTTTCAGAAGTGCAGTATTTTTGTCGCAAGAGATAAATCATTAGCCTATTTAATGGATTTTACTATACCTAATTATAGAAAATAGATTGTAAGTTACTTTCGCTTGAAATAATTTCGCATGTTATAAATTTTTAAGATTGCGTAATTGGATATTACAATTTTTATTAGCTAATGATTACACAAACATGCATCACCACGTGATAACACGTGCAATTATCAAGTCCGTAAATAAGGGCTTAACAAGAGCCCAACATAAGATTATACCATAATGGGTCATAATCCAAATAAAGCCTACCTCTAATTGAATAATAATATAGTTGTTATGCGCAAAGATGTCTCGACGCCCACGATGAAACTTCGATTTCAATCAAAGCGCTATTTCATTTCCAGAACTCAGCGGCTGATGTTCCGAATACAATCGATCGTTTCGTTAAATGAGGCCGGCAATAATTGGAAATTAAACTTTTTGCGAATAAACAAAGACGAGTTTTTATACTACAGTTCTATTTACGATGCTAATAACTAATCAATAAACTATTTATTTTATGTTTATAACGATAAGACTTGTAAACAGACCAAGTATTATTTTTTCCCATCGGTAAAAAATTTTAATAAAATATATATTGAATATTAAATAAAATATTAATACATTCGAATAATAAGAATATTTGCATTTTTCGAATAAATTAGAGTACACAGAGAAGAGAAAATCTTTACTGTCAACGAACGGACGTTTGGATATGGACAAATGGAATGTTCATTTATAGTTAAACAAATTCGGTACCAATTAAGTTTGATTTATTTACTCACACGATTCGTGACTTAACTGTTAACGAATTTGTCTAACTCTAAATGAACATTCATTTGTTCATATCCAAACGTCCGTTCGTTAACAGTAAAGATTTTCTTTTCTCTGTGTACAAACTTAGCTCACTGAAATAGACATTGAAAATAACCGCGTCCCTGCAATGCAATAATCTATATTTGAAAAAGTGAATATACATTTCCCCGTAGCATTCGTTCCATTCACGTATTGCGATGTTCTCGTATACATACATATACGCAATCGATACAGCACACAAGAACGACATGTAACTCTCTCTCTTTCTCGTCTCGCTCGTGAATCGCGCTTGCAGTGAGCGCGCGGGCCCGTAATAAACGCGCACAACACGCGCGTGCGCGCTCACCTGCTATAAAATAATAAAAATAAAGCGCCGTTAAATATAGAACGCGACGCGCCGCCGTCGCCGCCGCCGCCGCTCCGACGAAGCTGACGACGTTGCACGTTGTACAACTTCATTCAGAGCCGCGCTCTCGCTAAATCGATAAGACTTTATAAAACGTGCAAACGCGCGCGCATATAGTGCAAGCGAGCGAGCGCAACTTCGTCTACACGGCGCGCGAGCGACGACGACTGGGGGCGCGTGCACACAACAACTTCGTGATCGTTATTTACGCAACTACGCGAGGGTAAACGAAAATCACGGGAGTATACGTAAGCACGTAGATACACACGAAGGAGAAGAAACTTTGTTGCCGGCTGCTGCTGCTGCTACTGCAGTGTGCGCGAGCTTGAAAATTGGCATTCCATCCTCGTAGCGAACACCGAGCGGGCGCGCGGAAAAAAACGTAAGAGATGGAGATAAGGGAGTCGGTTGAGCGGGAGACAAGAGAGAGAGATAGAGAGGAAGAAAGTTGGAAGTCATTTGAATAAGCGTAGAATTGTTTAATTTGCGGTTTTTGACCCGCGGCAGCGTATTAAGGAAAGTTCACAGGTATAAGTAACCTTGGTGTGTTTAAGTAATTTATACAATTTGAAGTTGAAAATTTGTTTTAAATAAATTTTATTCAATAATATCGTAATTCTACGTTCAAGATATCGACTGGCAGTGCAAGAACAAATTATCATTATAAGACCAAGAAAAGTGAATTAAAAAAAAAAAAAAAAACTATGTAGGTTACGTAATATTTCTGTACTAATAACGTTGCATTACAATGCGAAGACAAAAAATTTTCAATTCAAAATAAAAGAGCCATTAAAACTTCTTGAGTAATTAATCAACATGTATATATACACACACATAACCCGACTATACCCACCCAAGTGGATAGGGACTAAAATAGCCAGACATAATTCGGCCACCGGCGACTATCTATCACACTTCGTCACTCGTGCGCTGCTGCACCTCTACACACTTCTCGCAAACAAAAACTTTTCAAACTTCCCTCACCTCAAATTCACCCCCTTCAAAACAACAATCAATTTCTCCGAAACAAGATCCCTTCTTCCATCCCCCCCTCACCGAACCTCAAAGAAGAAGCTTCTTCAGAAGCTTATAGCTCGGTGCGCGCGCCTCTCGAAATTCACTTTATACTCGGCTATACGCGGGAGAAAAAAGCCTCTGCTCTCTGTCTCGATGTTGAGCTATAGAGCCCCGAAGGAGGACATCCCCCGCGCGCATCGCTCGAGATATATCGCGCATGATCGATTGACATATCGGAGGAACAGAGCCACCGCCGCGCAAGTGTATAAAGAAGCCGCGCGCCGCGGCGAATCTAGGGCTATGGAATACTCTCGCCGCCAGAAATAGAAACATATATAGACCGCGTGCAAGTGAGAGAGAGAGAGGGAATGAAAAAAATCGCCAGTGCGCGCGTATATAGAGTCACGACGCGGCGATGGGCCGCGATCTAAAACCAGCAATTGTCGGCTGGGGTATACCGAGCCAACCAACCTCGCGCGCGATGACGTAGGAAACGACGACGACGACTGTGTGTCTGTGTGTGCACGAGGGAGAGAGAGAGAGAGACTCTGTGGAAGCGTGACCTCTTTCATTCTTTAACAATGGGAACGTTGTAACGCCACAAGCACGCACGTGTGCGCGTACGTTATATATACGTACGTTTCTCTCTTGCGCGCGCGCGTGCTCATCGATTTCGAGCCTCCCGAGGGCGAGAGGTGGGTTAATGAGCAGACGCGGCCGGTACTATACGGGATGGACGCGAGGAGAGGTATGTATATATAGAGGTGTACTGGCTTTGTTGCCGAGTGAATGAATGATAAGTTGGTGTGCGTGCGTATGTGTTGTGAAAAAGACCGCTTGTTGCTAAGAACGAAATGAAGATGCGCGCCAAGTGAATAATTGACTGGAAAAGAATAGTGGCAACATTATATATCAATCATCTTAGCTTTATTTGTTTTCGATATTACGTAAACTTGGCAGAGGTACAATTTTCTCACGCGCGGTGCGTATAACACGCTGGATATATGTTTCAGAGGTGAGAGAAGCGCCTAGAGTGTGCAAAAACTAAAGTAAACGTGCAATTTGTTTCCTTTGTTGTTGCTGTAAATGAGCGTTGATATATAAATTGACGTTGAAAAAACGGCTAGGGTAAGCACATTTTTATCTAAGCGCGGGTGTATTTTTAATTTTATAACGTAAATAACTTTATAAAGTACACTCATCATTATATACTGGCTTTACTATACCAGAATATTTACAGCACGCATTTTTGTGTATATTTTTCAGTGACGAAAGTGCGCAACTGAGCGGACAAGACGGGAAAGCAAGAACACAAAAGGTAATTTACATTTGTACACAACGCACGTTCATAAAGGCAATTAAGATGATTTACCATTATTTTCACTTTTTACGCCCTAAAATATTATTATCCATCGAAAACCTACTGCTGCGAGAGATAAAAAAATTCGCCGCAGGAATTAATCTAGGCTCGCAATTAATCCCGGCTTTAATGAGAATAAATTCGCATATTTTGAACTGGGGCTATTTTCGAAAAGTGCCGCGCGCACACGTGCACACTCCGTGTCTATTTCCGCGGGATATTTGTCGCTTTGCGTAAAAAATTACGTAACGGCGCTTCGTCGATGAGACGAGTATCAATTCGTATCGAGCCGCGCGTGTATCCGATTACGCACGCGTACACCAATATGTGTGTCTTTCTATATGTGTACACTATATGTATCGGGGATCAATTTCAAAAGTATATAGCTTTTCCGAGTGCTCGCGGCGCGCTGTGTATAGTGCATAGTTCTACACGTGTTGCACATCACATTGTTATCCCGCACCTTCGCGCGCGCGGGCATTTCGAGAAAGTGTGTCAAAAATTTTCTAAGGTTTCGCCGGAGCTCTTTATCAGAGGCGTGCAACTATACGCGCGTAAATACATCTGCCGCGGTGTGACAACGATGGCCTGATATTTCATCAGCGTTTTGACCGTATGCGAGTGTACGTTTGAAAACTACTTCGGAGGGATGACCGCGTGTAATGCGACTTTTTTTAATAAGTAAACACGCGGTTGAAACCTCTCAACGACTTGCCAAGGAATTAAGTACAGTGACGAAAAATAAAGGTATCCGCGCTATGTAGTGCATTGTTGACATTGTTACAGAAAAGTGACTAAAGCGTGGACTAAATAAGAGTCATTTTGAATTAAAATTTTAATTAATTAGGACGCCGTTGCATAATTACGAGGTAAGCGTAGCGAAGTATAAATAATATGCAAATTATTTACTTGAAAATTCATGAGGTCGTTTGTTTATTAAAGACAATCCAAAATAAAAATATAGAATTCGCAAGGTATCTCGGTGCATAAAAATTTCTTTCATGTATATTATACGTTAAAATATAAATATACTGCTATACGTTATGTTCAACTATTTCGTAATCCCTTAAACCACTCTAAAAATTTACATAACTAAAAATTACATAAAAATCTTTACTCATAAACACTAAAGACAAACACCAAACAGACCTTTCCACTCGCGCGGCATTAATACACTACAAACAGTTTTCTCAATGCTCTGCCGCCCTGCTAACTTAAAAAGCTCGCGCAAGTTCTCTGCAAAAATTGCACGCGTTCCTCCTCCACCGCTTCCCCTGCTCTCTCTCACTCTCTCTCTCTCACTCTCTCTCTCCACCCTGGAGAAACTTTACACTTATAACTACGCGATACGCGACCACTTATGTCGCTACTCGCCGTGTGGCATCAGCTCGCCTCCTTTAACTACCGCGCGGGCGAGTAAAGTTTTCGAGCATGTATTTTGAATTAGATTAAAGCTAGCCTATACGACGTCGACTGTTACTACTACTACTACTCTACTTGGTGCGCTCTCCGCGCGCCGTTATGCAAATTTTATATCAATTTACTTTGGCGCGCCGGAGGACGCGCGGAGAGAAACGAGTTCTTCCGCGGAAATAATTGGAGTAATAGCTAGTCGCGGCGGTGGGAAGGAGGCCATGCAATACGCGACGCGAACGAGCGAGCGAGCGAGAGAAGGACGGATGCGATTCGTGCCTCGCATATACAACGTGTCGTTACGATTTCTCGTGTGCGGCAAGCATCGACGATTTCGCGTTTCCGCGATTTGCGCGGGCATATATATGGATGCGCGTGCGCGCAGGTATGTGTGTGCGAATAAATTGTGCATTCGCGAAATTGGAGTTTCGTAATGCCAAGGAGATTATTTTATTGTAAGGCGCGGGTTGGTAAGTAATGTAAACAAGAAGTTACGTACGTGTATGAATGGTTTGATGTTCCATAATTTATATGTTTGAAAATGATGCACGTATTTTATATTGTAATATTGTAAGAAGAACGATTTAGTTTTATGCAGATTCATACTGTTGATATATGAGGAAATCTCATATATCAACTTTTGACTTTTGTAGAACTTCTAAATATCGTCCAATCAACAATATATTTTTTAATAACCAAGTCATCAAATGTTTTGGATGGTTCAGAAAAAACACTCCATATGTTTTTTGACCATTTTAAGTATTTTTATGAAAAATATCATGGTTAATGTGACGGAAAATGATGGAAAATCAGAAAATTTCTTGGTAGCTTTTAAATTGCATAAAACATTTAAAATTCTACGTACCTAAGCGTTTAATTTTAGGCTTTCAGACTATAATAGAATATCGCTAGAACATAAAAGCTTTATTTTTTTTATGATCCATGGATGTGCTTTATTTCATATCGTTGTTCCAAAAAGTTAAACTTTTGGAATCTTTTTTCATCATAAATAATAAGAACTCATTTATTGACTCGTAAAGTCCTAGCGTACCTCAGATAAATTAAAAAAAAAATTTGCTTCTTGTAGGAGTAAAAACAAATAAAATGAGCTATTGTTGAAAGATGTGCTCTAATTATTAGAGGAAATATGTACTTTTCATTTCAAAATACTGTTTCCAAAAATTTTGTTTTAAACAGACATTTTTTAAATGCACCAACATAAAAAACAAAATTATTCGCTATAAACCATTGTTCCCTCTTCAAAAATTGTGTAAAAAACTATCTTTAAGTCGTTAAAGCTAATCACCCTTTTTATACTACAGTATGTCAAATTTAAAACGATTAATTTATTTACTTTCATAAATACTAATGTACTATATAGTGTTACGTGTGGATACACGTACGAATATGAAAGAACGAAATAAGCAAGGCGTCCGATTACAATATGACGCCGATTAGCAGAAAGCTGAGCGGTGACGACTGTGGCTTGATGATAGCGTTTCTGGCTCACGAGTCGGCAGCTCTGGTTCGATCCCAGGGTCCGTCACGTTTATTATTTATTTTTATTATTAAAAGTTGCGAGAGCTCACTCGTAACATTTTCTTTACGGGCGGTAGCTTCGAGTACATAGTTGAAGCACAAGAACGAAGCGGCGATAGCCGCAACTCAGCAATATAGGTCGATATGCGAGGCGCGAAATAGTCACGGCGACTCGCCCGAACACAAAAACGCTGACATATCTTGGTCGCTAAGCCAGAGTTCAGAGACTCATCGACAATAGCCCCGCTTATATACGTGATTGAGAAAAGAGGGGGCTACACCAATTTTTATTATAAAAGCGGTAGCACACCACGAGGAGAGGACTAGACAAAGAGAGAGACCGAGACTATGACGCCGTCCGAGGAGGCCTAACTAAAGAGAGAGACCTAGGCTATGACCAACGTTGCACGAGAGGAAGTCACGATGATCATCGACCCAGCCACCACGTCGACCTGCCGAGACGACGGACGATCAAGTTCACCGAGCCACCAATTCCCTTCCTGCCACAAAGAAACTACCGCGTCGCGCAATTGATTTAGGAGCGTCTCTCTCTCGCGATAACAGTTTAAATACAATAAACTCTAAGTAATTATTCTATACATATATAATCTCGTATACTTCATTGTGCACCTTTCTGGGCTATCACCAGGACTGGCCACGAGAAACAGAACCTTCTCACATGTATAACAATAGGTAAGGATATAATTTTTCTAGATGGTTGCTGGAGTCCCGGGAAAAAATGTATAAATTATTATATATTATCATTTATGATTATATATAATAAGTGTTCCTGAATTTTTTTTAGATTTTTTCATGCATGCATTTTTAACCTATAGAAGGTGAAAATGCCATTTTTAACAATTTTAGCCATTTACTTCAATAACACTCTTTCGTGGTTTACATTATTATTTTTTATGAATTTTGTATCTCTTAGAAATAAAAATTAAATAATTTTGCTATTAAAATTGGCATTATAAAATTATAATAAATAAAAAATAAAAATTTTAAGATAAAATATTCAAAAAAGAAAAAGAACTCAAATTTTCTATTAAGCATTCTTTATTAAAAAGAGAACATCATTGATTTTGTTATATTTTATCACAAAAAGTCTAAACCTTAAATATGGTAAAGGTGCTTATCGATTTTCAGACTTTCAGTGAAAAGATGAAGATTTGTGAGATTTCCTTTTATGTCTATATGTTTTACAAACTAATCCTTTAATCAACGTACGCATTCTTATTTGATTAAAAGCTTTCTTTATTACAAACAATAATGTAAAGAGTGCTTGTAACAACAGGAACAATCGAAAACCGGAAGTTTTGAGCCCGACAATCGCGAATTTCAGAAAACTCCTCTCTATTCGTCATCCGGCGTATATTAACAAAGCACTTAAAACAACACAAAGTTCCTTGAACAAGTACATCTCCTCAAAACGAAAACAGTAGCGAGCTGGAGACACACGCATCGCGATCCTATTTAATTTTCATTTAAACAATAATAGCCCGTACCGATAATTATTCTAAACATTGTACCTTGTCTATAAAGTACCCGTGCACGCGCTCGCGAGACAGGGACAGCAGCAGCGAAAGAGACAGAATGGCAGTGACGAGACACACAGAGAGAGAGAACGCGCTCGCGACAAGCCCAGAGAAGAGGAGGGAGAAATGGAACACAAGCAATACACGCGGGCAAAGAGAGCTAGATCACGAGAGAGAGGCAAGAAGACACGGACACACACGAACACGCACACAGCGACGGTCGCGCAATATGCACATATAAAGCAGAGCGAGAGAGGGAGAGAGCGAGAGACAATGAAGGAGTGACAGAGCGCGAGCGAAGGAGAAGGCGAATGACTTATGTAACGACGGCAAATAAACGCTAATGAGCCTACTCCGCCTCTCTGCTGCTGCTGCTGCTGCTCCTCTTCGCTGCGCTCGCTCACGTATACACGTTTTTTCTTATTCTTTTTCGTGACTCACGGACTCGCGAGCTCTATAGGTACAATATGTGAGTCGTGCAGAGAAGGCGAAGGACCCTGAGCGCTATTTGATAATACTTGCTAATACACGCTGTCGCGTAGCGCGCACCCGCGGAGAGCAAAGAGAACTCCGGACAGTGAGAGAGATGAAAATTGCAAATGTTTTATTCGACTGATGCTCGTGGCTTGCTAATTGATCGCCTCGGTGTGTGCGGGCGGTTCCGCGAATGAGCGGTACGAGATGCGCAGTCGCGGGAGGTTTTCGAACGGATTAGAGAGGTCCGCGTGAATGGAGTTTCAGAGGCAGAGCTGCTCGTGGTATAAATTGAGAAATCTGATCGTGTGTCATGAATAAGGAAAATATTGTGTATTGTGAAATACGGTGTTTACATAATAATGAAAACAAAAGTATACTCTTCATTTTTTTTTTTCGTTGACACTTTCATGAGCTTATACTGTTTGTAGGTCACATAAGTGCAGAAATACTAATCCTTATTTAATTAGTAGTAGTATGAATTATATATTTACATAAATGGGAGTTATCCAAATATCATCTCTATCAAACAAAAATATCGTGCATTTTTTTTTAATTTAGCCAGTAGAAATAAAATAAATCGCTTGCATCAATAAAGTTACCAGCTAATCTTAATCTCAAAGTCTTACGTCAACGATAGCAGAACTGATCTTTCAGCTGTATGAACATAAATTATGATAATTAAACTGTTCTATGCAAGCTTTTATAATTAAATTGAAATTGTATGAGTTCAATCCTTCATTGATTTGATCACCGATAGCAATCGAACATTAATACTCTTTAAAAGTATTATTATCCCTTCTTAAAAAAGTGATGAGCGGCCATGTTGAAGCATCTAAAGGCTTAATTTTGATTGATCTATATAAAATAGGCGCCAAGATTTGCTTTATGCATTGTTTGAGATTGAGAGGTTTGATTTTTTGAAAATGAAATTGATTTTTAGAGTTAAAAAAATATAACTTATAAACGAAAAGAGCATCGAAATATTTATTTTAAAATGAGAAAAACAAGCTGATTGGTTTAAATAAAACCTAGAAAATTTGGAACTATGAAATATTTAAACTAAAAATATAAGTCATAAATAGTATTAATAATAGTACAAATTTGCGGATGTTAAAAAGTAAAATAAATTTTAAATTCATAATATTTCAATATTAATTGTATAGGTATAATCAAGGTAATGAAAGAGTGCGCACAGCGCGCCTGAACTTGCTAGTGCTGTAAATCATTGAACCAACCACTTCTGTAACGAGAAATACGAAAACGGTATAATTATTAATCTACCCTCTGAAAAAGCCCCCCAATGTCAAAGACAATGACAAAATCATTCACCTATAAAATTTTCAAAGATCCTATTCCTCCATTACCACCGCCTCAGCGTTTTTTAAATAATTGCACTCTGCGTATTCTCGCGAGTAAAGCACGCCGCGCGCGCAATGCCTTATCATCTTCCACTATACTCTTCTCTCATCGACACGTGGATGTAGGTGGTAGTCACTCTTCCACGAAGATATACGCGAGATGCGCGACTCTACTCCGCGACTACCGACAACTCTCGGAAAGTGTGTCACTTTCATATCAACAAACGCTCGCGCGAACTCTCGCTCGCTCGAACAGATCAATTGCGCGCTCTCGCGCGTTCTCTACACACAAGCGCTCGCGCACTCTCCGTGAAGTAACGATGATAAAACTCTGTGTACACACATACATGTACGTATCTCTCGTAAAAGAAAAAAGCGCGTACCTGTGTGTCAGAGTATATACGCGGGGAGTTCATTATTTTAAAGGTGGCGTACTAAATTTCCCTCGTTTTGTGAAATATTACGCTCACTCTCGCCTCACTCGCTCACTCGGTCTTACGTAGCACTTTTTTGCAAGAGCGCGCGCGCGCGGCTCTCTATATTTATTTCCGATGATACGCACCTATACAGAGAGCGCTATGTAGAGAGATGGAGTATATACGCGGGAAACGTGATAGTATGAAATCGAGAAGTATTACTCCCGCGCTTTCTCTCTTTCCTTCGCTCTTTCTTGTTTTACTTGTTTTCGGAGATCGTTCTCTTTTTCGCAATTTATAGGGGAAATTGCGGCATCGCGCGATATGAAGAGAGGGATGTAGACAGGATGAGAAGGAGGCGAAGAGGGAGAGAGAGAATCGTATTAGAATGTTATCGTGTTTCGAGAGAATTAAATGAAAGGAAAATAATGACGTCTTTTATTTGGAGTTGGGAGATTTTTCGCTTGCTTTTGGTTCTTTGAGAATGTAACGCGAGTTTATGGTCCAGAAATCGATCCGATAAGCGATTTTAGCCGACTGAAGGTTAATACTGGGAAATATTAAATTCAGCTTATTGACCTTTTTAATAGGTTGAATTTTTACTTATGATTTAGTATATGTGTGTATGTATACGTGACTAAATAAAGAAATCATAGATTGTTATTGTATAGTGAATCGACGTTCAGAGAAATGTCCCACAAACATAAATTTAACTTATGGTTTTACTGGCTATAAGATGAAAACAGTGACAAGTTGTTCAAAATTTGATAGTCATTAAATATCATAAATATAAAGAGCTGTGCAAAATTTCAGCCGCTTAACGAGAATGGTTACGGAATTATTGCAATTTGAATTTAACATTAGCCTTATGGAAATTCGCAAAATTAGCAACTAAATTAAAAAAAAAAACATAGATGCCATAGTGTCATAGCTATGAAAGTTCGTGTAATCGTCAATGTATGTTAGATAAACAAGTTCTATTTTTCAAAATGTCCACTTCGAGAATATTTTCTGAAATATAACATAAAAACTGTGAAATAAGACGTACAGTCATAACAAAAAGTGAAAAAAATGAGCATTAAAATGTTCTAAAATCGATGTAAAGTTTTCTTCACAGTGCTAAAAAACATTTTACATATTTGTTTACTCTTAGTACTGTAGAATATTTCTGTTTTTGACGAATTATACGACCAAAATATTTGTCTTAAATTTTTTAATGAGACCTTACGGGCAATATAACCTTAAGTAAAGGAAGAGTGGGAGATGTATGTGTGCCCCAAATCTATAACCCTTATAGTTAATATTTCGTTTATCTCAGTCCACTATGGCTGCACTGAGCAAACCTTCCTCTTGCGCTATACTTAAATAAAAGAAAGTTAAATTGAATAAGTTGCTGTTAATATTTATTTAATTACTCCCATAATCCAATAAATATTTATAATGTATTTACAAATATTTTTTAAACAGAGCTCGTGGCAATGCCGTTATCTTTATAAATAACGCGACTTTTCGTAGAAATCCAAACCGAATATCATTTTTACATTTTATTATCTCTGGCAGCATTATTTTAAGTATCCACTTATAAATTCTTCGAGTCTTACAGATACCAAAACCAAGTTTATCTAATTAATATTCCCCGCACTCCCACAGACATATAATCTCTGTATTAAAAATAATAAATTCATCCGAACCCGAACAACTTTTGTACCTATACCTCAAAGAATCTCATCTCTTTTCCCCTCACCACTCTCTACATTTCTATCAACCTCTTAACCACTATCCCCTATAGTTCCCGATAGCCTCCCGACGTCCGTCCGTTCGTCCAAGGCCAAAGCCGGACGACGTTGCTACCGCTGCTGCTCTCGGGCTTGGCGGCCATTCAAGCACGATGATCGGTTACCCAAGCGCAACCTAAATTTTCGCCGCTATATGTGTAACGCGCGCGCAAGCCTATAGCCCAAAGCGACGACGATATTGCCTTTGCGCGCGCTCACCTAGATCGGCCGACGCGAGAGGAGGGCTCTCTCTCTCTCTCTAGTTCGCTCGGGCGAATTGAGCCTCGTTTCCGCAGCTCGCGCGGATGGGAGTCTTTTCGGGGTGTTTGCCGTTTGTGGTGTGTGCCTGCGAGGGAAGAGATATGTGGGTGTGTGTTTGTTTTGAGTGGATGTGATGTATACGAGAGTTTTGAGGGAAATTTCAGACGAGTTATTTGAGATTTAATTGAAAGTATAAGCTTTTGAACGATGATGCTTTGTTTGAGAATGGAGGTAGAGATTTTTGTTAATAAGCGTTGCGACGAGCAGAACGTGTATTGCGGTACTTGAAGATATAATATCAGAAAGTAATGAGAATGCTATGTCTACTATCTCTTTGTACGAATATAATCTTGAGCGATAACTATATAAAGCATCGCGGCGATGCGAAATGGAGATTAGATCTGCGACTCTATTTTCAGTGAAGGTTAACATTTTAAGAAATGCAGAATTTTTTTAATCTCGACGCGGTGATCTTGCATTGTGTATAATGGGTTTTTATGCGGCCATAAAACATTGGAATTTAAAATCGAAATTGATTTTTCGATGCCTCGGCGAAGATAAAAGCGCGATTAAATTGGATCAAACAACGCTTGATAGAATATTCATGTGCATTAAGTCGAATAAGCTCGGTACTCTGCGATACCAATAAGTAGATGTGCATAGTTACATTATAAAATTCATCGCTCGGAGTACATTTTTAAATTTCCTTCGTAAAAATATATTGGAAATTAGCCTTCCAGAAGTTTCGCAAAATATTGCATAAGTGTATTGAACGGAAGCTGCTTCTGTGTCTAGAAAAATTATGAGAGATTGTAACGAGACAACTCCACTAAATATATTCCAGTAAGAAACTTTTTCAATAAGTCATTAAAACAATATAATGAACGAGGATATTTTGCCTTCTTCTTACTGAACCAACATTTTCCTATACACACACATACGAGCATCCGAAGTATTGTTCTACCGAGCAAAAATTACACCAGTCTCTCTCACTCTCCGCGTCTCTTCTCAACCCAACTAACCACTACTCTCAATTAATCGTACTTTAATTATAGACAATAAACTGCAATTACGCTTCTGCCCGCGCGCTCGCGCTCTCTCGGCTTCCACGTCCGCGCGCGAGCCTAAAAATACAGGCCAAACCGCGCGGCGAAGACACACATCTCGCGCGTATACATTGCGAAAGCACAGGCGAACCATTAAGCATCCGTACAATTTCAAAAACCATTTGTCAAGCCCGCCGCGTCGCATATAATCTGGCTATAACCGACCTTGACACTTTCGGCGTACACAGATTCGCTCGCGCTTAATTCGAGCCTATTTAAAGGTGTAGGACGACGTGCCAGTATACCGTCGTCGTCGCGAGCGCGAGCGTCATTAGCGCTTATTACAGCGTTCGACCGCTCGATTTAGAAGCGCACGTGTGCCGTGCGGCTCGTCATTTCGCGCGTGCAATGCCGGGGAAAACTTATCGGCCCGCGACGGGAAGTGTGTTTGTGCGTTGGCTATCATTACGCGTCGGTTTTTTTTTTTTGCGCGCGGGGAAGATTCCTCGGATTCGCGTGTCGAAAGCAGCCGATAAGCCGTCGCGCGCGAGTCACTCGTGCAGCGTATATATTATACGCGGGTTAATTGCCGACGATTTAACCTCCGCGTGATAAGGGGAGGGAGGAGGGAAGAGGAGGAGGATGAGTTTTATCGGCCGGCGAGGTTATGATTTTCTTATTGAGCGGCGCGCTATACGGCTTATCGTCAGCGAAACAAAAGTGTGTCAATAAGACGTTACGTTATTATGAGCGTATACGAGCGCTACTAGTATCTCGCGCGGGGGGATTCAGGCGAATCTCCGCTGTGAGTGATGCGTGAACAGCTGTTGTCGAGTGTAAGGGTTTTTTTTCTTTTGAAGGATTACTGGAATATGGGACAATGAAAACACTGGTGATGTAGATGGTATTTTTTATAGTCGATAGCAAAAAAAAGAAGAAAAACCAAATCAATATAATTTTATTGGTCTGAAAGAGTTGATGAGTTATTTTTTATCACCATTTCAATATCATATTTATTTCTAATTTGTGAAAAACAATAAAGATATTTATTATCTAGACTTTTGTTCTCCTCCACTGAGAAGTTGTACTAGGTCATATTTTTAGTGCAGTTACACGATTTTAAATTTCTACTTTGAACTGCTTTATATATAGTTATATCAGTAACAGATAAGAGTATTATATAAAGGTATGCTTATATATTATTAGAATGCTTACTCAAATATTCGCTAATTGATTTGCTTTCAATTTGCAGTTTTTGATGGAAATAAAAATAACGGTTCAATAATTTTCAACACTGCCAGTCAAACAATCATTATTCATCACTATATTTGTAATAGTTGGGAAGCGTTTCGACAGAATAAACACAACAAATTAATGGAACAGCCAATAATTTTCCAAACGTCCACCGTTAATTATTCACCTCTCATTGAATCATACAATTATATGAGGGGATATAGAAGTGCTAATTAACGTTAAAACTGCTAATGTGTGTCATATAAGGTAAAAGCATTTTGATCAATGCCAGAATTGCATAAAACAAATAATTTCAATCGAGAATTCGTGCCATTCCAATAACCCATTGTCTCTAAAAAAAGAAAACTTTAAACGTCGTTGTCGAACGAAAATTGAATAACACACTATTTGTACGACATTGAAGGAGTCCTAAAAATAAAATCAAATCAAGCACTCTTCATCCGCATGGAGGGCGACCACAATCGCTCGCATCGCAATTTCGGCTATTGCGCGGAGAGGGAGAAAGCCGCCGATCGCGCACGCCAAAACGTGACAATCGGCCGAAATCTCTCTGTCGCTCTTTTGCGCAGCTCTCTTACCTGGACTAGTCTGCCAAGACAATCCCCCGATGAACATTTTCCTGGAAAAAGAAAGAAAAGGATGACGTCGTCAGCATTGCGGCGGAGCAGACCCCCGAGGGGGAGAGTCTGTCTCTCTCTCTTTGGCTCTTTGGCCCTTGCGAAAGGAAATTCGTCGAAGCGAGTATATATAGTGGACGTCGACGAACGTCAATAGCGTCTTTCTGTCACTTTCTCTCTTTTTTTTTGGCAAGAGGTCAGTGGCTTTGCGGAAGTTACAACGACGCGTCGCGCGAGCGCTCGGATCAACCAGAGCGAATCGTGCGGGTAATCGAAGTCGATAGTGAAGTGGGAGATCATCTTCAAAGCGGGTCATTATCTTTGGCGTATGTGAAGAAATAAATCGCTCTTCAAAAATTTTATCGGTTTAAGTGAATGGATCTTGGCTCTGCTAGCTCTTATCAGAAGTTTGTTTACTTCGACTGCATGACAGTTGGGGACGCATGGCCAAGCGGTTTGCTTTGATCTAGTAAATGTCTGTTTACAAAGTGTCAGAGAAAAATTTCACGGTTCATTATTGAAGATAAAGTACGTTAATACGAAAATTAAAAAATGTAAATAACTTCATGCACACAGCTTGTTTGATGTTCGTTCTGTGTAATCTGGTGCGTTTACAAGGCCAGCTTTATTTAACGTTCATCTAATTGAAGCAAATTTACTTTTCAGTCACAAACTGGTGCAATTAAGGTTCATCAATAAAAAGAGTCATATATTTTTATAATTATAAAATTTCTTTTTATGATTAGCTAATATATAATGTTTTATCTTTGTAAATAAATTGCACTTCTTGATTTATATCACCCAAACCCAAAAATACTATTTGATTCTTATTTAATCTACATTTAAAGAATAAAACTTTCAACTGATTAAAAAATCCAGTGAGAAAATACAATAAAAACAGAATTCCATGCATATTTTTTCTTAATGCACACAATCCCCACGCAGCAGACCATATTACCAAGAACAAACAAAAACAATTCTGTAGGTCTGGCGGATTCTCCTGACAGCTACTGTAGCAACTTTAACTTTCTCTCAGCCCCCAACTCCCAAAAATCACGAGCCATCGATCCGATCCTCTCCAAATTAATTCGCCGTACTATTACTCTCACTTCACTCGGCTCGACCCAACCCCCAACACGCCGCAACGTCTCTCTTTCCCTTATATATATACACCTTCATACCATCCCTCGCCGCGCGTCTTATATATCCCCGCAGGACGAGGAAGAAGAAGAAGCTCACGCGTGCGCGCACGTGACGGTGAAACGAACCACTTAAAACTTCGGCAACTTCATTCCGCGGCCGGTCTGTGTGGGTATATAGGTATACTATATCCCTATATACCTGTACATCTTTATGATAGCGGTGCACCAAGAGTCGAGGAAAAGCTTTATACACGCGGAGGCGAGCGCGTTCTGCTTTCTCGCTCGATTATTTAATGCCCGCGCTCGTAAAGCGCGCGATTTTCAAAGTCTCCGCGGCGTATAAGTGGTTTACGGTTTTTACTTGAATTAGATATGAGCGGAAGGGGCGGAGAGCGCGATGCGATGAGGTCGGCGCAGGTTGCACGTTTGATTTGTCTTCGAAATCGATTGTGGGCTGAATTGAATGTGGTTTATAAGATGGTCAATTTATTAAAACCTTTTTTGGTGATATATTTATTTTCAACTTGAGAATAGTTTATTCATTGAATTTTTAAATTTTGAATTTTTAACTTATGAACATCAATAAAATCTCGTTCATAAATAAAGTTATGTCAAAATGGCCAATATAAATATTTAAATAAATTCATATTTTGCATTTTCATTTAACCCGAATTTTGCATTGTTATTTAATTCGAGTTTTTGATTTTTTATCGTTGACGTTGACCAACACAATCTCCTCTGGAAAATTGTTGCATAGACCATCAAATAAAACCATTTCAAAACCATTTAAGAAATCCAATCATGGGTCTGAAGTTTGCATCGTTGGAATGCAACGAAATAATTTTTTACAATTAATTAAAGTTACTAGACAGTAAAAAATTGTATCTAAACCTTTGTTATAAAGTTATTTTATACTATAAAATACTAAATTAAAATTAATCAATGTAACTTTGAAGTAAAATCAATCTTTTTTTCATTTCGTTGCACTTCAGCGTTGCAAACTCCAGACCCACATCCAACCTCCCTTTTTAGCAGCTCGCCTCTCCTATAATAACTCCCGAACCTCAGCATTAATTCCGACTTTGTAATACCTGTACACGCATATATACGCATACCCATTCCCTATCCATCTACCTACACACGCGCATCGCACATCAACGCGACGCGTTCGCACGGCACGATAATACGATTCCCTCCCGTCTCTCTCTTCCTCACTCCACCGTCACGTGGTCGCGTCGTTCGCACAGATACACACAGTTGCGGGTCGGTCGGTCGCGAGGTGTAGGCATCGATTTTCAGCTCGCTTGCTCGCGCGCGATGCTTAACTACCACACACACACACACACACACACCTCCCACGACCTATTCACTTTTCCACCCCCGAACTAATTCCTATACAACGTATGTCCTCCGAAGAGAGAGAGAGAGGGAGAGAGAGACGCACGCGCTCGTAGCTCCTTCCGCGAGTTTGTTATGGAAATTGAGAGGGAGAGGCGGCGGCCGACGAGCGAATACTGTCGATCGATCAGGGTGGCGTGGGGGTTCTATGCATGTATGCGTAGGTACGTGCAGGGCGCGCGCGCGCGCGTATCGGAATTTCGAGATGTGGGTTGCGTGCCTGTGGCTGATTGCTGCAGTCTAGGGGAGGTAAGAGGGAGGAGGAAGAGGACTCGTGTGTGCACTGCCGTGCGGATGCAGGTGCGTCGAGATCCGGCGGGGAGATGCGCGGATAATTATTATATAGCCGGCTGATGCTTGCTCTTGTTGGTAAACAATATATAGGCGCGCGGGTAAAATGACGGATTTTAATGAATGACAAGGAGAAAAATGAAACTTTGGAAGTGTGAAAATCGATATTGATTGTTTGAAAAGTCAGTTGAGTACGAAATAAAAATTTTAAAAACCGACGGTGCGAGAAGGAAATCAAATGAAACGAAATGTGAAAATTGCAAAATCGAAAATCATGTCCCACTAGAGCCGTCGTTTATCTACTTTGACCCATTTTTATTTTCTATTCCGTAAACCATAATCTTTTCATTAAAATTTCATCTTTCACAAATTATTTATTCATCTCTTGCTTATTAAAATTTATTCACGTTAGAATATCCATCCGTTTTATAAAATAAAATTTTGGTCGTCAAAATCAAGCTCGACCCTCATTCAAAAGTCACGTGTCCCTTTACGCGCCAATTTATTATACATTCCCTTCTCGAGCCATACTACGACATCTTCTCAATACTTCAAAATCCCAATGCACACTCGATATATCTTCATTAAAAAGCTATAACGTAACTAAAATGACTCGGGTGAAAAAATAATACTCCGAAATCGCGCTCCGAAACTCCGAATGGAAACCGCAGGCAAGAGAACGAAAACAAAAACAGAGCCGCTCTCACAGCCGAGATACACTCGCCCGCGCCTCGATCACCGAACTGCATCTATATGCTCCTCTGTTCGCGGCCACAGCCGAATATTCCCCTATCCCCGCGCCGCGGCACGCACGAGCGAGAAATTCATCCACCTCCTCCGTCCTCTTCCCCCCCCCCCTTCTTCTTCTCCTCCTCGACAGCCCCACACCCACGCACGCGCTGCATGCACTCTCGATCGAAGCGGCGGCTGCCGCGGTTTGTTTTCCTTTCGTCTCTCACCGCCGCCGCCCGCGCGCGAGATGCACCGTCACGGCCACGTGTTCCCGCATCGTAATTTAGCGGTGTGCGGCCGCCGCGAGACCTTCTCTTTCTCGCTCGCTTTCGCTCTTGCGCGCGCAACCCACCCATCCGCTTATCGACCACGTGAGCGTCGACAACGGCGGAGCGCCGACTCTCACTCACTCGCGTATAATATTCGCGTGTGCGCGACAACGACGACGGTGGCGGCGCTTTTTCCACCCCCTCCATGCTCTCCTAGTCCCCGATGTCCGCATTCCGCCGCTCTCACCCTCGATATGCAGACGCACACATACATGCATATACAGAAAGGGGTATAGAGAAGAGAGAGAGGATCGACCATCCCAAAAATTTCTCTCTGTCTCTCCACCCGCCCTTCCTATATACACACACCCACACAGAGAGCGACGGCGTGTATACAAGCCATGCGCCGCTCGGCCGAGCTTCGATCGAGATGCCGGCGCGCAGGGGTCACGTGACGCGCAGCGCTCCTCTCCCACCCTCCGCGCAACTACCCTTTCGGAACAAGGGTGGAGAAGTAGCGGAGGGAGGGAGGGAGAGAGGAGGAACGATATGGCGCACCGGCGGGAAATTCGAGCGCTCTGCTGCTACTGCAGACTTTATGTCTGCGCGTGATGCGAGTCGCTCTGCGGAGCCAGCCGCTCGCTGTCGTCTTTTTCCTCCTCTCCTTAGCGCGTCAAAGGTCCTTCTTTTCAATGCCGCGCGCCGCTCTCTCTCTTTCTCTCTCGCGTGCTTTGCAACCCTACACCCTTATACAACAGCGCGAGCGCGCGGGGGGGATATAAGCGGGATGAGGGAGGGCAGGAAGGAATATAAAAGAACCCGAAGGGGTGCGTGCACGTTATGGGAGTGATGGGAGAGAGGGCGCTGGTAGAGGGGGGGAGAGAGTTCCGGCCATGTGAGAGCCTCGTGATGCCACGTGATAGAGAGAGAACGTGCGTGAACGAGGGACGAGTGTATATAGATATACGATCGCACTTTTTTTCACTGGAGAGACAGATTTTTCTTTCCCCCTCTCTCTCTCTCACCGTCTTTACCACTCGTTACGCAAGAGAGAGACACGAGAGCACGTGCGCGCGCGTGCCTCGTATTTTTCTTTCAGGTGGTTGATCCTTCGCGCGCGCGTATTTTCCTTTCGCATGACGAGAGACAAGCTCCCCCGCACACTCTCGTGGCGGTCTAAGAACACACGAAGATAATATTATGTGTATATAGGTGTGTGTACATTTGTGTGTCGTACCCTGGATCGTTGGGCACCTCAGCCGGCGATCCGCTCGCCACGATCTCTTGGCTCTGCGGTTCCATCGCTACTCGCTGCTAGTCGCACACTTCGCTATCGGACACGCGCGTTTCTTCTTCTTTACCCCCGACTGCTGCTTCTGCTGCTGTGGTACACGTGCTCCCGCTTACACGTGTGTAGTACGTCGTCGCACACACACCGTCTTTTTTTCCCTTTCTGATGTATATATATATCTTTCTCTCTGTGTTCGCACTTTTCTTTACAATATACCACTTGTGTATTTTTTCTTACTTTTCTTAATTTCTTTATCTTCCTATTATCACCAATATATATACATATATATTTATATATCACACAATATCATCAACACCAATACGGGGGGGGGGGGCACTTATACAATTATATCAATATGATATTAGAATTTTATTATTCTTCTTCGGAGGGGTGAAAATCACACTCGCGTGCGCGACGAACGATAATATGTAACTGCACAGACGAAGGAGAGTGAGAGAGCAAGAAGTCGTCGAGGAGAGAAAACCCTCTCTCCCTCACGGGGGCGGCGCGTGTATACGCTCCTGCTGCCGCTGCTGCTGACGCACTAGAGGAGAAGAGAGAGACACACGCCGGTCGGGTCGACGTCTTTGCACTCACTGCTGCTGTTGCTGTTTGCCGGGCCGTGCCGGGTCGAGCTACCTCGGGTAACCTAAGCGAGGGCAGAGTCGTAGTCGTCGTCGTCAGCGACTCTACGACGCGGCACTGGGCGACGGAGAGAGAGAGAAAACTGCGGATTTACGATGCACAACAAGAGCTTCTGCTACTGCTGCTTCTCTCTACGCACGTGTGTGGGTGTTTTGTATATTTCGGACACGCTGCACGCACTGTGTGTCGCTCTCTTTCTCCCGTGCCGGGTATAGAGCGCTGTACTGCTGCTACTGCTGCACTCTCAGCTGACGGACAGGTGCGGCGCACACACACACACACGGCGCGCAGCGCTGGGCTTTAAAGAGAGATGTGCCGAGTTGCCGGCAAAGTGTGCACGAGAGTATAGGGCTGCTGCTGCGCTGCTGACGGTCTGCTAGGCTGCTCCCACGGATTAGGCGGTGCTACTGCTGCTGCTGATGATGATGATGCTCTACTGTGTATAGCTTAGCGGTGCAGTAGTGTCAGACGACTCGGTCAGACACATCCACACTCATACACACTGATATACACAAACACACAGAATCTACACACGTCCTGTCACTGCACTAATATATTTATGTAATATCTCGTCGCGAGCTGAGACTATGTGTTGTATACTTCGACGAGAGGATGACGATGAAGACAGGCACAGACTAGGTGACGACGACACCGACGGTACAGACGACTGCAGAGGAGGAAGGTGTGCTCACGCGAGAGAGAGATGGATTCGTGCAGTAGTGCTAGTGCGTATGCACTCGGGGATTATTCTTCGCGCACTCGACACTTAGCTGCTGCGGCTACTGCTCTCGACGATGACAACTACGACGCTGGCGGCGACGGCGCGACTACTACACTGGATGGGGGCCTAAAAGCGCCTCGCTGCAGCCCTGCTCTGTGGCTGCTGCTGCTGCTAATGTTTCTGCTGCTGCTGCTGCTACTCGCACTTGCACTCTTCTCTACTCTCCTAAGGGGCAACTACTACAGGGCGAGAGCGCAGCTCCACTCTCTCTCTCTCGCTCTTCCTCTTCCTTCCTCACACACACACTCTCTCTCTCTACACACACCTCGGCTGCGCTGCTGCTGGGCTACTGCTCGACGCGCTCAGCGAGAGGTTCGACGCGACACTGCTGCGCCGCGCGCGCGCGAACCTCGGGCGGGGGACGACGACGGTGGCGGTGGCGGCGGCGGCGCGGCGCGGCAGCACACGGCGCTTGCGCGTGCTCGCGAAAGAGCGAGCGAGAGAGAACGAGAAGAGGAGAGAGAGGAGGAGAGGACCGCCGTCGACCGCCTCTGCCGCCGCCGCGAGTAGAGCTCTCTCGCTGTGCATGCATGCTTGCCTGTGCCGCGCGGGCCGGCCGCGCTTCTCGCACACGCGAGCGAGCGAGCAGTTCTGCAGTGCAGTGGGCTGCAGCGGCAGTGAGACAGAGAGAGAGAACGACGGAGACGAGTGCAAGTAGTAGTAGTGAGGGCTGCTGCTGCAGAGAGGCGCAGCCCGACCACCCGGCCGCCTGCACTACTGTGCAGCGGGTCTATAGGTGTGTGTGTGTGTAAGAGAGTGAAACGGCCCAATTGACGTGAGCTGGGTGTGTAGATCCGTTTAGTTGGAAGAAAACGTTTTTGTCGTGAGAATGCGTGTGTTTTCCGCAGTACGGATGAAGCTAGTTTTCGGAGGGTAAATATATATTTGTGTAGGTGGATTTTTTTTAGAGAGCATTACATTGCGAATATGTTCGTTTATTTTTGCGTGCGGGTGAAGGAACGCACTTTACATTATTGTAATTGCGGCTGGAGAGGAAATTTAGCGAGTTCAATTACAAAGACGTTTTTATATCTTCTGTCAAAAGAAACGGTGGCTTTTTCTGTTCTCCTGGTACTAGCGTAAAATGACAAAGATATAAATGTTATGTCCATTAAGGTGGTCTGCGAAAGTATGAATGTGAAGGTTAAAAACTATTCCTGATGTTGTACTTTGCGTGGGGATTTAAAACAATAAAAGATTAATTCATTCTAAGTTGGCTGTGACTTATATCTAAGGTTCAATGGGATGATTCAAACTGCTACTAGACTTTTAGATCAATATTTCGAACTTGTAGCTAGAGGTTTATAAAGTCATTAAATGCCCTGGTAGAAAATTAACCATATTTTATAGCTAAGGTGTTAATTAAATGGAAGCAAAAATAATATAATTCTTATGACGTGTAAATAACACAATTTAGTTCGGATTGGTACATAATTATGAAATACAAGCAATGTTCGGTTTTAGCCATAAAGTTAACTGTTAAAATTTTAACAGGGTTATTTTCTTTAAAATATTTATGAATAAATAAAAAACTAAAATATTAGACCTATCCTAAAATCTAGTAAAAAGAAATAACGTAAAGAAGCTGTTTTCTGTAAAATATTGAGTAGAAATTATGCTTATTTTTAAAGTGGGAAATAACAATAAATTATGGCAATTAGGATAACAATCAAGCTAATTAGTCTATTAAACAATATTAATTTCGGCAAAATTATGCAGGAAACAATTTCATATTACAATTATGTCTCTTCCAACGAAATATTATATAATACAGTAACGTGTTTAAATGAATACCTCACTTGTTGTTTTTTTATATTACGAATCTCGTGATTTTCACTACGCACCCCGTACGGTATACGGGTACACACCCACGTTGATTAATTTCTTATATCTCCTTCAAACTTCATTAAAATATCTCGTTACATATGCACCCAAAACGCGAAATCTCATCCCACCAACTCTTACCATCAGCCAAACCATCATCCACAACTAATATAGAAATCGCTATACCGAAACTCCGGGAAAATCAAATTCACAACTCTCCCAAGAATATATACATACACACATCACGCGCGGAAAACCTGCTCGAAGTCGCGCTCGCGTTATAAATATTAACGAGCGGTCGCGGCATAACGGCATATTGTCTCCGTAGATGGACGCTACGTAGCTACCAAGGCCGTGCGCGAAAGCGCCTCGCGCGGGAGAGAAAAAATCGCGATGCAATTAATGAATGACTCATTCAGCGACGGCCGACCTAACTAATCAGCGTTGCGCAATAGGCAGCGCAAGTCCGAGCGAGCGTCGCTTTTTGCGTAGACAATTCGTCTTGTATCGCTGATGCATGTATATAATATGTATATGGATGAATGGATTGTCTGGTAGAACTTTACGAGTTTCGTTGGGGATTGGGTGAAACTAAAGTTTGAGGGAGGGTATAGGTGTGAAAAGGATGTAAATATAGCTGTAGAGTTTACTATGTTTGCTTATCTAATGCTATTTTTTCTTCAATGAGTATAAGAGTGTTATGTAACAGTTGTTAGGCATGTTTTACCGGTATTTATGAGAAGAAGAAGTAGTATAGCTTTTTCGGGAACTGAATAATTAACATAATAACAGTGGTAACACACAAAACGGTACAGACCGTTAAATAAGTTATTATTTTTACATTGTTATTTTCAACTACAATTACCCTGGTAGAAAATTAACCAGCATTTCTGCCTAAGCAGCTATAAATTAGCTATATTTCTTAGCTATAAATAAGCTACTCTGTTAACTAGCTAAAATATATACATATATATATATATACATATATATATATATAAATTAACTAATTTTTATAGCTAACAATTGCTTAACCTTTAAAAGTATTGATTTTTCTTTAGAAATTAGTCTAGACATGGAAACGCGTACAGTATCGTCCAGATGTTCGGTGTGAATATACTGAAAATAAACTGTAAATAAACTGAAAACTAGGTAATTTCTGGTTAACATTTTTACCAAGGCTTAAGCATATTATAGCTAGATTAACGAGATTAACGATATTCTGAAAATTAGCTAATTTATAGCTAGAATTTGGTTAAGATTTCTACCAGGGTAAAAGTAAATTTTTTATAAATAAAGTACAATTTACAGTATGTATTTGTTTGAAAAATCACTTTATAACGTAATATGAAGTTTAAAAGCATTATGAAATATTTTTCAAAGTAAAAAACATTCTCCGTAAAAAACTGTTATCTTTATTTTGAAAAACCGAAAGTTGTCGTTGACATCCCGTGTTTTTCTAATCCGTAGCTTCTCATTGGAAAAGCACAACAAGGGAAAGTTTGGCTCCAAAAATAATATTGTGACCTTAGCTTCGAAAAAATCTCTCTCTCAGAGTGTAGCATTCAATACGTCACTGTCAAGATTTCAAAGTTACTATATATATGAACCTTCACGGACAAGACAAAAACTCCGTGATATATTAACGACATAAAACGAACCAGCGTGGAACTATAGCTTACAAGTACACTTCATTATTCTTCCCGAGCATCTTTAAATTAATTTAGGGTTTTGTTTGGTTGCTGCTATACGACAGTTCTTCGAGAAGTTTTTACACGACATGCGCCAATTTTTTGTTTGCCCTTTAACAGAATCTTTTAAAACTTGAACTTTTACATTCAAAAACCAAAACTTTGTTATTATTTAAAAAAAAAAGGTTATTACGCAATACTAATATTGCATCGAAAAGAGTAACAACGCGTAACCATTACAAAATCCGTCGAAAACCTCTCTTACGTAATCCCAAAATCCACTCTCCATCTCCAAAATAGTCGCCCAAAGCCCCGACGCGCGTATAGAACAGAAAACACAAGTCCCTATACCACCACACTCACTGCCTCGCCCGTGCATAGCTCTCGCACCCATTCAGCTTTGTCGCGGGTGGGCGCGTCACACGCACGCGCCGCTCATTCATCGCGTCGCGGGAAACTCTCCCACGACGCCGTCGCCGCCGCGCGAGCTTCGCATAATACACACACACACACGTATATACGTCTACATACACATAGTCATCGACGACGGCGGCGGCGCGGTGGTGGCTTACAAATGAGCGCTCGCGTTCTTGAGAATTTGGCACTTCACCTGTCGCGCTCGCGTTTAGTTTAATTGGCCGGTGATCTAGACTCGTCAGCGTTGCAGTCGTGATGACCGCGTTAGCCGAGAGAGAGAGAGAGAGAGAGAGAGAGAGAGAGAGAGGCATACAAAGGATGGCTCTCTGAGTGACGCAAGTCGCGCCGCGAGCTCGTTGACAAATTACGCGTACGAGCTTTGTGTTCGTGTGTGTGTGTGTGTGTGTGTGTGTGTGTGTGTGTGTGTGTGTGTGTGGAGAGAGGGTTTTTGCGAGCTTTTGATGGTTTGGAGAGGAGGATAGTGGAGAGAGGTGTGAGGTTTTGGGATCGGTCGAGGATCGTGATTTTATCATTTTTTAAAACAAAAAGGGACATCTTTACGAGGAATCGGTGTGTATGGTTGAGAAACGCTTATCTACATTACCATGAAATATACTTGGTTGCAGAAGTACTGTTATAAGTGTACTGTTTCAAAATTATTTCCACGATCTTAAGTTTAAACCTACTGAATATGTAAGAGGAGAAGCAGTTATATGTAATGAATGAAATATTCAATTTCTAATATTTTTTCATTCGTTAAATGAAACTTGTTGGTATTTAATAAAGAACATAATTATAAACAGAATCTAAGCTGATTTAAAAAAAAAAAATAAATTAATCTAGAGCTTGCATAGATTAAATCATGTATAAAAGCTGATAAATTCAACTTAAATTTAATGAGTAGAAACAGCATTTTATCAGTAGAAACAGTCAATTTAAAAGCACCATATTTTACCACATCCATTCAACCTAATTGCACATTAGAAGCCCGGCAAAAATCCTGCCCACAAATTGACTTAAAAGGGTGCAATTAAGAAACTACATTTCCCCACGCACATCCTCAAATTACATCCGCAAAGTACCAGATCAAACCGAACATTCGGCCTGAACCTTCTCCTCACCTCCCATGCACCAAGCTGTGTTTCTGTGTATGCCTTGTACTTTTCCGATAAACCCTCATCTCTCTTATGCACCTTGAACCCGCGGCGCCTGCGCTTCCCTGCACTCACACTCCTCGCATACACACATATACGCATACACACGTGAGGCGAGAGAAACGCGCACGCGAATTCACACAGACTGCACTCGGAATTTCCGTGCAGTACGGGGCAGCAGCGCTCGCTCGCGTGCCCGGCGACAATTGCCTCGGTCAGTCTTCGCTCTTCCCACGACCCCGCGCGCTCGCGCGAACCGTAGGCGCCACTCGTTCCGCGATTCGCTCCACTAGCGACGGCAAAAATGCGAGGAAGAGAGAGGGAGGGAGGGAGGGAGATAAAGGTATGCTGCGGCGGGAGGTGGAAACGGAGAAAGAGAGACAGCGATGCGTATATATGCGCTGCGAGAGGAGAGAACTGCAGCTGCTGCGGGTTCGGGTGCCCAGAGCGATGCGCGCTGAGAGATAATCATTGCGGAGGAGAAGAGGAGTAGAGTGTGGGTAGCAGTCGATATGGGATTTGATTTGACGTGGTTAGGTGGCTTTTATTTCGCGGCGATTTTTGAAATACGGGAGGTTGCCGTCGTGAGTGAGACATTGGCACGATGTTGCTGGAAAGGTGGATTAATAAGATGAGTGTTATTTGTGTAATGCGCGGAATGAGCTCGAAGTTTTTGAATCTTTAATTCAATGCATTATTCAAGTTGCAAGTTACAATAGTACACGAAGAGAAAAAGTCTTGGAAAAATTACAAAAAATCTTGGAAAAATTGCTAAACTGTCAAGTATCGTAATCACGGACTAATGCATCTATTAATTTCAAAAAAGCGAAAAAATTATTTATTGTCAATTTATTTTCAACTAACTAAGGTAAAGGAGCCAGTACTGGTACAGTTTTAACCATACTTTTTTTATAATCTTTTCTATTACCAAAACTAAACATAATACATGAAAACTAATCACCTCATCAGATAGCTCGTGTCTCAAGGTTTATTAAAGAAAACAAAAAAATCACACTTTTCATCGCTGATGTATTAAAAAAATTGCATTAAAAAAGAATAACTATCGACTGGTGTAGTGGGACACGCTAATTTATTCGGAACCAGTAGTGGGACGCTCGTTCAAACCCAATAGTGGGATTATACTTTTAAATTTGTCTCACTACTGTGCCATGGGAATTAAGAGGCATCTAGAGTGAGACAAAGATTTCGCTATACGCACTTCTGAAACATAATCTCGAAAAATTTGTATTATGTTATGTATTAATTTAAGGACTAAATCAACAAAATAAAGAAGTAACCACATAGTTAACACCATAAAGAATGCTAATAAATTAACGTAGTTATCGTCTTAACCGTTTATTTTAGATTTGTTGCTGTGGTCCCACTACTGGTTCCAAAATTGACTTTCTCCCAGTACTGGGTTCTTTACCTTATTCATATATCGACGCTCCTTACGAAAACTAGCATAATTCAGGTTCCGACGAACACTGGTCTATTTCAGCATTTGTAGCGAAGACTGTGGCACGTACTATTTATTGATTTGCAGAGAAGACTAGCACGTTCCAGTGTTTGTGACGATAACTAGCACGTTTCGCGAGGTTGCGACGAAAAATAGCACGTTTCAGATCACCTGTGTGATGAGCGCGTATGTGTGATGAGTCTAAATTACGTTCGTAATTAGTGTAAACTCTGTAAAGTATATAATCTATTGACGTACGGATATTGCGGATATTGCGGCGCTGAAATTAAGCAGTGGAATGGAAAATTACGTAATATAAGCCCTAGTTTGCTAGCACGCAAGGTGAGCTCACTCCCTTTCTCTGGAGGTCTATCGGATAAAGAATCTACGATAATCTAACTAAACATAACTACAGTATCTACGGCAATATAACTCAATGTCCACTCTTCAGAATTAAAACGCCAACCTTGCAAGCCAAGCATCCATCGCTGGCCTAGTATGATCCAGCTGGAATTTTTATCCATGGATTCATATTTATTCACTCCGACGACAAAGTGCTAGTTTTCGCCGCAACCTTGTGAATCACGATACTTTTCGTTACAAACTCGCGAATCGTGCTACTTTTCGTTACAATCTCGCGAATATTACTAGCATTCGACACAAGCTCGTGAATGATGCTAGTTTTCAGCACAAGTTCGCAAATTGTACTAGTATTCGGCGCAAAGTCGTAAATAATGCTAGTTTTCGTTGCGTTCTTCTCCAAAAATTATTTGACACGTATTTTTTAATTTTTTTATTTCATCAAAATTTCATGCGTTCAGCGATGCCGAACAATTCCGAGAAAATTCTTACTTAGAAAAAAAATTTTTCACTGTAATTTTCAAACTGCTATACTGTTTCACCAGTTTTTTAAGCTTTTAAGCGTGTAACACATAATTTCACTCAGTTTTGAGCCCTCTTTCACGTCCTTTATGTTATTTTTAAAAAAATAAAAAATGCACGAGTCATGCACTTTTTACTGAAAAATGCACGTTTTAGAAAAATGCAATTTTTCTTTTGCTCAATTTTCTTTTATCGTGATAGAGGACGTAAATATCTATCTAGATGTATTTGTGAGATTCAGGGGATTTGCGCTAGGATACCGATCACTAATGAGATAACACACAAATTTTTCACGCTTAACGCTTATATGTATATAGTGATATAACAATGATATAACAGTCAATATAAAGATGTTTATCTTTGTGCGTACGTAAGTAATACACATGTATATGCGCCTACTTGTATGAGTTTATGTACTAATACATTTGTCCGCTAGATGACTATCGTTTGACTTAACATTTACCAAAAAAACTTCGGTTTCTGCTATATACCACACCTCTAGTCTTTTTAAAAACTATCATCTTTTTGAAAATTATTACATATTTACACCTTATCAACTCAATTACGATGTCTCAATATTACTCAACGGAGAGAATCAAATGTGCAGATTTTTTACATAAACACAACAAAATCTGTTACAAATCTAGTTTCGTATGTTTCAAACAACTTGAGTATCTTGCTCATCCATTGAAGCACCTCTGTCCTGATTTACCTTTGACACCCTCTACATATCTGTGTAAAGATTGTTAAAATCGTGCTTTAGAATTGGTGAGTAGCACTGACAATGAATTTACAACAGATAATGAAGTTACCGATAACGTAGTCGATAAAGATGAAGATTTTTTACCAAGTAGTCCAGAACGCATCGAAGAATTTAATAATGAAATAAGTACATCTTTCTTAGGTTCTGTATCGCCTCTTAAGAGAAAAAATCTTATACGTGAAAAAACACTTGGAAATTGCGTAAAAAGGAAGAAAAAAAATATTCTTTCAACATTGTCTAATACCCTCGATGTGAAGTTGAACAATGTTTATGACGTTTCTATAAAAGCAAACGAATCAACTGTATGCTTTTGTACAGAATGGGTACAAAATGTTGGTTTAGCCTTGCAAAAGTCTTCTACGGTATCAAAAAAAATAAAAATTCTGACTTTGCTACCCTCAATCTTAACGAAAAATGAAATTTCATCCTTATTTTCAGACACAACAATATACGTGATAGAAAGAGCGAAAAGTCTTGCACAAGAAAAGGAAGTTTATTCGAAACCAGAAGCATACGCAGGAAAAAAATTGTTATGGAATATTATATAAATGATGATTTTAATTGTTCAAGACAGAGTCCTAATAACAGTGACGTTATTACCGTTAAAATAAATGATAAAAAAGAGAAGAAAGTTAAAGGTTTTCTTATTCGAAATCTGAAAGCAACGTATAAAGCAACGATTATATTTAAAAATGATTATCCCGAATTAAGAATTGGCAAATCGAAGTTTTATATAGTTTGAGACCAAAATATGTCTTACTTAGCCCCATCAAAGAAGTTTGTCTCTGTATCTATTGCGCAAATTATAATTTATTTCTTACGAGCTTAATTAATTTCAGAGGGAGTAACGTGACAGAGTTGGATGAAATTCGGTTACAAATAATAAACGCAACAATGTGTTCTGAGCCATCTGATTTATGTTATTTACAAGAATGTAACATTTGTCCAGGTAGTAACGAAATTACGTTTCATGTTCTAAAACTGCAAGATATAAAAGGCACAGAAGAAATTACATATTTGTGGGATAATGGAAACTTGATTAGAAAAACAATGTCAATTTCTGCTCTTAAAGATGAACTTTCGGTTTGGACCATGAAGGTTAGTACTCACATGTATGTAAAAAATATATAACGTAAAGCTATAAAAGCAGAAAGAAAAAATGCTAAAAAAAACCCACATTATTTAGTTCTTCAAATAGACTTCACTGAAAACTGGACTGTGATTCATAATAAAGCTGTTCAAGGAAATCATTGGGTTAATGATCAAATTTCTATTTTCACAGCAGTGTCTTCTCAAGGAGATTCGACACAAAGTTTCGCAGACATAAGTGATGATGGAGAACATGATTCAGCGTATGCTTTGCTAGCAGTAGAAAAAATTACAACCTAAGTACTTGAAAGAAAATTGTTGCGATTCAATAAAAAAACCGCTGCCAATTCATTTGCACGTAGCTTCCTCCAAATTAATGTATCGTTCCTATATGTATAGTATATATTTGAAATATAAAATATATTTATTCATTATACTTTTTTTTCAATGGTTTAATTCATTAATATTTAAAAAATTGCTATCTAACCTGAGATCAACTTACTCACATTTTCAAAATCATATATGAGAAATTCTCAGGAACTTTTACTTTTATGTCACTCTTTTTTTTTAAGCAATTTATTGCTGCTATTAGCGGTGCGTGAGAAGCACATGAACCAGACAGGGTATAAAAGCTTCAATTTTTACGTAGAAAACCAATCCTGTAAACCATATTAGTGTGCCACGCTTGCCCAATTCGGAGCATATAAAAAACTGTCGAAAAAGGTCTACTTTTGAAAAGTTGAGTTTTTTCGATAGTTTTTTATATGCTCCGAATTGGGCAAGCGTGGCACACTAATATGGTTTACAGGACTGGTTTTCTACGTAAAAATTGAAGCTTTTACACCCTGTCTGGTTCATGTGCTTCTCACGCACCGCTAATAGCAGCAATAAATTGCTTAAAAAAAAGAGTGACATAAAAGTAAAAGTTCCTGAGAATTTCTCATATATGATTTTAAAAATGTGAGTAAGTTGATCTCAGGTTAGATAGCAATTTTTTAAATATTAATGAATTAAATCATTGAAAAGGTCTATTTTTGAAAAGTTGAGTTTTTTCGACAGTTTTTATATGCTCCGAATTGGGCAAGCGTGGCACACTAATATGGTTTACAGGACTGGTTTTCTACGTAAAAATTGAAGCTTTTACACCCTATCTGGTTCATGTGCTTCTCACGCACCGCTAATAGCAGCAATAAATTGCTTAAAAAAAAGAGACATAAAAGTAAAAGTTCCTGAGAATTCCCCATATAATAACTCAATTTTTTACATTATAAATATATTATTATTCAATAATTGTGTATATTGTATCTTTACTATAAATAATTGTGTACATATTATAAAAATTGAAATTATACTTCTAATTTTTATTTTTTTAATGGTCCGTTATAATTTTCGTCATCCTCTTCTTTTATTTTGAATAAAATATGGTTGATTGTTAATTCTATCATTTTTTACACCATCTTAATAAAAAAAAAAAGGCAAATAAAATATTATTTAAACACAAATATCAGTAGCAGCTAATAAAAACATTTACATAACTTTGTAAAGGCAAAATTAGTGTATATATAATTATATGCCCGTGAACCATAAACGTTTAAATTTTAAAATATTTATCTCAAAATTAAGTGAGGGTAATTCGTACTATATTCACTCCTTAAATCGTGATTATTCGAAAAATTAGTTCAAACAAGTTTAAACTTTAAAATTTTTTATCTCAAAATTGAGAGAGGGTAATTCTTATTATATTCACTTCAAATCGCGATTATTCGAAAAATTAATTCAAACTCAGAATAATTGGCCAGCGTATCTAACTAATTTCATATTTCTGGAGAGCTCGCTGTAAATTAACATTAATAAAAAACACAAGCAAGTAAACAACACGCTCGCGTATCGCGCGTCATTTCCATTTTCTAGTAACATATACATAAAACCGTTCCCGAAAAATTACGATTTGAAAAGAGGGCTAGAACAGTTTTAACAGCTTTAACCTCAAATATCTCTGAAATTTATTAACTAATTCTTTTACTCTAACAATTCATGTCATAAATAATATACAAACTCTACACCTCCATCAAATCTACATCTCCATCAAATCTCAAAGTAATTAAATTTTACTCTAGTTATTGTGCGACATAGAAAGTCATTTCCAGAAATACCAAAATTTTAAATACCAAATATCTCAAAAACTAACCATATAATCTGGATGAAATTTTACATAGGTATTGCCTATATCACATACAAAATAGTCTATAAATTTCAAACTGATACATTAAGTTGTCATTGAGAAATTACGATTTTGAAAAATATATAAAAAAATTTTAACCTTAAATATCTCTAAAAATTATGAGACAATTCTTTTACCTAAAGAACTTATACGATAAACATAAAAACTCTACATCTCCACAATATTTCAACATGATTAAACAATTTTTTTTCTCTAGTTATCATGCGACAAAGAAAATGACTTTGCAAAATACGAAAATATTAAATATCAAATATCTCAAAAAGTAATCAAACGATCTTGATGAAAATTCGCACATAAATTATCTATATCACAAAAAATTATCTATATCACACAGAAAATTATCTATAAATTTGGAGCTGATTCATCGAACTGTTCTCGAGAAATTACGATTTGAAAAAAAGGTTAAGAAAATTTTAACCTCAAATATCTCTGAAATTTATTGATCAATCGTTTAGCCCAAAGAACTTAGCCGAGAGCTATCCAAAATCTACCTCTACAAGGAATTTCAAAGCGATTAAGTCAATTTTACTAAAGTAAACGTGCTTCATGCAAAACGCATTTTTTTCATTTTTTTATTTTTTTCTCAAAAACTAGTCAACAGAATGGATTCAAATTTTTACAGATTACAGCTATTTATATTCTGCATTATCATGACTTTTTTCAAAAAAATTGGCCGTTTATTATTGAAGTTATAAGCTTTAAAAAAAAACACGTTTTGTTAATAACGAAAGAACCACAGTAGCTAATGTAATTTTTTTTAAATATAGATTTTTTTATGCTCTTACGAATGCTATTTGTCCGATTCAAATATCTCAATGTTATCATTAAAAAAACGCAAAAATGAATTTTGCGAAAATCGAAAATTCGAAATAAAACAAAAATGCATCGGCGAATCAAAAAGAGGATTTCCTTCCCCCATTCACACAAGAAAAACAAAAAAAAATGAGACCTGCCCGGTTAAAATCGATCGAATAGATCCTGAGATAAAATGGTACACACACACACACACACACACACACACACACACACACACACACACACACACACACACACACACACACACACACGCATGCATACACACACATCCATACAGACATTTTCTAAAATCATGTGATTCGAACTTCTATCACCTCTATTCGTGTTTCTAGAGCGATTTAACGAAACTTAAAATTTGACTATTACAAAGCTTCCTCTAGGAATGATTGTTCTCTGCTACTGGGCACGGCAAAGAATCTGTAATAGATGGGGTGTGTGGACTTATAACGCATTATGCTACTTTGCATGCATAATCTTCGAGAGCTCCATGAAAAATCCATTCAAAATGCTAATGATTTTGTAAAGCACGTTCAAAAATATACAGATGCAATTAAAATAATACATTTACAAAGCGTTGACGTAGAAGAGTTTAGAAAAGTAAAAAATGTTGATTGGCTTGCTACTCTTAAGTATCCTGGAATTCAAAAAACTTATTTATGGATTAAAGAAACATGTAATAATAAAGTACATTGTTTGCCAGCAAATACTGCTGATCGTCCACTTACTGAAGTAAGAACAATGAAGCAGAAAAACAAAAGTAGTTATAAAAATAAAAAATCTAATAGACAAAAATAAAAAATAAAATACATACTTATGTGTACCTGTATATTACTTACGCACAAAGATAAACACCATTATATTGACTGTTATATCATTGACTACATATAAGCGTTAACATTGAAAAAATTTTTTTCTGACTAAGAATTTTCTCGAAATTTTTCGGCATCGCTCATGAACGCATGAAATTTTGATAAAACAAAAAAATTAAAAAATACGTGTCAAATAATTTTTGGAGAAGAACATAAATATTTTAATTTCAAAATGATAGGTGACATAGGCATACGTGGACCATCTGATTTGAGATGGATTCGGCCTTATAGCCTTTTAAATCTAAAATTTTAGAGTTACGTAAAATTTAAAACGTTTCTGGGATTTGCTCATATACAACAATACAATATGTAAATTAACCACAACGAAAGCTTCTATTGTCGTTAAACTATCTCTAAAATTAAGTTTCTTATGTTTAATTTGATCATTTACCAGTGTATTCTGGAATATCTTATAACACCCTTTGATTACGAAGTTGCCGTTATGCAATCTTTCTAAATTTTGAATTAAATTCGTTAGCTTAAACTATCCCTCTCTACAAGCACAGCCGGAACTATAAATAAATAACCTACTCTCGCCAAACACACCTCCAAATAAACCAACACTCCACTATCCCCAAAAAAATCTACCTCACCTCTCTCCCTCACCCGTTAACATCCTCGCAACAGGGGCCAGGTCAGCACACGGCGCGCGTTCCTGCACATCGGGATGCAGCGCGCGTGTTATCGTCCTCCCACGCGGCTGGACGACAAGCGCGCGCGATCCATCCTAGAGTGAGCGAGAGAGAGAGAGAGAGAGAGAGAAACTGGCAATCGGGGACACGTCTAATCCTTAATGATGCTCCCGCGGGCATCGGGAATCTGCCAATCACCGCCCCGGGAGCCGATCAAGAGCGCCTCGTCTCTAAGACGACGACAACGCCGCCGGCAGCTCCTTACGCCGCTAATACCCGCGGGAATGCGCGCACGCGGCGTGCGTGAGCGATTTGACAATTGTGTTGGGGAGAGAGCTAGCTGTGCCGGCCAGGAGAGCTGCTTTTCGGGCTGTGTGATGGGAGTGTATGGAAATGATAGGTGAATTTATATTGATAAATTGTAGTGAATATAGTTCTATTGTTTTGGCAAAGAAAAGGATTATTGAGATTTAATGTTGGAATAATTATTGCTTACAGATTATTGAAACCTTTACATGTTGGCATTTTTTAAACTGAAGTAGGTTTCATGAAAATAGATTCTCTTTTTATATTTTTACTGCAAAATTATCTTTTACATTATTTCTTCATGGTATATTTTCATTTTATAATAATTTTCATATCTCTTATGTAACTCTATATGAAACGTTTTGTACGAGCATTTAAAAACTACTAATACTTTTTATAAAGTTTAAATAATCGCATTAGTGCTGCTAGAGTGAGCAACTAAGATACCATAAAGCCTATAAAACTTATGCAATAAATCATAATTCCCATTAACCACGCTCTGCACTTATGAACTTTTATAGCCGCAAAATAAAGATAAGTTGATTAAATTTAAGTCACATTCGCGGCAAAGAACTCTTGTAAAAAAACTATTTAAAAAACTCTCTGCGCTTTTTACTATCCAGTATATCCAACATTAAATACAGACCTTATGTACACCATATGCAATAAAAATTTCTAAATATAAAATTTTGTTATACCCTAAAACTTTACAGTCTACTCTCCACATCAAGCCGCGCACTACCCATACCGCAGCTTTAAAAATTATTCAAATGCACTGCGATATCAACTGTAATTACTTCACTATTAGCGCGGCTAGCTTGCTGTTTCTCTCTCTCTCTCTCTCTCTCTCTCTCTCTCTCTCTCTCTCTCTCTCTCTCTCTCTCTCTCTCTCTCTCTCTCTCTCTCTCTCTCTCTCTCTCTCTCTCTCGGCCATCGCAAACAAACGTACCCCCCACGGTCTGTCTCTTTCGTGCCCTTATTAATCACTGGCAATTAACCAACAGCCAGCAATTAAACTGGCCCGATAAATTCTCAAAACCACTGCCCTTGTTCGTATAACAAAACGCTCGCTCTCCCCGTCACCAACCACCTATATATATCCATCCCGACATATCACACACGCGCGCGCATACACACACGTAACACACATTCTCTCTCTTCAAGACAGCGTATATAATGTATATAGAAGAAAAGACGCGCATTTTATTTGCAGTGTGCAACACAAGCGCACGAACGTTTCTCAAAGCGCTTTTTGCACCGCGGCGCGTGTGAAATCCTGCGCTCGCGCTTCCGCGAGATAAAAAAGAATACATTTGAAATTCAGCGGTGCTGTCCGTCTTCCTCTCTTTCTCGCTCGCTCCCTTGCGTTCGTGCAAAATGCTCTCGAGCGCGTAGAGCGGGCGAGAGAGAACGAGAAGGCAATTACGGAGTCCGGTTCGTTTGTAGAGCACACGCGGCTGCTGCTGCCGAGGTAAAAAGCCTTCCGACTTCGCGCCTTAGCCCTCGACACCTGCAGCGCCAGAGCCGCTTTTCACCGAGTGGCGCGCGAGTCGGACGTTTACCTAGCCGTCCTTCTCTTTTATTTCTAGCCTCGTTCGTTATTATCTAATTATTTCTCGACGGCTATGGGCTCCGCAGCGTGTGTAAGGAAAAAGCACGGAGGTGCGGAAGGTTGCTGTTAGAGAGGTAAAGATGGAATTGAACCTTTTCGCCAGTATTTTCCAGTCAATTTAGTATATGATATGATAAATTATTAAAATTGTGAGAAAGCGTATAACAGCCCGCGCAAAAAAATGAAGACTGGCCAATATATTGCTCGGGAAGTAGGCAATATATGGGATATGTGACTTCCCATACACAGCCAATATATCTCCATATAGCGCTCCATACTGTTTTCCCATATGTGAGATGCAATTACAATTACCAGCAATGAACATAAATACAATTTACATTAAACCGACTAATAACGAGGAAATTCTTTAAATAATTGATAACATGAAAATAAAAAATGGTGGGGTAGATAACATTACTACCAAAACACTAAAAATATTATCACATCAAATTGTTAATGCGCTAACACATATCTTTAATCTTTGTATTGAAAAATCAACATGGCTTCAAGCGCTTTAAACAGCTGAGGTAGTTCCTATTTTGAAATCTGGTAGTAAAATGGATACATCAAACCATAGACCAATATCTCTAATTTCTAACGTAGCAAAGATATTTGAAAAAATTGTATATGTTCGTTTACAATCATTTTTGGACTGTAATAATTTGTTAGCGCAGAATCAATTTGGATTTATAAAAAGGAAAGGTACCAAAGATGCTCTTAGTTACTTAATGAACATAATCTATAAGAAATTAGACAAAAGTAAACCAATAGCTATTGCATTTTTAGATCTAGCAAAAGCTTTTGATACTGTCAATCATGCTATTCTTTTAGACAAATTATATAATTATGGAATAAGAGGTAAAGCGCATGCACTTATATCTAACTATCTTAGTAACAGAAAACAAAAAGTAAGAATAGAAACAACTGAAAGCTATTATGAAACGATAACTACAGGTGTGCCACAAGGTACTATACTAGGGCCACTCTTATTCATAATTTACGTAAACGATCATTTACTAATTTTTTCATAGTGTCATTAGCTATGGAAATATTGCATGGGGTGATGCACATAAAAACAACTTAAAATTACTACAAAACATCCAAAATAGGATTTTTAAAATTGTAAACAAAAATATTTTCAATCGAGACAATCCCTTGAATCAAAACAAATTTTTGCTTACGAATGTGTAACGTATCATTATAATGAACTTAAGAATTTATACTTAACATCGACTAGCAAAACTAGAAATAAATTTATAATACCACCAAAGTGTTCGAAAACTGTTTGTGATAAAGATAACTATGTCAGAGCGATACAAGTATTTAATTATCTTCCGAAATCTAATCCAAATCTTAAAGTTCTAGATATCGCAAAAAATTATAATAAGAAAAAGCTAAAAATATGGATTGGTACTAATATATTCTAGAATTTAAAAAAAAAAAAATAAATAAATAAATAAAAATTTAACTTTCCAGAATGGGTGATATAATCAACTGTGGACCAAATATATTATTTATAGTGGAATCTTTTATTCCATGCTTAGTTTGTAAGTTCTTAAGATTTTTTAGTTTTAAGTACACCGGACCTATATACAGGTAGCTATGTCTACCTCTATTGGATGTTTGCTGCTTCAGACATGTAACTATATCCTGAAGTAAGCAATAACATGTAATACAACATGTACTACTCTGGTTTAAATAAAATAAATAAATAAATAAATAAAATAATACGAGTGAAAATGAATAACAACAAAAAATGCAATTATTTGTTAAAAGTTCGCCTCTCGCAGGGTTAATGTATGAATAAATGAATTATTTAACATCTATTGTTTTTTTTTAATTTTTTTTCTACTTTCCACATTTAATTAAATTATATATGCGGCATTGCCAATATATGGTCAGTATATTAATGAAGTTCGGTAAATATTCTTCATGCTGAATATTTTGCCAAAGCTTATTGATTTATTTTTTGCTATACTTCCATTTCCAATATGACTTAAAATATATCTATGAATGGGTGACGAATTGCCAATACATGGGAAAAATATTTCTAAAATTCTATAAATATTTTCCTGACCAATACATGGGCCGTACGTCATCCCACATATGGAAAAACTCTACAAAGCGCTATATGGATACATATCGGCCATGCATGGGAAGTGACATATCCCTTATATAAATTGAGCATTCGAGATAATCTATTTTGCCCTCGAACGATCTCGAAATCGCGAATAATTGAATCCGTCTCGAATCTCGAAAGGAAAGAAACAAAAGACGAAACAGTGGCGCGCGTAGCGCGCTGATTAACGCTAGTCTCATATATTGCCCACTTTCCGAGTAATATATTTGCCAGTCTTCAGTTTTTTGCGTGGGAGGTAACATGCAATTTAAAGGTATATGGGGATACGTCGAGTTATTGTTTTCATATATCAGTTTTAATTATTATATTGAAATAAGTACATAATTATTTGAAAAAATTCAATATTTTATCAAATTAATCAAAATTTGACGTAAAAATAATTATATGTATATATAAATCAAAATCGAAAATTTTTCTATTAGTTTTTTGTTCTTTACTCCACATTCCCCTCGTCTAGTTAGTTACTAACTACCTCATGCCATCTCTAAACTCCTTCAATCTCCCTACCTCGAAAGCGCGAAAACAATCTTTTTATCTCGCGCGCATATAGTTCACGATACTTCTCACACTTCGCCCGCGGTGTGTTTTTCTTCTATCTCCAGCATGTGCTCTCGCGTGCACTTATATTTTCTTTCGCTCCATGTCTCAGTCGTCCAGTCCCTCACCCGCTTATTTTTCATTCTCTCTTACGCATTCGGTTTGGATTCTCCTTTCTCTTTTTTTCTCATCATCATCCACGTCATCCTCTACTTTGCATCCCGTTTTTTCATTCCTACGTTGCATTGTACGTCTACCACTTGGTCTTTCTCTCTTTCTCCTCTTCTTCTTCTTCCAAAGAGATTTTTCTCTCCACCTTTATCTCCGTCCGCTTCTCGTTTTTGTGTTCGCCCATCCGCAGTTACTCTTTCTTCTCTCTCTCTCTCTCTCTCTCTCTCTCTCTCTCTCTCTCTCTCTCTCTCTCTCTCTCTCTCTCTCTCTCTCTCTCTCTCTCTCTCTCTCTCTCTCTCTCTTTCTGTCTCTCGCTCTCTCTCTCTCTCTCTCTCTCTCTCTCTCTCTCTCTCTCTCTCATTCATTTCGTTCTCCGAAGCCTCCGCCCAACTTCCTCGCTCGCGCGCTCACCGTTCAAACACCTGCGAGAGTGTTTACTTAGGACGGCACGGCGCGCGCGCTAATTGACTGGTTTCAACTTATTAGTGCGTCCGCCGCGCATTTAAAAAAAGAGGGAGAGAGCGTAACCCCGTCCTCTGCTTTCTTCTTTTTTTTCTCATCATGCTCGTAATTTTACGCCTTTATTTTTCACGCACGACTCAATATTTCGTTTTCCGAGTCTCGCGCGCGTGCGTGCGTTTGTGCGCCCAAGCCGCGCTCGACTTTACATCGTTTGCAGAGACGCGGAGCAAATATGTATACGCAGTGAATTCTACTTTTTAAATAGCTCGAGTGCGGTGTAGATATAATGTACTCGAGTCTCGTCGACGTGGAAGGTTTTCGAGAGAGAGAAGGCTTTAAATTTAATTAAATTTTTATTTTAAAATTACTTGGATTTCAAATTTTTATTACAATTAATTGTTGTTATCATTAAGTGTATTATATAAAAGTACATATAAACATTTGTTAAATGTAGCTAGAGGCATATTTTCACCTTATAAATAAAAATTTGGTTTAAATTTTAAAAACACTTTAATTTTAACTGAATATCATTATAAGCTACACGCAGTTTTTAATGAGAAGATAATATATAAATTAGTGATATAGAATATTATGACATGCTCAAATTCTAGCAGAAATTAGATCTAATATAACATGACAGTTATGAAAATACTATTCATTTCTCAGTCACAATCTGCTGCGGGGACATTTTATACATTCTCTCTATTGTTCGACTCATTTGAAATTCTGATGACTTTTTAAGTAAAAGATTTTTCACTTTATCACTTGAAAGCAGTATCAATTGCAAATGTAGGCTATTATCCGCACGAGATTATTCTTGAAGATAAAGTTACACTTAAAATACTGCATCATCCCTGGTAGAAATGTTAACCAACGGTTGGCAAACTATTTGTCAATTTTTAAATTAAAATCGTCACACCATGATTGTGTTGCTATTATCGACGACGAATAACTATTTATGCATGTGAAAATATTAATTGTTGATGTTTTAAAATATAATCATAGTATTAAATAGTTTTAATTAAATTTCAATGTTAATCTTAAGTAGAAATGCTTCCATTTGATTAACATGTTAATCAACGAAGTTGGTTTATTTTCTACTAGGGATACCTTTTATTATTATCATTATAAAAACATTCTCTTCATTTTCAGTGTATTAAAATTTTAGTTCAAAGAATTGTTGCTAACTAAAGAGATTCCGTTCAGACTTTAAAATATGTTTTTGGATACCAGAAAATGAAAAAGCTACAATTGTACGGTCTAGCGCTTTAAAAAAATCGAGTTACAGACATTTTTAGTGCTATTTTTAAAAATATCGCTAAAAATAGCCCCTACTTGAATCACATAGCCTAGTATGGTCTCAGTGACAAACAAAAAAGAAAATAAAAGCACAAAAAACAAGCATCCATTTTTCTCTAATTTTGAAAATCGAAAATTTTCAATTCTGTCCAAAGTTACGGTAATTCTATATGTTGGTTAATGAAAGTGACTTAAACTATCATATGAATACAAACCTACAAATTTTCACGATTCATCAACATAATTTCGTTGCCCCAAAAATACATCCTATAGTTTGAGTAGCATCCATGACCTATATAAAGAGGATGTGTTTTCTCCTATTAAGGTTACGTAAACGCAAGGCAACATATGACTTTGTAAAGCTCATATCATTAGCAATGACTTTAGTATACTAAAATTAAATCATGATAATTAGTCAGCATTCAATGACATATTAAAGTTAATTTCTTATATTAAACACACTACCTTGATAATCTACTTTCTAAAATAAACATTTCCAAATGCTACGCAAAAAAAGACGTCCGATAACCCATCACACGCACAAAGATACTCCTCTCTGCCTCTCTCTCTCTCTCTCTCTCTCTCTCTCTCTCTCTCTCTCTCTCTCTCTCTCTCTCTCTCTCTCTCTCTCTCTCTCTCTCTCTCTCTCTCTCTCTCTCTCTCTTCACACAATCGCATAACGGGCTCAGCAGCACTGTCGGCAGCCCTAACTCCGCGCAATCGAGCTGGACGCGCATGCTGCAGCACAACGATCCTCGTATAGCAGCAGCAGCACGGTAAACCCGAGGCTCTAGGCGAGGCTGCAGGCGCGCCCGTCGGCTTTTGTGCTCGCTCGATGCGTGCGCGACGTTTCGCCTAATTTTAACGTCAAACTTAATCCCACTCGTCGCTAATGACGGATCGCCGCAGCGCCCGTGAATTACCGAATCGGACCTCGCCCTCTCTCTCTCTCTCTCTGTACGCGCATGCCGCGCATACGCGCCTCCTCTCAATCAAACGTCCGCGATGCTTTGGCGCGCGCGCGCCGGCGCTCCACGAACGAAATCCATCGATCAACTCAATTAACTAATTGCCGCGTGCTGGTGCGCTCGTCTACGTAGCGTAAAAGGGAGAGAGGAGTGGTAGTGCTGGCTCTTGTGTGGGAAGGGAGAGGAGCGAGTGGATGCATTGTCTTTCGGATTGTTCTTTTTTAGAGACGATTCTTCTTTCGTGCTTTTGGAAAAGGTTTGGAAGGATGATGTATCGATGATGAGGTGAAGGATTGTGATGTTGAGGTACGGGATCAAGAGGTTGGTTGTTTAAAGTTTTGAGATTGTAATGCTTATATTAATAAATATATGTTATAAGAGTTTATGTATAATATTGGGTAATTGATCGATGATCTTGAATACATTTTTATGTTTTCCTGTAAGTACAAATAAGAAAAATTTTAAAAATCCCTAAATTATAGTGCAGATTCTATCATGAAAAGAAAATTAGAATCGAATCAGAAGCAGATCAGAGGAAGCTAAAATGTAAAAAATATGCTTTGATCATATACTGAATAACCTATATCAGGAATTTTCAACCATCACGGAAAAGAATTTGGAATCCTGGGATGTCGGAGATTCGAATCAACAGGCATCCAAAAAATACCGTATCTGTACGCGTCCAAAATTTAATGTATAGTCACTTCCAGAATGGAATTGCGTGGACTCGAAGAATTTCAGTTGTGTTCGGATCTCAAAACGGGATGGCAGGGACTCTGAGACTTTCGGCACCGTATGGGGATTCGTCCGTTGGAGTCCTCAGGCCCCCATTCTTGCTATCTCGGCGGTCGACTACGTTCCCCTTCTCTCAACGCTGTCGCGCCAGGATATCGAAGTTGGGGGTTTAGACGTCCAAAGTGGAATTGCTAAAATACAGGAAATCTCCGAGTCTGGAGACGACAGAATTGGAGCTCAGAACATACGTTTTTGAATCGCGAAGACTTCGAAGATATTGGATTCTTGGAGGTTCAACATTTGATGCGCCTTAATTCCAAAGTCGTCATAAAAATTAAGACAATCGATGGTATTGCACGGAGTCCATATGTACCGGAGGTCTGGAGATTCCAAATTTTTTCCGTGCAAACAATTTTATTCGTAATTTTAAAAAGTGGTGTTAGCTTTTCAATAACTTTAATGTAAAAAAAAACGAATATAGCTTTGAAGGCTCTAATAGTACATTATGATACGGGTGTGGAAGGCGATCTCGCTTCGCTCGTAGTGCGAAAAACGTCTCATGCGGTAAAAATCACTTTATGCATCAGTATCATACAGTATTTTATACCACGAGAGCCGAATAATCATATTAAAGTTATGATTTTGAGGTTAGAGTGGTATAAAATAATTATAATGGAGCCATTTTTTGCTAATACAGGTAAAGAAGCAATCCAAACATCAAAGATGCAAAATGGATTTTTTAACAAGATTTTCATCTATAATATTTGAATTTTACTTTAATAATCATACAGATTTGAATTGTTTAATGTATGTATACCAAACTAAAGTGGAACTCATATATGTAGCATTTAAGAATGTATATGTAGGGCAAGGTGATCGGCGATATGGGCATTTTCGCTATTAATAGTACATTTCGATACTACTGCGAGGATTTGATTTTCCCCTCGTGTGACTGTTTGCACCCGAGCGAAGCGAGGGTGAAAAGGTCACACGAGGAGAAAATCAACTTCTCACACAAGTGTCGAACCGTATTTTTTGACACGACTTGCGAGAAGTGAGATTTTTGCACCCATCGTTTAACGCAGCGTGCGAGAAATCGAACTTCTCGCTTCGCTCGGGTGCAAACAGTCACATGAGGGGAAAATCAAATCCTCGCACTAGTATCGAAATGTACTATAATCGAACTCTGAAAAAAAACTATAACACACGCTTAAGGGTTTCAACGATTCTCCATCTACAAATAAGGATACTTCATTATTTACATTAATGCAAAGATATTGAAATGTATTAATCTGAAGAAAGCGATCACTTGAAAACCCATATCCCACTCCATGCAGTTAGGAGGTGGGGCGTTATGGGTTTCCTATGTAAGCCAAATGGAGTTACTCGGCCATATTGCAAATAAAATTTTAAGTGGGGCTATGTGGGTACTTTTTTTTTAAATTATTTATACTCGACTGTTTTAGTTTCTACCACTTGCAATACATTTGTTACAACTTCAGCCATAACCTAAAAAATTTGCAGCTAAAAATAGTTTCTCATTTTTTAAATATCGCCAAAACTCATATCGCCCCACCTTCCCATAATTAATATATAATATATTTGATATAATTGATTATTTATTATCATTCGACTGGATTTATTGTTATATTATATAGCTTTAATGAGATTTGTGCGTTTCCCCTCAATTTGTTATTTAATAATAAATTAATAACATTTTAATTAACTTGTATCCGGATATATAATTCAGTCTAAATATGTTTGAGGAATTGCGCATTCTAGTCCCATGATTAGTAACATTTGACATGCCAATATTTGTCGTTATAATATATGTATGATACTTAATTAACTTACAATTTCATTAATGACAGAATGACGTCATTATGATTTCATTAATTCCAATTCATTACGTGCAATCTGTATATCAAATATTTTATACGATAATAGAAAATAATAAGCTTATATTTGAACTCACTTTAAAATTAATTTTAAATAGATTCAAAACATACTACCAACTGCATTAGCAAGCTTATAGTGATCAAGAAACACATGGATGTATATAAAGCATGACATTTTGATATTTTTAAATCACCAAATATGAGATAGTTGTTAAAAATCTTAAGCCTATTATGCACACAGCTAGAATCGTAGATATATGAAATCAGTGAATAGAATGGTTAGCCAAAAAAATATTTGTAAAAAATGTTATTAGAAATTTACGAAAGTATCCGATTTTACCCCGTAAAAAAATTGTCGGGGTACAACTGGATATTTTCATTATTTCCAAAATGAATTTTAGGCGGTATTCAACATTCTAGAAATAATACAAAGATGCAAAACGTAGTTTAATGAAGAAATCTTTTATTAATAATTATAAATTATAAATTAACTTTTTTTTTATAAAACATCGCTGAAGCCATATTTTCTTCTGACCAGCTTTGCCGGGAAGACTTTCTAATATATTTACGCATTTCTGTACCAAAAAACAAATAAACTTTATATGTATAATTTATGAACAGCGCACTAAATGTCTATTATTAGTTTATTTTACCATTACATTAAAAGAAAAGAGGAAATAAGCTATCGGGTTTTACCCCAAAGTTCGAAAAAAAAGTAATTATTCATTTTTTGCAATTAAAAGTAAAATTGAGAAACGGAATTGCTCCTACTTATTTATTATAACATAAATAATATGGTTATGTCGTCGCGCGGTACGAAGAAAAGTCAGTTTCGCGCGAAAAAAGCCATAAATGTGCCTATTCTTTGGCTTTTTTCGCGCGAAACTGGCTTTTCTTCGCCTGTCTCTTCAAAGTTGGCTTTTCTTCGTACCGCGCGACGATTTACATACTGAAAGAATATGGTAGTTACAGGAAGATTATACGCACTATGACTGTTACAATGAACACGCGGTCTTGCGAGCTAAGAAATCTTTGACTTCTTGTAAAGTCAACACGAGACTATTTTTGACATGCCGATCGTATACAAAATGATAATAGGAACATTTTCAAAGAGATACCATAGCTATTATATAGATCGCACTAGTAGTAACCGAGAAATTGAGAATTCCGGCTTTGTCCCAGTATCCGGTTTTACCTCACAGACCCCCTACACACAGTAAGTCTTTTATTATTTTTAACATTTTTGAAAAGTGAATTAAATTAGTTTTTCTTTAAAATTTATTTTTGAATATTTCATTAGATACGTAAACCAAAAAGCTATCAAGTATACTAAAAAATAGATCTCAATTTCTTTTATGTTTTCAAAGTACACTTGATTAAAATACAAATTTTTTCGATATTTCAAGTTTAAAACATATTTAATATTATATTTTCTCCAATATCCAATTAGTTCGTGTACTAATTGTTGTTGAAATACCTGCAAAGTTTCAGCCTGTTATTTTCTTTCATTTAGATCGAAGTTATCATGTTCTAAAATTTACAACGCGCACATGTATATTCACAAACAAACACAGATATATTTTCCAATAAATACAGATTCAAAATCTCGTGTTCGAGAAAAATCCATCGTTGCAAAGCTTTGAATTTGAGAAAACAACACCCCTCTCTCTAAAAAACTAATCTCATAACCACATTTCTTAATCAAAACATCGTCAATCAATCATGGACTCGACCCTCCCGTACCTATATACACACACATTGCCAACAATGTTTTTAATCACTCGCGACGGTCACACTACGTTAAATCCAAACCTCGAACAGCGCGCGCGCCGCACCCGCATATCTCACACCCGGTAAAAAAGACACCTCGGCACAATAAATATTATCATAAACGGCCCTAAAATAACTAAAATTTTAACAGATGCTCTCTCTCTCTCTCGCTCTCCCTCTCTCTCTCGCGACTCTCCCGTTATTTATACCTCCCCGTCGGCGCTTTTCCTATATAATTTCACAATGCTCATCTCCTCGCGGAATTTATTCGCGCGCCGCTGCCGTTGCCGCTGCCGCCGTGCCGGCAATAAATAATCCACGGCGCGCGCGGGCCCGTGAATTTATACAAGCGACGAATCTCGTGCGCGCGTATACGTATGTGTGTGTATGTGTATGTGCGCACGTACATGGTGGTATAATAATTCGGGGGGAAAACCCTGAGCCCTAAACGACGAGCGACGGAGACGACGACGGAGGCGGCGTCGACGGCAGACGTAACGGATTGCGAAGTAGTCGCGCGGATGATAAAGGAAGCGCGGCGAGCAAGCGAGCGAGAGAATTTTCTCTCTTTGTATCTACGTGTGTGGGCGTGTGTTTGTGTGTATGGGTGGTTTAAAAGACTCGCGGTGAAGTTTAGTTGGGAGTAGGGTATGGTAGGGCTGGTAAGAGAGAAAGGTGGGTTATCGAGCGACGAGGATATAAGGTTCAGATTTGCGTGTATGAGTAAGGTTTTCGTGGAACTGATGTACTATGTTTTACTTATGTTATACGCTGTTTATACGCAGAGTTAGAAAATATTTAGATAAAACAATTTTTTTACTTAAAATACTGTAATAAATCTAATTTTTATTTTAGAAAATGAAAAAAAAACAAATAATATAGATACTATTTTGTTTGGAATTTAACTTCATCCGAGTATTAACAGGTGTAACAAGTGTCAAAATATACGTTTTAGATTGTACAGATTTTTTTAATTGTAAGAGTAGACACATGTACAGGATACACCCAAACATTGTACATAAATAATAAACACGTATCGCCTGTAACGGTAATAGAACAGACTGTGAAGAATTAGTATAATTACAGTGATCGTCCAACGAAGAAGGTCGATAGCGCTGGCGCTACAGACAAATAATTACGTTTTTTTTAATTTATTTTTAATACGATAAAGTTATAAAGTTTAAATTTTTACATGGAATAATCTACATACAAATAGTTGCGTTTTTTTTTAATTTATTTTTAATACGATAAAGTTATAAAGTTTAAATTTTTATATGGGATAATCTATGAAGTTGGATTTGAGAATTGAATTTTCGCCTTAAATTAAAAGGTATACATAAGTGTTATTTTGTTATCTATCAACCTTTCGGCGAGTTTTGTAAATTTTACAATAGAAAATCGTGATAAGATATTTCAAAAGATTAACGATCTTTGGATTAACAATATTTTATAATAAGTGAAGTGATATGGAATCATCTTTTGTGGTAATAAATTTTATTTGACCTTAAAAACCAACATTTACATGTTGTGATAAAGATTAGTTTTCGTCGAAACATAGCTTTCATGAATATGTAGTAGTGAAATGTTTATATTTACATTTTCTGCATGTTTATATTTGGTCACGACGTGTCTGTGACTAAATAGATACTCTGATTTTTTCGAGTAAAATCAAACAAATGTATGTATTGTACGGATATAATATTAACTCGCCGATCGGTTGATTATATTATTATCTATTTATCATTATTATATATGTTAATTCATAATTTTCATATAAATATCTCTTACTTATTAATTTTACTTAATGATATCGGTGCGAATTCGTAAATTTTCTTTTCATTTCTTCATTTTACGCGAATCACAATATTAACACGACACATTACACATTATCCTATCCATAAAATTCCAAACTACTGACCCGTTTAAAATTTACCCAAGACAGAACACCACATCTCCTTACCACACACATACCTATCACACAAATATCTCGACAATCATTCTCACAAACGCATCTCACCGCGTGCAATCAACTATACATACACACGATCCTCGTACGGAGCTGTCACCGTTCTTTAATATCGTCATTTTTAAATGTTTGTTTAGCTCTCGAAAAAAAATCAGTGCGCGATCGCCCCGAGCGAGGAACACGCGCGCGCGTGAGAGCTAGCGTTATAAGGCCTTTGCTCTCGTATATAGCACATAATGTAGGCGCGGCTTCGCGTCAGCCGTACTTATTAAACGCGTGCGTTACGGGCCCGCGAGCGACAGCACGAATCCTATATTGTAGCGAGCGCGAACTTTGGACTTTCGTGTGGGTCGGATGTTTGATGGTGTAATTGCACATGTGCTTACGGGATTTTTAAGATTGTTTTTGAAATGTATCTGGTTGATGAATATTCATGAGAGGAATGGGTATGAGGTGTAAACCGATATTTGAGATTTCGTAGAGAATTTTTAGTTTTATAAATAGTTGGAGTGTTACTGCATTTTGACTTTTTATGTATATTTTGTTATGTAAATGTGCTGATACGTATTTTTATTTGAAGAATTTGATATTATTATATTTTTATTTTTAGACTCATTTATTAACATTAAATTTTTTACTTTTTATTTTTTGCTTCAAGTAGATTATCATTTATTGTATTTAATTATTCACAATTAACCGAATTTTCACTACAACTGATTATTAATTCTTCAAGCTTCAATATATTTATAAAATCTTACAAATACAGTGAGTATAACTCATGATTGATGAGGTTTACTGTATGTAAAAGGGGCGACCGCGCCTTCACTGCATCAGTAGACCAGTGGCACCATCTCGCTGTTCAACGCTGAACTTGCTTTAGTCTATCGCGATATACCACATTACGAATTATGTAGTATACGATTTCTAATTCAATTACTTTTTTCTCATTTTTTACGGCACATCTGATTTGGGTGTCTAAGATTAATTTATTTATATATTAAAAAAATTATATTTTAAACGTTTAAATTATCAATCCTTATTAGCAACGTGTAAATATAAAAAAGTTAATTTTCATAACTTTACGCTCTTCAATAGATTATTAAATCCTGGTTAAATTCATAACAAAGAATTTTACAAAGTTGATTTAATATCTATAATTTAAAAACTTGTTTGAGTTATATGATATACTTAATCTACTAAAATAAAATCATTTTTACGTTCAACCGAAAAATTGCAAATCCAACAATACCTACACTATGCAATTTCTGCACCAAAAAAGAACTTCCCTCGCCTTCAATCCCAAAACAGTATTTATCAATCAAACGCTCGCCGATCAAACAGTCCCCTCCCCCCCGTTCCCCGCGCGCGCGCGAACACTTGAGAAATCGACGTTTAAACATCACACACGTATACACATCCATACAGAAGCCCCGCATTACACACATCCTCTCTCACGGGCAAATATCGCGCGAAAAAAGGTCTCCGACGCAGAGCTCTCGCTCTCTCGCGCGCGCGCGCACATCAGCCGAGCGTAAGAAATTGTTGCATATTCACTATCTTTCCATCGTGTTTCGCGCGTTCGCGCGCGACATGAATAATTCAATAATTCCTCCTGAGATTCGCGCGCGGCGAAACGTGCGTTTTATTACATCATACCGAGGATCGAACGCTCGGCTAGCGAGCGAGCGAACGGTACGCGCGTAACGTTTTCGAGACTGATGGGGAGAGAAATAGCTGACGAAGTCCTCACTTGACAGCGGGATAAGTGGCTCCGGGGTCCCCTCTTCTTCCCCCCCCCCCCCCCCCCCCGCGCGAGAAACTCGCTGTCGTAGTCGCTCTATACTTCACGCGCGATCTTTCTCTCGCTCGGATCATCCATCTACGCTCGAGTTTTCCGCGTTTCCGCGAACGCCTATAAATTTCGTCGCGTTAAGCTTGTGAGAGAGAGAGAGAGAGAGGTCGCTGGGATATTTTGTTACAAAGAGCAAGAGAGAGAGAGAGAGAGCGAGAGGATGCCGGGGTTTATGGGCTGCGCGTCGGCGGTTGGTTAAGAGTACGCGTATATTGATTGCGCGATGATATTGTGAGAAATGCTCGATACAGAATGCTCTGCTGGTAGCTAGACGTGTTGATTAGAACGCAGAGTTTTTTAATTATACATTTAAATTATACACGATGATATAAGAGTATTTGTAATTTAAATTCTAACTTTCAATATCTCAATTTTTAGTGTATACTTGTCGTCTTATAACTGCGGCAAGCTCGTTTAAAACCTTGTGAGCACAGGGATTTGAATTAAAAATTCATAAAATTTTCATCTATAGTACACAGACTTCTACTTCGTTATTACTTTGAAAATTTTCCTTAAGAAAGGAGATTTTGAAACACCTAGCTTTACGAAATTTCATCGTAAAAATTTTTCATAAAGTAGAGTCTTAAATTAAGTGCAAAATCCTATAAATTCATGTTTCTTAAAATTTAAACACACGGTTTTTTGTCATCACGTTTTCAAAGCTTTCTAAGAAATAAGAATTTTTCCAATGACCCAATTTTACCATTCACACTCTTAGTTCCATAAAACAATATCAGCAAGTCAATTCATCGCAGCTGTCTTCGACATATTTACCAGGCACACACCCAACACATCACTCGCATCAACAAACACGCAAGAGTAAATAAGCACACCAACACACCTCACTATTAGAACCTCCGGTGCATTATCATAACGAGAAACCCCGCGATGACGGGGCGATTATTCTCTCCGGCACGCATCCACGCATCTCTCGCACGAGAAAAAATAAAATTCGATTGCGGCACGGAAGGTTCGCGCTCGCGCACTCGGGGTCGAAAGCCATTATTACTATATACGCTCTCCCGCTTCCGCCAACCCAGATCGATGCGCGCCCTACGCGCGCTCATAATATTTCGCAGATAAGGGACGTATATACTATACGCGCGCGAGCGCTTTAACCTCCGGAGAGTCGTCTTATCTCGTCGTTTCCGGTCCAGCGGTCCGGAAATGCGTAATAGAGGAAGAAAAGAAGAACCCAGTAGCAACGCTGCCTCCGCCGCCACCGTTGCCGTGCGCTACCAAGCTAATTTCACTGTCCCATTTCACCCTCTCGCTCCTCTTCCTCCTACTCCTCTTTTTTTTGCGCCCTATACCCGCCCCCGCGAGAGCTTTGTTTTCGCCAGCGAAGTCCTCGAACGAAAACTCGCGCGAGTATATATATGTGCGGGCGAGGCGAATTCAAAGGGTTAAAGAGACCGAACGGGGTTAGGGCAAACACACACGTGGCTTCGCTAACGTAATAGCGAGTTAATGAGCAACCCCGCGAAAACTCCAACCGAGGAGTACGCGGGCGCGTGTTTAAAAGTTTGTTTCCAGTGTAAGTGGGTGTGGTGCGTGGGTTGAATCGCGAAATAAAATCGACACTCGTGTTCCTCTTTTGTGCAGCGACTTCGTCGACTTTCCGACGTTTCCTTCGTCTAATTATATATACGCGGTTGTTCTGTCGTCGTTTTCATTTCTCGTACGCGAGGATCGTCGCGTCGTCTGTGTTGATTGTGTTATCGGCGCGTGGGCGAGCAGCTCTCGTGCGGTTTGTTACGAGGTGTGCGGTGTATTATTGGTATTTTTTAATGACTAACATAGCTTAAAGTTTATATACATGTATATATTCTCTAATGAGAAGAGAATAATTGACTATGGCATTTCGTATATTTTTGCATGGCTGAGGAGATTCTTTAACCGAGCAATTAAATATGTTTTCCGCCGGCGAGCATTTACGCGTATTATTGTAAATTTTGCAATTCAACGCCATTAACATAAATTATTTGCCTTCGAGTAATTTTAATCTCTGACGAAGTTTTATTTTTCCGCAATGATTCAGATTATATGTACTCACGTTTAACGAGATTCTCGGAAAAGATCTAATATTAGTTCACTATCATTTTCTTCGCTAACCACGAAACCACTGTATACAAAGCGCCGCACCTCGCAGCTAATATATTAACGATTATCTCAATATCGTTCCGGCACATAAACTTCTTTATTCGGCCACCCCGTCGCTCTGCTCCCTCTTTCTCTTTATTTCACTACAGACACCCCTTAATTGCCGTACCCGAGGCAGAATAAAACAAAAGATACTCTCGCGACTCGCCAACGAGCCTTCACCAGCCGGCCTGCGGACATCTATCACAGCTGGGCGCGTATAAAGCTCCGGATTTGTATCCCCGAAAACAACGATCATACGTCGGTATGCACTAATACATACCTATATAGCGCTGCAGCGATTGCGCGATGTTTTTTTATTACCGCGCGTTCGCGCTCGTGCATCCGGATTAATGAGCGAAAAACTGGCGCGAAGGTGGACGCGCGCCAATGGGTCCATCATCGGCGCGATCGTTAGAGGTGGCGTTAAGTGTAGTGGCGCACCGTTCGCGACTCCGTAATTAATCACGCGTTATTATTGTTCGACGCGTCGGCCGATTTTGTAAGTATTATATACGTGCGACAGACTTTGTTCTTCTTTTGTTTTCGGGATGCATATACGATCGTCGCTGCTGTTTGCTGTTTTTGACGTTCCTTCGATCGACGGCGCGTGCGCGCCGATTAATTATGACGACGGTATATAGAGTGATCAGATTATGGATAATTTAGCACGCATAGAATTTGATAGGATTAAAAGACATTTTACGTACCGCAAGGTAAGTGTAAACACCAATAAAACTATGGGAATTGAAAATATCGATTAATTATTTATTATTCGTTTTTATAACCTTTAATGCATTAAATATATTATTCAAGTATGAATAATATTTAAAGATGCAGACGTTGATACAGTGCGATAGATATTTTTCATATTGATAAAAAACGATATGACTTTTTATATATTTTCTGTTGTTTTAGATTTCTGATTATTGAATGAAGAATCGTTTTATCAAAAACCTCATTTCCATGGAAAATGATATAATTTTGGTTTAGCAATTATTTATCTCTCTACGTCTCAATTAAACATTTAATATGATATTGAAACAAATATATAATGAAGGATATGATTGATCGACATTAAACTTTGTACATTAGAAAAAGGTAATATTTTACACTTTTTAAGTATAACTTACAGAAGCACACATTGATTAGAAATTTGTTACAGTTTGTAAATTTCTCAAAAATGAATGACGTTACTATAGAATATTACAACCATTTACTGAACTCGACTTTTATAATAAAATTCATAGTAAGAACAACATTTTGTGTTCTTTTGGCAAAAGTTATGTATTATTTATAAACAATAAGAACGTTATATTTATTAATTACGCTATAATGAATATTGAATATGCATTTTGGAAAATCTCAAGTATCATTCGTAAAAATATGCGTTGTTCATTGTTATTGTTTTTATCAAAGTAATAGGTTTTGCAAAGTAATATGTTTCTATACTCTTTGTTCTAATAGCTTATGTACAATGTATAATAAAACAAATGAAACAACTATAACTCTTTCTTAAATTTTTAATAACCACCAATTTCTACTTTATTGACATTCAAATTTTCACTAAGATCAATAATACGTATACAATAGTAAAATAATAACTAGTTTATTTTTGTTCTTAACCAAAAAGCTGACATGGTTTTTTTTTTTATTTTCAGAATGGAAGACTTAATACACGATTTTTCAAAATCAACTGCTTTTTTTCGCGAAGATATTAATAACAACAATGAATTTGGAACTCCAACTATAAGCATTGATATGTTAAACGATGATTGTTTAATAAATATTTTCGGATATTTACCTATTATAGATAGAGTAAGAGTAGAGAAAGGTTCGTAATTCGTGAACTATTTGGAAAATGTATATTTTAGTTTTACCTTAAAAAAATATTCTTAAACAAGGCATTATTAATTATAGTATGTAAGCGTTGGCAAAGCGTGGCTCGACAGTCATGGTATAGTTTTAAAAAATTCAACCAGTATGGAAAATTATGGGGATTGCCTCAGAGGAATGAGCAAATAATGAGAGATGTTGATGCTATTCACGCAGTTTTACAGCGATGTGGTATATTTCTTAGAAACCTTGAGTTCATTGGCTATATCGATGAATTATTAAAGGTAGGCGAACAGATTGGATTATTATGCCCAAATCTTCAAATGGTTGATCTTGCGGGAGCATCGAAAGAAATAATTAAGAATTTGGCTGACAACTGTAATGATATTAGACATTTTTGTTTACGTGATACCATCCATCCATGCGATGCTGAATTATCGTTGCTTTTCACGAGAAATAAAAAACTCAAATCCATAGAATTCATTTGTGAACAGGTACCAAGCAGTGGAAAGTTTTTACTTGATTTGCCAACTGAATCTGTCGAACGACTAGTAGTGTTGAATAGCAACTTTCCTGCAAAGTACTTCAACGAGGTGCGTATATTTTTATGAATATCAAGTAATATTTGAAATAAAAATGAAGAAAATATTTGAATTAATGATGTGGAATAAATTTATTTCGATTTTGACAGGCTATTCGCAAACTCAAGAATTTAACAAAACTTTCGTTTGATTTTTGTGAAAATTTTGATGATGAAACCATGAAAGCAATAGCAAGTAATAATACCTTGCAAGAATTACAAACAGGACACTGGTTGGGAAACATAACATCTTTGTATCCTCTTACTAACCTGTCTCATCTTAAAGTAGTGGAATTCTCTTTATGTTCCTACATAAATGACAAATTTTTAATTGCTTTATCTAAACATTGTCGTGAAATATCAGATGTTAATATTAGCGGTGAGTAAAATAAAACGTTTATTTTTATGAAATAATATATAAATTGTTTTGATTGACTTTGATATTTCAGGGTGTACCAGTATAACTGATGCCGGCATTGTAGCAATATCAGCATTGCCTAAACTTGAAATTTTAAATGTAGCTAGTAATTGGAAAATCACAGATAATGCGTTTAATCCAATGCCTAATTTAAGGAATTTAGATCTGTATAAGTGTAAAAATCTTACGAATAAAAGCTTTTCATATATCATTGAAACGTCAGAAAAGCTTGAGATACTTAATGCGTGCTATTGCAAACTTTCCAATCCAACAATTAAAATCGCTTTAAATGCTATGAAAAGCCGAAAGAATAATATCACTTTAAAAATATATGTCCGGGGAACGCGAGTGAGGCTAAGAAAAATCAAGGAGACGTCACCCCTTTTAAAATTACTCTTCATCCGGATGCAATATGAAGCTAAAAATTACGTATGAGAAGAATGGCGATAAAAAGGGCTTCAAAAATTTTACATACAAGTTATTTATCATTACATTCTGATGTATATTTTATACTCTTTGATACGTTAAATTTGATATTGTATTTAATAAGTTATGTAATAAATTATTTTCAATACTAGTTGTCATTTATAGACATATATCTTTCATTGTAGAAATGTGAAAGTAAAAATAATTACGTTGGATGAAAAAAAAAAATTTGTTTTTGTTTTTAGCAGTGAAGTAGGATGAACGAGAAAATCGATATATTGTCTAGTAAAGGCGAAGCTGACCTATATTTAACTAATTATTTAAGCATAGAAAGATTAAATAATGATTGCTTGAGGCATATTTTCCAATATTTATCAATTGTCGACAGAATAAGGGTAGAAGCAGGTATTCGAATTTTGCCAATATCAGTATAATAAATTATTTTTTAAGCAAAAGCAAAATATTCATTTTACATATTTCCATTATTCCAGTTTGCAGACGATGGCAAATAATAAGTCTAGAGTCGTGGAACAACTTGAAAATGTTGAATTTCGAAAATGAATGCTGGGGATTCAAAAAACCCAAGTCCATCGAAAAGATAAACAGCCGTATACTGAAGAAGGTGCTAAATCGATGCGGCCAGTACCTCCTCGACATTGACTTCGCAGGTAACACGACAAGGCTGGGCCCGAATGTGCTCAACGTCGTTGCGAGATTCTGTCCGAGCATTCAAACCATTTGTACCAACGATCTCGAAGTCTCGCCCTGGAGCATAAGAGTGCTGGCCGAGAGTTGTAGTAAGATCGAGTATTTTTCCATCGGCAGCTGCACAGGCGAGTGCGACGATGAACTTTCGTTGCTGTTTAAGAATAACAGATATATCAAGGAAATGTGCATATTTTCCAATTTCGACGTAACAGGGGAGTGCTTGTTACACTTGAACAGCGAAACCATCGAGACGATAGTTTTTGAAAACTGTCCTTCCATATCGATGAATTATTTCAGCGTAAGTTGCACGAGATTTGTAATGTGTTAATTTATGATTTGTTTTTGTTAATTGTTTTTGTTTTGTTTTTATGGAAAAAGGTGGTCCAGGAATTTCGAAACTTGAAAGTACTTATAGTAGAACATTACCATGATAATAACAGTAAAACAATAGGAAACATTACCTCGTGTGCAAAAACTTTGCAGTTTTTGACACTGGCCCTGTGCCCATTTTATTCTGGCTCTCTGTGCCAAATAGCGCAGCTAACGAATCTGGAGGCCTTAGATCTTTCATCCAATGCAGCAGTTGATGATGAACTTTTGATTGCAGTTGGTGCGCATTGTAAACAATTGAGAAGAGTCGATGTTAGCTGTGAGTAAAAGATTTGCATAATTGAATGCACTGATAACGTATTACCTATATTTGCAATCTAAAATATTCATTTCAGACTGTAACGTAGTAACGAATGCAGGTGTTGCAGGTATCCTCACACTTCCAAAACTCAAAACTCTATTCATCGAAGACCTGGATAATATCACAGATCAAGTATTATGTAGAAGTATGCCGAGTATAAGGCAAATAAATTGTAGCTACTGTCCAAATCTGAGAGATGCTGGCCTCATAAAACTCATTGAATCTTCACACAAAATGGAACATTTGTATCTAAATAATTGTAAAAATATCTCGAATGAATTACTGGAAGCAGCCATAAGGGTTACGAAGGAACGAAAGAGTAAAATTGTATTAAAGTTGCATTTAAGTTACACGGACATAAGATTAAGCGAAGTAAAGGATTTTTCGCCATATTTAGTTGTAATCCCATTGATCGTTGTAAATTGTTGTACCACATTAGTAAACATATAAATGTTTCTATCAGTTTTAAATTAATGGATATGATTTTTCCAATTTTACAAATGATTTTTGTTGCACAGTTTTAGTAATTTAGATTTTAAATCGAGTTTACTAATTTTTGGGTTACAGCAAAATTGTATTAAATGAATTACTACATACTTTGAATTTTGCGATACGACATGTATTTATCTGAAAAATGTGTTAACGTATAATATAACGTGTACATATGTATAGCACCTTATAAAAATCGAATGAAAACAATTACGCGGGCAAATTGTAAACGTATTTAATATAAGTTTTTGCCAATATTATATTCTTAAATCTATTAAAATAAATGTTATGAAAATTTTAAAGATTAACTTTTAAAATTTACTATTCTTAGATATTTTAGTTTTAAGGTATAATCTCGTCTATAAGCATATTGTATACAAAAAAAATTTTAAACATTTCACACTTATATTATAAGATTTTCTTACACGACCTGCACATCACCCAACATAAAAATTTATACTTTCTTCAATTTAAACCAACCCACTAACTAACGTCAAACAATCGACTTCTCTATAAAAAAAAGTTCACACGACTCCCAGACTCCCGTAGTTTTTTTTTTCGTCACCCGCATTGGCTTATCGGAATCCTTCTCTCTTGCCTTCTCTACACCGCGCTCTCCAGCCAGCTCTTATTATCTTCTTCTTAATCGGGCACTTCGTTTTGTCCCTCTCTTATACCCACCTGCGCGCGTGTCTTTCATCCCACGTAAAAAAGGCCGCACACCTATGCGCAAGCTCGCTAGTTCGATGAAAGGAAGTGTCTACCCAGCGCCCGCACAAAGGGATCCGAGAGAGAGACAAGATGCAGTCGGCCCTTCTTCTCTGGGCACGTCACACGTGCACAACTACCCACCCTCCTATATATATATGAACATACATGTATGTGTCGTTGCTCGACAATGGCCGCCCAAGGAATTTACTCGGCATTGTCTCGCGACGTGCCCGATCACGCCCCCGCGCCTCTATACTCTACTTTTTCTCTCTCTCTTTCCACCCTTCTTCTCTCTACCCCCGTCCTTCCCTCTCTCTCTTTCACCCGTTCCTCTTCTTCTCGGCTGCGCTCTTATAGGCCGCGCCGTGCCAAAAGCTGACTAACGGGGCCGTGCCGCGAATTTACCGGCGTGTCCTATAGGCACACAGGTACCTGTGCATGTATGTGTGGAGCACACGCGAGCGCGTGCGATACACGTCGCGCGAATAGAACGCGATGAAGTGGTACGGAAAGTGTATAGAGGGTGGAATATATACCTATAGATGTGTGTATGTGTAAGTGTGTGTTGCATACGTACATGTACAAGCGTATGTGTGTGTGTAGGAAATTTGCGAGCCTTTTGGCGGTGTTTTAAGGAGGGTCTTATACACTCTGTACTCTATTTCTCGAGCGAGGAACCGGGCTGCTTGTGCGTTTTTCGCATATCTGTGTGTGTGCGTGTGTGTATGCACGCCCGCGAGGCTGCCGCTGCTGCAGGCCGAGGGTGATTTGTTCTGCTTTGGCTCCTTCTCCTTTTTTTTCTCTCTGTCCGGCTTTCCTTTTTGGACGTTGTTTTTTATTGGAACGCGCGCGGGATGCTGCGCCGACGCCGATAGGAAAATTCCGTTTGTTCGAGTTCTCGCGAGAGAGAAGAGAGAGAGAGTATTGAAAGTCCCGTTTCGACGAAAAAGTGATTTTTTTCCTTTGTATTTGTTTGGAAATTAAATTAAGAAGTAACAGCAAAGTATTGTTTTGTGTATTGATCGACGCAGTGACATCTGATTATGATAGGAACTTGCGAGTTTGAATTTTCAAATTAAATTTTCTAATCTTCCAAAATTCGTTACAATTTCTTCAGTTCTAGTGCACGACTTAATAATTTTCATAATTGGATTGTCAAAATCTATTGTAAGCTACTATCGTTATAATTAAAACATCGTCGACATAATTTTTAATTTTGTATAGTACAATATAATTAGTTTTAATCTCAAACTATTCCATTCCCCCGCTCCAAAATAAGAATAATAATTAAAATCAATCTCTGCTCCCACCTCCCCCTCACTCCCGCACCAGATTTCCCGCAGACTCATAACTGCCCACTCCGATTCTCTCAACCTCAATAAAATATTCATCCCCTAGTATGTACCTCGACGGAAAAAAAAGTCCTCTTCCGCCCCGAAATAAAGCAATATCGCGGCCTCACACTCCACATAGAAAAAACGACCACGAGGAAGGCGCACTCGCGCGCTCACTTGGCGGCGTTCGCCGACGGAGTACAGTACCAGTCCTCGACCGCGAGTCTCGATGACGAGAGAGTGAGTGAACCAAGAGAAGCTGCGCGCGAAATCAAGAAGCTGCAGTGCCGCTTCTTATAGACCATGACTCGAGCCGCCTGCAGACTGCACCGAGAGAGAAAAAGATCACTCGTGTGAGCGTTCGCGCATACACATGTAGTACACACGTGTATACATCGACACGAGGCCCCGCCACGCGAGCTTACAGCGCTGACGCGAGTCTCTGCTGCATAAGCTTATTAAAGCTCTGGCCTGGTCGTCTCTACTGCATCGCGCCTCTCTTTCTCTCTCTCTCTCACTCACACTGCAGCACAGAGTTGTATCTCTCTCTTGCTCTTGCCTGGAGGCAAAATCGCGCGCGACTTCTTTTTCCCTCCACCTCCCCCGGCATCGTCGTCGTCGTCGTCTTCGGTAGAGGGGAAGCGCGACTAGGCTCTCGAGAGACAATGAGGCCGCGCTCTCTCTCTCTCTCTCTCTCTCGCGCGAGTGTTGCCCACGAGTGGGTGCGCTCTTCACTATTGCCAACTCAGGCCCTTCAAGCCGACGCCACCGCTGCAGCAGCAGCAGGGCGCAGCAGGCAGCCTGCCTCTCCCTTGCTTTGTACATGCGGATAATATATAGGTGTGCGAGCGAGCGAGCGTGTGTTCTTTTTGAGGGTGTGAGAGGAGGAAGAAGTGACACCGACACGACACGGTGCACTGGCCGAGTCTCGTAGCTCGCTCTCTCTCTCTCCCGCTCTTCTCGAGCGTGCTAGACGCGTAAGTCTAGGCCTCGGCTTCGTGTCTTTGCAATCGCGACCCTTATTTCTTCTTTGGCCGCGCGCGTATATATATACACGCTCTCTTTCTAGCTTCACTGCAGTGTATATGTGCGCTCTCGCGCGCGAGTTGGTTATATTATATTAATTTCTCTCGCGTAGTCTTTGTTGCTTAATTAAAGTATGATTTAATGCAAATTTTACTATTCGTGGGTGTTGCGTAGAGATTTACGTTTTGATGTGAAAATATGGAACGAGCTTTTGTTATATCGGTTACAACTGTTTTTCTTCGTTGGTATGTTATTTTTACAGAGAATGTCTTTTGTAACATAACGGCAGAATATGCCCGGAACATTGCATATTTTTATCTATAATCATAAGTTTGAATTATCAGAGCATAAACTCTTGAAGCAATATTCAAATTTTACTCATAAAATCTACTTGTTTATGCGCCACCATATATGCGTAGTAGAGGTCCAGCTTAAATTTGTACGCTGATTTACGTGGTTTCGATGGTTTAGACTTATGGTGAATAAATACATGCAGTGTACATTTCCGTCGTTATCGTTATCCCGCATATTTTACTTGGATTTAACGCAGCATCTGTTTTTCAATCACCATACAATTTGATATTTTAAATGTGGTTTTAAAATAATTCCAAAATACAATTCTGAAAAAATTATTCCTGAGCTTGGGATAGGTGAAAAAATTAATTTCAAAAATAACCAATTAAGCATATATAGGATGAGAAGTCGGATTAAACTTGAATTAAAATTAGAGTCGTTATAGAGCAGTATATTAGCGCCATTGCCGCGCTCGTCTCTCGAATCCACACTTCCATTTCTCCCCGACTCGTGCGTTTTCCGCTCAGCAACATAACGAGGTTATCGCTTTCAGATACAGAGCGCACACTCGTCATCGCGGTTATATTTATATATAAGGATTCATGTTTTAATTCGCGCGCGAATCGTATAATTGCATTATAGAACTGACGTCAGACTGGCGAATGCAGGACTGTGACGTGGAGGATACTCGATAAATTCGATCGAGTGCAGAGCAATGAGGTTGAGCCTTTTTAAGATTTAATAAACCTCTTTATTTATAAAAGAGGTTCAGTATCACACGGTTGACGGAAAGTGGGTTTCTGCGACTTTTGGATCAATTATACGAGTGCATTATCGTCACTGTATATAATCATTTCATAATATAAATCGTTATTCTAATCCAACGTTTCTATGTCAAAATTTTACTTGAACTTCAAATAATGACTTTACTATTCGCGTGTTTTCAAAAGTATTTAATCGTTAAACTTCAAATACTCGGGCGAAGTTTGCCTTACAGCCGAATAGCTTTCGTATCAGAAAATTGTCTTTTCCGACATACGTCGTACTTCATTTGCCCTACTAAAATTAAACTCGAAGGCCATCAGCTTCAACTAGCTCGATAAATAGATAAAACAGCGCCTTAAAACCTCGTAAAAACCCCTCCGAGCGAGATTCAATATAGCTAAATATCAAAGGAGTCCTCCCATCCCTTTCTCTCCCTCTCTCTCTCTCTCTCGCGCCCCTTCGTCGAACTTCGCGCATAAACGCGGTCCTTTAAACTTTTAAAAAGTTGAGCGCGTCCTAGATTGCAAATAGGTCCCATGCTCTCGCGCTTTTTCGCGCGAAGTGAAAAAAGCCCCGCTCGCGCCCTTGTACTTCGGTGACGCGAGAGCGAGCGCGTCCGCGCTGGCCGAAGACCGATAGCGAAAGAAAGTTCGGAAAAAGAATAAGAGGGAGGAGACAGCCGAGAGAGTGAGAGAGATCTTTGGAAATTCGCATAGTTGGCGCGAAGTTTGTCTTCGCCCTTCTCCCTCTCCCTTCCTCTTCCCTTTATTACTCGATTCTCGCTCTCTATATCTCGCGCGCCCTTCGGACGTGATATTGCCTATTTGCTTCGACGACTTCGCCAGAGTGTTTGAGAGTGAGAGAGAGTGGAAAGGGCGTAAAAAGAGGAAGTGAGGGAGAGAGTGGTACGCGCGCGGTGCAACGTGTCGAACGATGTATCTTCATTTCCGCCCTCTCTGCCAGTTCAGGAGCGCTTTTCGAAAAATTTTACGGTTAGTAAACTGAGCGAGCGACGAATTGGCGCGAATCGCGATCGTGAAGTTTTAGGGTGCTCAAAGTCAATTTCGCCAGAGTTGGTAATTATAGTTTTTTTTTTTTTACATTAGTATATACAATATTACTCGTAATTAAAAGATCAGACTGCAAAATACCATAATTTTTGTACACTGTATTTATTTAAACTTTTAAATATTCCATTAAATAATCTTATAAAATAAAATAACCTATTCATTTATGGCAGTAATATATAGTTATATTATTTGTATCTATAGATTATACTAATTGGTAACGTGGTATTCATAATATCACGCAATCCTATGTACATTTTCTCCTCTGTAATCCTTGTAATCAAAGGTGGGACGATTGACCTAGAAAATAAGAAATTTCAGTACACTACATTATCAAGCACAAATCAAAATAGTAAAAATGTATAGAAACCACATCTCGCAATTTCGCCAAGCACATAGCCCTACCATCGTCAACAATTATTGCCTCGGTCGCATCCTCTATTCCCATCATACGCGTGCACCGTTATAGACTCAGCACGACGGAATTCCTGCGCTTGCTTTCGCGCCACAATACGAAAGCTCCATACATGCGCACATACTTGCACTCATTCTCCCCTGCATTTCCGGGGCTCGCTCGCTTTTCCTTTGCCAGGCCCTTTTCCTCGTCGCCGAAAAAGCGAGCCTCGTACACACACGTGTGTATACACACATACATCACCTATACTACTCGCGCGGACACCGAAACTTTTCTGAAAAGTTCGCAGCAGCAGCAGCCGGATGTATAAATACGTATACGATCGAAGCGAGTATCCGATACGTATATGTGTATACAGAGGCCGGCTGTTTACGTATTAATACGCATTGGCTGCGGTTCTCTCTTCCTCCCCTACCTTCCTTCTATCGCTGGTAGTGACGTAATACAATGGAATCGCTCCAGTTCTCTTGCGCAGATTTTATTTACATTTTCGCGGGTGGCCGACTTTTTTGCAGCGGCGGGAGGGAGAGGGAGAGAGTCTTTGACAAGGGTATAGAGCCTTTGAGAGGAATCGTACGCGCGAGGACGAGCTGCTGTTGTTGCTGTTTACCCGATCAACTTTATTGTCCGGGCTGATTTATTGGATTGACGTTCTGTGTTATTGAAATGTATGAGAGAAGGGAGTGAAAGAAGTCGAAGGCGGAATCGAACCGGTTATACTGACGTGCGGCGAGGGTATAGAGAAGAAAGTTGTGGGAATTTTGAGAAGTATTGAATTGTGTCTGCTTTCTGCGGATGAGTGTATATATTCTCTATACTGAAAGTGCAGCATACTGATTTCAAATGTCAAACTATTCTGAAAGAGGCAATAATCGTATTTATTGGGTGTTGAATTCTGCCATTACGTAATTCATCGATTCTAGAAAAATCTTTACTGTGTGTATAATTAATTATTAATTTACCATAATGTAGTTATAAATCGCATTTATTTCCCGAACAGAAAAATCGCGAAACAGTAACACATCCCAGTGCGCCCTACTTTTGCAACTTAAAATTCACGAAACCACATCAAATTGAATTCAGCAAGTTCCTTCAATCCCTCCCAAAGACTACTTACCCAAAACTCTTCCACGACGTGGCAACCTCCCTCAAATCAGCCTCTCTAAAACTATTCCCGCACAGCTTCTCCCCCCTCTCCCACCTCCTTAATCCCCGTATATCTCCCAAATTAACCAAGCCCGCGAGAGAGCGACGCATCCCACTTGTCATCCACTCACGCGATCGCGTCCGTTGTCGAGAATACATCTACTAGCTAGCTCGCTCGCAGGAGATATGCACTGCGTTGCTCCGCCATGGACGCACGAGAGAGTAGACGCTTCAATTAAGAAGTAATCCCGACGCGATATCTAATAAAACAACGGCTTATCGGCCGCAGAGAGGCGCGCGACAGTGGATTACCAAAGCTTTGCGCCAATCATTCGCCGGATTAACGTATCTCGGGGCTTGCGTGTAAGCCCGCGCTTGCTGCAGCCGAAAACGCGCGGCGTTTCCGCTCGCGCTCGCTGCTGTGTTTCCGGTCTTATCGCGCCGCCGGGGTTTTGTCCCTCTGCGCGAAGAGGGGCGCTGGGAGGGGGAAGATTCCGGTGGTGGTGGTGCGGTTACGCGCGGTGGGTATAAGCTAGAGGGCTGGGTGGTTTTTGTCTAAATGTTTTATTTGGAGGTTGGGAGAGTACAGTGGTGGTATAATTGAGAGAGGAAAAGAGAGAGCGGAGCTTTGTTTATCTGGGAATGCAAAGTATTTTCGTGTTTTGGGAGTTTTTTTTCGGTTTATTGTGAAAAAGAGAGAGAGAGAGAGAGAGAGAGAGAGAGAGTTGTTGAAGTGATAGTGGATAGTAGTGTAGGGTGACACAAAGATATTTCTGAAATGTGGCACTTTCAAAATGAAATTACTTTCGTTGAGTCGTTTTGATTTTGGAGTCAAATTTTGTTTTTGATTGAATTAATTATATAGAATTAATTTTCAATGTGCAATTTTTAAACCATTTATTACAACAATTTGTTTGTAATAATATTAAATCATTATGACGAACCTATAGTAAAAAGCAGTCAGAATCTAAGTAGTGAGAAATGTTTTATTTTTAGCGAGTAATATTGAACGGTTTCTCAAAATGCATGATAATTTTTTAACAAAATGAAAAATTAATGTTAGTTTAAAATATTGATATGGGTGCTATTATTAATTAACAATTAGTTAATTATTGTAATTTTCTGATCAGTCATATTTTCACAAGAATTATGTAGTACACACCGTTGAAAAATATTCCACAAAATAGTTTTAGCCTATTACTTATGCATTATATTATTATATATTTATGATATATCATCAATACTCAACATAAATTATTTGCCAAATTAAAAAAATTACTGTATATTACTATAAACTAACTAAGACATTCTAGAAGACCAAACATCACTTGGACTCCGTCGCAAAAAACTCACACCCTTCCAGCACCCCTTTCCCTACACCCCACCAAAAGACGCCCTATACCAAACGCACCCGGTGTCGCATCCTGACTTGGGCGTACACCACCGACTAAGGCTCATCGGACTGGGCACACCCGACGGTAAATAAAATTTAGCTCGCGCGACAAGTGAATCGGCCATTATTCTCCGCGGGCCCTCTCCTCCCATCCTCCCCGAAAAAACTCTCTTCCTCTCTCTCTCTCCGCGCCGCCGGCAGCGACCTCGTCTTCCACCCTCGAAAACAAATAGCGCGCGTCGAACTCTCGGGGACGACGTGCCGCTGCACTTTCTGAACAAACACGCCGCACGCGCGCGAGTCTCTTTTTCGCGGAAACTTTTAAACTCTCCCTCCCTCCCTCTCTTCCCGGCCAAAAGTAATAGCCGTACGTATTACGGGGCCGCTCGCGGTATAATGTCGCGCGGCGGAGGCAGGACTCCTATGTCCTCCTATATATACTCTCGCCCGGGTTTCTTCTAAATCAAGCCGCGATAAAAACTTGAGCCAGAAATCAGCCGAGTGGCTTCCGTAGGTATATAACACGTGTGTGTATGTGCATTTGGGTGAGGATGGGGTTAATATAGGTGGAGTGGGTGCGTGAGCGGATGGCGGAAGCAGGAATTATCAGCGGTGCTTCCGCACGAGCGTCATAACAGAACCTTGGACGGCGCGTGGAAGTTTCGCGGGCTCGGAGGGAGAGAAGTGGAGTTTTCGAATTATTCGTTAAGTTCGTTAATGGGCATGGAGGAATTTAGGGAGGTGGGAGAGGGAGGTTTTTCGTACGTTCGACGAAATGTAAACACGAGATATGTTTGAGGGTAGTTGAGAAAAAAAACAAAAGTAATTGTGAAGCGGAAGTAAATGGATGTGGCTAAAAAATGAGATAAATTTTAATGGAGTGAGAAGTGGAATGTAGCAAATAACAATGTATAATAAAAGAGAATATTGTTTAATTGTTGAGTAAATTTCATGTCTGCAACTGACCAACCGAAATTTTGCGGTAAATTAGTAAATGTATTTTACAGCAGAAACATTTTATTTCATAAATATACTTGTGGTGAGATAAACTCATTTACTTTATTTATTTTTGCATTATTCGTTGCTACTAATAATCCCTTAAAAAAACCTTCTAAACGAAGGTTAAATTATGTGGCAAGTAAACATGTTTTCGATTTATTTTTTGTGAAAGATCAATTGAGAAACGTTACTTTTTATTTATTTGCCTGGCCCTTCATATTCTTTTCATAATCTTTCACAAAATATAAACTTGTTTTGAGGAGGTGGTTAGAGTATTAATGTCGGAATTCATAGCTGCTCAGACGGACTCAAAACGGACTCTGGTAAGGTTTGAAGCCAAGTTTGGAGAGCATGACTTTTCTTATTTAAAAAATTTCTAACAAACTTAATTGACATGGATGATGGCGAAAGAAAGCATGTGAGAATTATTAATAATAATTAAAAATTATTTTTATTTATAATTTTCATTTACGTTGTTATGCGGGATAATAATAATATTTACTAAAACATCGAATCGAATAATTAATCTAGGGATAAAAATACTTGTCCACTTTATATATATTTGATTTAATTACTTTCTTATGCACAATTTCGTGAATTATTTTCACAGATTTTAAGAGCATGACTTTTCTTATTTAGAAAAGTTCTTTGTTTTGTTAACAAACTTATTTAAAATTAATGATGACCGGAGAAAGCGTGGGAGAATTTTTAATAATGATTAAATTTATTTTTCTTTATACGATGTTTCGGAAACATGTATACTTGCCACATAATTTAACCTTCGTTTAGAAGGTTTTTAAAGGGATTTCACACCTTTTTTGAGGTTTAATATGTAAAATATTTTATTTTAAATGATTCTTTACTGTGTATCTCCTTGAAATACTGATACAGAGAGTATACGTAATATAAATATATTACCAGTAGTGATACTGAGCGATATCGAATATGTGACTGTAGCAGCCACCAAAGTATCATTTCTTGTTACGACAATACACGTAAGTTCCCATATGGAAAAAAATGGCACTATTTAATACTTTTTGAAATGTAAATTGTGACTTTTTTCCAAATTCAATTTTCCGAAATTTAAGACGTTTAAATTTTACATTTTACACATTTTACAGATTGATATAATATGGTTTTAAGATGATATTAAAATAATTTTTTAATTTATCAGATTGAAGAAAAGACGATTTTGAGAGGATATTCTAAAATATTTAAAAAAATTTTTTAATCTCTAACATATTCGGTCGTAATGGTTGGATTTTTTTGGGCAATGAACTCGGTTGAAAGATATAAAAAAAGGTATTTCTGTGTTAAATTTCAAGATGATTGGTTGACTTTTACTCATGTTATCGTCTGGGGAAATGCGCTTCTTTTCAAAAATATTTTTTTCTCGGAAACAAATGAAGATAATCACTTGAAATTTTAATTCCAATATTGCCCCCACCAAGTGTAATAAGTGGTTAAAATTTCAAGTCAATAGATTAAAAATTTTTTTTTGTAATGCATGCACGATTTTCGTCGTTTTTCGACCTAAGAAGAGGTCTATAAAGTGACTTTTTTTTGACCGATTGGATAAAAAAAATACTATATTTGCTCGGTGGGCGCAAAAGGCAGACACACAATGATCCTTGTGCGCCCGCTACTCTAAAATTCCGTAAAATCGCAAAAATTAAACTTAATCCACTATAAATTTGTGAATCAACGAATTAGACGACAACTGCAGCACGTAACGTTATTGAATCATAGGGGATGTTGTAGCAAATTTTCACCAAATCGCCACCAACACGCTGACGTTGTCGTCAGGTGGAAGATTCGTGACATTAGTCACTTTGAACATTGATTGTCGAAAAAATAGTCATTTGCATATAAAATAAGGAGCTGAGCGGTGTATCCATGATAATAATGAATCATATTCATCAGTCAAACTTGGCCACAGATACCTATTTTTTCCAAACAATTGGAAATACGAAATACTGCTCGAGCTCGAAGCAACGTCATCTTGGCATACGCCGGCAGCGTAGTAGTAACGAATATTTCAGAGAGACGGCGTGGAGGGCGCTGAATTGAGCTAAAGCGCAAAAGCAAACATATTTTTTCAGTCAAATGATGGTCGACGAAAGCAACTTCATATTATAGATAAACAATAAATAATGAAAAACAACATGTAAATGAATTTATTATTATTTATTCAATATTTTATTGTTTCATTTACTAGCATATAATTTGCTGCTAATACATCTAAATATACTAGCTGAATACATAAAATAGTGAAAAGTAAGCATAGAGTTTTAGCTAGCAAAGAGAACATGTAATAAATAAAAATTGTTTTAAAATTAATACTTTGAGGTCAAGTGATCTGAAAATTTTTTTTATATACAATCGGGATACAGTTACATACGTTTAGTAAAATTCAAATTTCTTATATCTTGACTTTACACATATTTACAAATATTTTAATTTATAAAACTTATTACTAAAATATCTATTTTGTTTACGAGAATAAAAATTTAATACTCGACAATTATGACTGTGGATCAATTAAAAATTTTTGTTTCGAAGTGCATAATAATTTTTTACTTTTATTGATTCAAGACAGAAATAAATTTTTATCATTCTTATTTTAATGAAAAAATTATACTTATATATTAAATGAGCAATGATAATGATAACGATATCGATACGTTATAAAATCTAATAATAATTTAAATCCTTTTCATTTTAAAAAAAGCAAAAAAGCGCAATGTTATCAAATACAGAAAATAAAATACAGGACCTATTATAAAAAAGTAACAGCGTATTCTTCAGAGCCATTTGCGTCGCAGAAGCTCCATAGTCAACTTTGGATGACTCATCTCGATTTCCAAAAACTTGGGCGACTCGAGCAATTCCTTACCAAACTTGTTGGCGATGAATTCTAGAGCTTTTTCCTTCAGCTTCTCGGCGCTGTGATCGTCAGCGAGTACAAGCAGGTCAATGGCGATCTCCATGTGTAGCCGTTTTACGAGTGACTCCTCACAGCACGCCTTCAACCCATCAAGTGCATATTTGTCTGCAGCAATCAACAACTGTTGTATCTTCGCTGTCTTTTCTTCATAGAATCGGCCCCCGTAGATGTAGTCGAGAAGGCGCTGCATAATCTCGCCGTCCACGTCGTCGATTTCGACGACGCCGTTCTGTTTCTCGACCATGTTATGCTCGAACATGGAAGAGAAGACCGGGCTCCGTGCCGCTAAGATACATACGTGAGCCCGAAATCGGCGATTATCCCACGACACGAGTTCGACGTCGCTGAATTGGGAATCCTTGAGCAGTGACAATAAATTGTCGCCGAGTGAGCAGTTTTGCTGGATGACGAGGATAGGTGATTTTGATTCATACGAGGTTATACGGATTTCGCCTCTTATTTCAATTCGAGTATCACCATGCGGATACGGATTTTGTAATTTCGTGACCTTATGTTCACACACATTTCCAAAATGAAATTCTGCTTCACCTACTTGAGGAAGTGTTCTACTATTAGAATTTATCATTATTAAACAATACTTTATCTTAGCCACGAATGGCTCAGATTTATTTGTTAACACTAAAATTATGTCTAACTGCTGGCCATTTTGTAATATTTTAATGATCCAAGAAGTTGAATCACCAGTTTCAGATGCAAGTGGTAATTGGTGTATAGTAAGGCGAGAGTCCTCATCAACAGTGCATGTTGATGTGAAAAACATTATTGAATTTTTGAATACAACTTTGGTAAGTATAATAATATTTGATAAACGAAGAAACAAATTGTTGGCAAATGTTATACACAATACTTATAGAATAATACTTAAAATTCTAATATACTATAGCTATAAATACTTTCGACATTAAAAGCTTAAACAATGCGGTAGTTGATAAAACGTTCTTCCAAAAACTGTTTCTTTCACTTATCTCCAATGAAGCATCAATTTCTCACCGCTCGCGCAAAAGCTTCCGTGTATCTGCGGGTAAGAAAATCGTTACAGAGAGATTAATAATTAGAGTTATATTAATTAATCACGATAAAAATTTCTATAGAAATGCTTAATTCCCTACACAATCATCGCTACAGATCAAAATGTGACAGTAGACCATTCAAATGTTTAAGTCCAAACTTATCTAAGCAACTCGCTCTTTTTTCTCTAAAAAAACGCAGTAGCCTATATAATTAAGGTAGTTCTTGAGTAAATTGTCCTCTGGGAGATTTTTTGAAATTTTATAGATTGATCGCGTTATTCTTCACCGATGCTTAAAATTTGAAAGACCTTAGCGGAGCCGTATTTCGTAATTGAAATTTTCAAAGTTTGAACTTTTGAGACGTACTAAGTGGGAATTAAGACATGTCAGAGTAATGACTATTTTATCGATTAAAGAATCTCTCTAGAAATTCTTTTAAAAAACTAATATTATGTTATTAAGAGAAATATTTAGAACATTGCAGTGAAAAATCAGACTAGCGGAATAATCTTATATAGAGTTGTTGTAATCTAAATTAAAATACCGTTATTTTATTCGGCACTCAACCGTACGTTAGACTGAGAAAGAGGGGAGATTTTACTTATTGTTATACTTACCGCCTGTTCAAAGAGTTCTTGCTTGTCTCAACGTAAACAAAGCACATGCGGCAGCAAGAGAGAGTCTAAAATTTTGCCTTCGATTAAGTACCACTCCAGAACTACCTGCAGATATTACCGTTTAACTTAATGCACTTTTAATTTTATTTCAACTTTTTGATTTTGTAAATTTATTAAACATTCTTCTACAATCAGATTCGATAACAATGGATAAACTAATGAGCGCCCAAGAACTTATAAAACAATTTTAGGTTAAAATATGGATAACCATTGACATTTGTGTACAGATAAAAAAAATAAGCATTTTTACACGTATTTTATAACTGAATTTTAAAACACTTACCAAACACGTTGTTTGCTGAAAAACTCGTCAATAGTACGAATAGCTATTGTGCAAGAAAAAATCTTCTTCCAGAGCAACGTTGTCAGAATGAACATTATACAATTGTTACTGTATATTGGCAAAATGACAATTTGGCATGGACTGGTGCGGCGGTTGATCGACTGCACATGTTCGTTATAGGGGCCCCATTATCAAGTAATCAAAAAAGAATTCGGAAATATTCAGTGTTGGCCCCGCCGCCCACTAATTGCCGGGTATATAGGTACAGGAAATCTTAAGTATCCTATTGTATCGCACTGACGCGGCTGATGCCTAATGCCCGCACGAATTGGTTGGGCGTGGTGTATTCAGCAGGACTGTGCTGCGTGCTCTCACACTGCACGGAAAGAGAGGAAGGAGAAGGGGGGGAGTGTTTTCATAACAATGCGAGAGCGTATATTGCTTCCTTTTTTCCATAGAGTATAAGCATTTTCCATTGATATTTAAACTAGCATTTTTAGAAGATTGTTCACAGTAAAAGTTATATCAAAATTAGTACATTATTTGCAGTAAATTATTTTAATGTTTTAAATAAATGCTGCAGTTTTAGATACGTTATACATACTTTTAGTAACGATGCAATAATAATATCTGTTATATTTTATAGTTTGAATCATATAAAAGAATAATAAAATTTGAATAAAATGTTAAAACTGTAATCGCGTTAGAAGATTTGAAAAGCATAATTAAATTTACAGCAATGTACTTTTTTACTTATTAGCAAAATATTTGGTAGAGTAAACATATTAAACGTTGACATATTTTTTTGAATAATTTCACTTTGTTTAAATCGATAAAATTTCAGAAAATTATTCATTTAATTTATATGATTTTGTATACCTAATGTACAAAGCTATTTTGTTTTCGACAATAAAAATTTTTAACAAAGTTTCAAGTTTTGACGTAAAAACTTTATATGTATATTGTTATGAAATAACTAATAACGAATTTAAAATATAATACCGGACAATTATGACTCTTAGATCAATAGAAAATTTTTGGTTTTCAAAGTATATAATAACTTTCTATATTCATTGAATAAAGAAATAAAATCATTTTTATTTTAATGGAAAAATACACTGATATTAAATGAACAATGCTTTTTTATAATGATAACGATATCAATACATTATAAAATCTAATAATAATTTTATCCCTAGATTAATTATTCGATTCGATGTTTTAGTAAACATTATTATTACCCCGCATAACAACATAAATGAAAATTATAAATAAAAATAATTTTTAATTATTATTAATAATTCTCATACGCTTTCTTCCGCTATCATCCATGCCAATTAAGTTTGTTAGAACAAAACAAGAAATTTTTTAAATAATAAAAGTCATGCTCTCCAAACTTGGCTTCAAACCTTACTAGAGTCCGTCTTTCGTCCGTCTCAGCAGCTATGAATTCGGACATTAATACTCTAACTACCTTCTCAAAACAAGTTTATTTTTTGTGAAAGATCAATGGAAAAACGTTACTTTTTATTATTTACTTGCCTGGCCCTTCATATTTTATTTGAAAGCGGTATTAGTATCTCATTTCAAGATTTATAGTACCATTACTCTTATTCAAATTTCAAATTTACACAAAAAATTCTTAAAATAAACTTTAATATTCTGTGTGCAGTTCAATAATTCTTTAGATGAACTATAACTTTATACTGCCGCCGTAAGTAAGAAGGTCTGTAACTTCAAATTTACACTTTTACCGCAATTTTGATATGAAGCCTGAAAGCATGTCGTTTTCTGTTAAATGAACGATTTTTATGAGGGTAAATTTTTTTGAAGTTACAGACCTTCTGGCTTACGGCGGCAGTATAGATAACGGAAATATAAATGTTTTATAAAAGTAATTCGTATAACGTTGATAGATAATAGATATAAATTGTAGATGGGTAATTGGGGTAATAAACTTTTTAATATTATGAAAGTTATCAGAAAGCGAGGCCTATTTATTAAATGAATGTAACATTGATATTCTCAAAAAATAATAATAAAATAATGAATTTTTTGATATAAGAAGTACGAATTTAATTCAAGTATCGAAGCGATCTGATCGTCATTCCGATCTTAACCGAACGTGCCCCCTCAGTTTCAAAATCCTACAATCCCATTAGCCAATTCGGGTGTAACCATTAACCTTACATTAGAATTGTCCAATGGGATTCCAGCATTTTAAAACTGAGGAGGCACGTTCCACGTGAATTACTGTCCACTGGGTGTACATACATAGGCTCTCTAAAATCACATAAACTAAAAGTACCGTCCCGATTAGTAATTGAATACCTGTGTTTGTTTAATTTACTTATGAATGTAGGAGCCAACTAGTTGCATGGGTTGCATCAAAGTATTTTGCTAAAATTTTCTGTAAAATGCTGAATTAATATTATATAATTTTTTCGTCTATATTATGTATTAAACTTAAATTTTATTTCGTCTTTTCTTTGAAATTTTATGCTTAGAGTTCAGAATACAAATTATGATCACAGAAATAAAGTCGTGTAAGAAATTCTAATTTGCATAGAATTATCCCGAGTAAAAAAAATTATATATAATTATATATAATTTGTGTATAAATTATATATAAGTATATATAATTTATATATAATCATATATGGTTATATATTGAATGTGATCTTATATAAGCATATATAATCATATAGGTATATATAAAACCATATATAAATGCGTGATGCAGCATCGAAAATTTTTCATACTATATAAAAATTTCATACTATCACAAATTCTTGAAGCTAATGGCCAAATTTACTACCACTCCTGTGTTATTAATTAAAAGGTGATTAATAAAACAACACCATTTTTTTCTTTTTATCCGTCGACGTTTCGGACAATTTTATTTTTGTCCCTCTTCAGGTATAATCGAAATGTTAAAAGTTCAAGTGTTACGTGGAAAACAGTCCACCCGTCAACGTTACGTTTTCCACGTAACACTTGGACTTTTAACATTTCGATTATACCTGAAGAGGGACAAAAATAAAATTGTCCGAAACGTCGACGGATAAAAAGAAAAAAATGGTGTTGTTTTATTAATCACCTTTTAATTAATAACACAGGAGTGGTAGTAAATTTGGCCATTAGCTTCAAGAATTTGTGATATTAGACGAAATCTACCATTAGCTGCATTATACAAAAATAAAAATTTCATACTATCATATGCAGTTTCAATTTCATTATTAATATCAATCATGACTTCTGATTCAATCGAACTTTTTCCGTCACGTATTTCATTTGATTTCATAGCACACTCTTTCACTCAAGTCTATTCTTATAACTATTGATTGTTCTAATTTATCAATACCTAATATCAATACTCTACCTGAAAAAGTATTCTTACTTAATTTGAAATACTTACTAATTTAAGAAATGATGAGTGTTCTTTAATAATTTTTAAAATATATAATATATTGAATCAAAAAAGTAAGCGATAGTACAATTATTTTAAAATCAAGAAATGAAATTTACTTTATAAGGTTCGTAGAAGTCAGAAGATTGTAAAACTGATTTATCGGCACCACTAAAGTAGATACTTTCTTCACTGGTGTTGCTATTTATCTCATTTGCTTCAATACTTGGACTTTGAGACTCTTCATCGATATGATTAATCTTTAAAAAATATACATTAATAAGATTTTATGTTTACATAAAGAAAGCTAGGTAAATATTGCAAAAAGAATTGAAACTTACTTTTATAGCTTTAGAAATGCTAGAAGTATCTGATTTGTGTGCAAGCTTGTACCAAATACTCACTGTAAAAAATGACCGTAAATTTAATGCACTTTTAAGTTACAATTGTGCATTAAATTTAATGAATTTGTAACCAAAAGTAAATTTCTTTACAAAATATGAAAATTAAGGTATTTTTAAGTTAAATTTAATGCATTTACATAAATATTCATATATCGGCAAATGAAATTCAATGTACATGTACTAAATTACAAGTGTAAATTAAAATTAATGCATTGTTTATAAATCTTAATGTAAACATCTGTAAATATTGCAGTACAGGAGCATGAAAATTAATGTTAAGGTAAATCGAATTCAATAAGATTTACATGAAATATTATTACACGTAATAAATAAATAGTTTAACTCACGTGCATTAGATTTACAATACCATGCATTAAGCTTCATGTTCCTCATAAATATCGCTGTAAAAGACCATGAAAAATAATGTTAAGGCGATGCGAGGCCCCCCATTACCGACGATAGCAGGGACCTGTTTTTCTCGTTCAATTTTGAGTTTATAGAGAGAGGGGTTAATTTCAATTAACCCCTCTCTTCAATTATATACACCTCTTTGTACTTAATGCATTCTGCCATTATATACACAATACGCCATTAGCAGCTTCAAATCCCCAACAGACAAAAAAAATCATTAACTCATCAATGCGGGACGACGACGAAAGTTTCAGAAAACCGCGCGCTCGCGCGTCAATTAGCCGCCGCCAGTGCGCGCTTCCTTGCCAGCGATCGTAAGCCCGCAAGTATGAAAATGGATCCCCACGCGCGCGCGCCTATACACACGTGACGACGGGTCGGCATTAAAATGAAAACTCTCAACTTTTGCTCGCCACCGACGACGACGACGACACGTCGACGGTTATTGTCCGCCGCCTCAGTACAGCGTGGTAAAAAAGTTTCGAATATGCTAATAATACTCATTGGCCGACTTCTTTAATGCCTCGGTTGCGTTTTCCCCCGCTAATGCGAGGAATAATAGAGCGATGGGAGGGGTAGCTATGTGAAAAGTTTTTCCCGCACCGGCATCCGCTCTCTCTGTCATTACAAAGTGGTGTCTTTGGTAATTAATCGGTCGCTCTCTCTCTCTCTCTCTCTCTCTCTCTCTCTGTGTGTGTGTGTATGTGTCGGTCGGTTATAGGGCATGAAAGGAATGAGTGTACAGTCTCGATGTTATGTTGTTTGTTATAATAACAGAGATTAAGTTATACTTAATCGATTGCATATATACATTTTACTTTTTTTTCTCTATCATTACTAAAGATGATATCCTTAAACTAATATTTTGAAAATTTAAAGGTTTTCGCGGCTCTATCGCTGACAATATAACTTCACCTTAATACGCGGTAATACCAGCCGTAATTTATTTTAACTTTTAACTTTTAAATATCTCTCAGAACTGCGGCCACCGTATTGGAAATTTAACCGAATTTAACGCACAGCCCGGGATATTCACACACGCTATGTAAATTTCCTAAATAAATTACAACGGAGAGCAGCGCGCTCTGTAACCCGCGGAATATCGACAAATTCTAGTAAAAAAACAAGAGACTACTCACCCGAGAACTATCATCCCCGAAAATTATTCGCTCCCCGGAAAACCTCAAACATTCCGACATCGTTTCCTATTTCCTCTAACCCAGATCGAAAGCTACATACCTATCCATGCGTACATCCCCACTAACGTGTCAAAAAATTACATTTAAAACTCGCAACTCAGCATAACCGTCACACACGCGGACTTTTATTCAATAATCTCTCCCGTGTGCGCGCGAATACACGACCTCAGCAGCAGGCAGCCCTTAATGCAGTGCGCTATATATACTCGCAGTGCCGCAGAGAGGCCGAAAGCCGCATGAGCCGCCGCGAAAAAAATATCAATTTCGATTGCGGTCCGGACTCGATCATATCTGCGGAGAAACATCTGCGCGCGTTTCGTGCGCAGTCCCCTGCGCGCACATCCATTTCGCGACTATGGAAAAATGTTACGTATACGGCCGGCCGCGCGAGCTATTGGATCGTTGACCTCCGTTGAGCTTTCATCTGACCGATCGCCACGTCCTGCACTGTGGGTGTGCAGCAGCCTCTCTTTCTCTCTCTCTCTCTTTCGCTCGTATATGAGGCTATAACGGCGGCAGGTGGGCGTGGGTGCGGAATTTCGGTACGTGTGGCTGTGTGTGTGAGGTCGGTGTGCGCGCTCGCCGCGAGGTGAATTGCATAAATTTGGGAAGGGTTGTGGGAAAAATCAAGGGGGTTTGCGAGAGTGCGAATTTTTGGGGGGACATTTTTGTGGGTTTCGAAGTGTTAAGAGTGAATTGGAATCAATTGTTAGTGGTGCAATTTGAGCTGTGGAGGATACAACAAAGCGATCGATTTTTTTATAAAGATTATAGAAGTTTAACGCGAAAATTAGGTCCACGGATGAAGCTGAATCTTTAATTTTATTATACTCGAATATAAACGCAGCTTTTTTTAATATTAAAATATTAATACCGAAGTTTTCTGAAAATGAAATTATTTAAATACAATACATATTTTACATACATATATAACTATAATAATTAAAATTTGTTTTTTGTGAAAATGCTATTATTAAATTAAATGAAAAAATAAAATTTTTTTAATAAATTGATATTAAAGATATTTTGATTCAGATTTAGCGAATATTTGGAATGTGATAATAATTTAGGGCAATATAGGATCGCCATCATATACTACGATAAACGTGACTTATCGTCATCTCGACTTAGCCCGCTAATTGGGATCTGTTGTTCCGATCGCGCATCAATCCCCAATCAAGGAGTAAAGAAAAAAACTCCTGTAATTACAATTACCGGGTCCCTCACCTAACTATGTGAAGTTTTTACACTGCTGGAAATGTAACACGTTTTAGATACCTTTTGAAATGAAAATAAAATTAATTATGCAAAGTATTCATTTATATTAATTCTTTTAATAAATATTGAAATTGTAATGTACCAGAGAAATTACAACTTAAGAAGGTTCCTGAATCTATTCTAGTTTCGCATAAGCAATCATATTATTTACACTTGCAAAATAAAAATTAATAAACAATATTCTAGATTGATTCTTTAAAAATCAACTAAATCTTGGAGTATAGAAATAATTATAATCATCATAAGCGTAATTTTAGTAGACACATAATTGAAAATAATTCCATCATTACATCAAACATCTATCTTAAAATAACAATAAAATAGTCGTTCCACAAGTACCCAAAGCCCTTCATCGCTCGACAAAGGGGCGCTAACAACGCCCTCGAACATTAAGAAACAACAATATAAAAGTCGTGGGCCATCGTAATCACGACCAATACAATTTCGTCACATCCTCTCCGAGCATTTTTAATATTTTTTCCCCAGAAGAGCCATTACGAGAAGCTTCTTCTTCCTCCTCAAGCGCGACAGGCAGACGACTACGTCAACGACGGCGACTCGACGGGTAAAATTCTCTCGGCAGCGCGTCGTCGCCGGCGTCTGGGCCGAGTCTCGGGGAATTTGTTTCGCTCCTCTCGCTTGTCGCGGAAAAAGTTCCTTAAAGGAGTGAGCGCGGTGCTGAAAGAAGAAGCCGACGCCGTCGTCGTCGCTCGCGCAAAAAAGGCTGAAAAAGCCGATAGAAAGAGAGACTCGGACGCGAAACACAGAAAGAGAGAGAGGAACGGGCGCACACCCGGCAATCATGACGGCGGTGACCAATCAGCGGCCCTTGTGTTTCGGGCCGCCCGTCGCCGCCCGGAATAATAAAAGAGGAGAACGAGAGAGCGCGCGCTGCTGCTGGCGACGAGGCTCGCTCCTCGGGCATTTTTAAAGAGCCTTGGCAGAGTGCGATCGACATTCATTAGTTTCGAGAGCGCGCGCGCGGTTTTCTTCTCGCCGTCCAACGATGACGATTTGTTTCTCCCTTTTTCTCTATCTCTCTCTCTCGCTTGCGCGCTGCGGCGAAGGTGTATTATGGATTAGAGGGATGCGGTGGTGGTGGTGGTAGTGGTATAGAGAGCCTTTGATTAATTGAGTCCCGGCCCACCAAGCCGCACGGCGTGTATATAGCCGTGATTGATGCGTCCGCGTGCCAATTTCGCGAAAATTTCGGAGAGCCTCGCGACGGAGAGTTGCCAAAAGAGCGGAGGCCTTTTTTTCACGGCTGATTAGCTTTGAGGCGCGCGCATGTGGGAGGTGAGGAGTAGAGGGGGTTGTAGGTGCAGCTCGTTGCGCGAAGAGAGAGAGAGATAGAGGAGTAGCGTGCAGTTTGATCGATAAACCGCACTTATTTTAATATTCGCGATGGGAGCGAGTGCGCGAAAGAGATTTTGGCTTTGATCTGTGCGATACGATTCGTTTCTTTGATTCGAGGATATTTGATATAGTGTTATCGGTTATGTAAGTATCGGAGTTAGGTTTGCGGTGTTTAATGCTTTTAATATATTTGCGGGTTTGTAACGTTTACATAATTTGAAAAGACGTACTTGTTATTTGAAATCGTTTGAAAATTACTCTAAGCCTCAATTGATATTTCGCTGTGGTCTGCAAAAATGTTTAGATGTTTTAAATCACGCACTCAATTTATGTATTTATTTGTCAAACAGGTACCTATACTTGCTGTTTTTAATTTAAGACAACACGGAACAACACTTAACGCGATGCCGCTCCACGGTATAGAGTCAGTGGTAAACTGCTGGAGGTGCGGGAATCAGACTCGGGGCTGTGCAATAATTGTCTGCGCCACTGAGCTCTGCAAATTATAGTGATTAAACTAAATCCAATACTCTCTCTCTCTCTCTCTCTCTCTCTCTCTCTCTCTCTCTCTCTCTCTCTCTCTCTCTCTCTCTATATATATATATATATATAGAGAGAGAGAGAGAGAGAGAGAGAGGGAGAGGGAGAGGAGAGAGAGAGAGAGAGAGAGAGAGAGAGAGAGAGAGAGAGAGAGAGAGAGAGAGAGAGAGAGAGAGAGAGAGAGAGAGAGAGAGAGAGAGAGAGAGAGATAAGTGAAAACAGCATTGCCTTCAAAGTATCGAAAAATAAATGCACCTCGATATTTTTTTTTGTAAAAATGTGAAACCTCGTTTACATTTAATCTCCCAATGTTTTTGACAACAGCTTTACTGCACTCGTGCAAAAAAATATATATTCAAAATATTATGAAGCGATAGTCTCGCGCTGCGTAAGACGTATCACAGCAAAGTATGAAAATAACACGCGCGCTTTCATAATATTTATCCCGCAGCTCTGTCCTCCATAGCTTCAGCAACAATGGCCGCGACAAACTCTAAAAACTATTTAGCACAGTCTATAACTCTTAAGCCGCTCGCATAAAACGCGACGCGCAATCTCGAGCGCGCGGCGGGTCCTCATTAAACATTTTCCCTACATATAAGCGCCGCACGCTTTTACACCCCTCAAAGACCTCAACCCCTCCTCGGCTCTCTTTTAATTACGCAATAAACTATTACAAACGCCTAGCCGCGACCTCGTTCGCTCTTTCTCCTCGTCTAAACAAACGGATTTTCTCTCTCTCTCCCTCCCTCGTGTATTATAGGAGTAGGCGCGGCAGCCCTCTAAGCGATTCTCTCTTCCCTCTCCCATCGTATATATACAGCAACGCCGCAGCCACTTCACTTGGACGGAATTCAATGACGTCACGCGGCTGCTGCTGCTGCTGCTGCTGCTGCAGCGTCAGCGGGGGTTCGCGCGGGGGCTGGAACAAGCCTCGCTGCCGCCGTCTTTTTTCCGCGGAGTAATCAGTAAATCCCCGTAGTGGTGTGTGTGGTATATATATAGTGTATAGAGAGGGTGCGGGCGAGGAAAATGAGACGGGAGAGCGCGAGAAGTAAGTGCTGCCGCTGCATGCGCGCTCGAGTAGGTGTATAGTAGCCGCCGCGAGCGGCGATGTTAGTAGTTGCTTGTATGGTGATTGTCTGAGGGATATGGCTTCGAGTGGGTTTTCCGGAGGATTTTCGCCAATGAGAGAATGATTAAGGCGAGTTTGGTGGTAGTAAGAAGTATGATAGATATAATGAATTGTACACAGAATGAAATGTGGGATTCGGTGATTCATATATTTTGTATTCATCGATGTTAACAAATAATTGAAATTAGAGATTCACAATTTGGCAATATTCTAATAACTCCAAATTGGTAATATAGGTATGATGTTAGATATGTTTGTATAACTGTGTGCTTTAATTTGTATTAGCGTAGCTCCAACTTGGGAGTGAGTAAAGTCAAATAATAATGAAATATATCATATCTACGGCTTGTGTTGCCTGATTTCAATGTTGGGCATCTGGCATGCCCAAAGTTGGAAGCGGATTTCGGAATTCAGTGATTACAAAGAATTCTGGAAAACGGAATCAGGGAGTTGGACATCTCTCAGATGCCCAACATCGGAATAGGGGATGGCTTATTTTAAAATTGCCGAATTCGATTAATAAAGCATTAAATATTACCATGTTGGGCTTATATAATAAACGGAACGGAGATCAGTAAAATATACACGGTGACCCATTTTAATCGCCGCACCCGGATTTCTCGGAACCTAGGCCAGATAGAGAAAAATGGTTCAAACAAAAGTTATAGGGGACAAAGGGGGCCACATAATGGCGCTAACGTCTTTGACCTTGAACTTGACCTTTGAGGTTATTTCAAGGTCAAAGTGGTTTTTTCATATGGAAACACCTAGTTTTAACCCCGGATTCGGAAAGAGCGGGAAATTTTACGTTCAAAATCATATTGAGAAATTTTTTCCAAGGTCATTTCAAGGTCAAATCTAGGTCAAACTCAGAAAAGTCCCTTTAAAATCGTTTTTTCCATGAACCACAGGCTAAGCTGGTTCAAATTGATCGTAGGCTTAATAGAGAAACCACACACCCCATACCCAAAACTTACACATTCTAGTAAACAAAACTCAAACTCGCACATCCTAACCCCATACACTTCATGCCCTCACATGCTGAACTGTTACACCCCGGTCCCACAACCATACCCCACACCCCCCAGTCCCACACATCCCTACCCCACGTATGCTAATCCCATACACCCCAAACCCACACATCCTGAACCTTGAAAAATTTTTCTCAAGGGCAAAATGATTTTTTAACGGAAACTTGAAGATCGTTGAAGCTTCTGTTATAAATGTATTAACCTTACTTTTTGCGCTACCCAAAAACAACGATGTGGACATAGTAAAGATTTTTTCGTTTGGCGTGCTTAATTAAAGTGAGTCCCCTTGCCTCTCACTGTTCGGGGTGCTTGATTATAGTGAGTCCCCTTGCCTCTCACTGTTCGGGGTGCTTGATTATAGTGAGTCCCCTTGCCTCTCACTGTTCGGGGTGCTTGATTATAGTGAGTCCCCTCGCCTCTCACTAATGTAAATAAATTTTTATTTAACCTCGAAGCAAGTGTTCGAAATTACGACCATTTGCTTCAAGGCACAGAGTTAAACGCCTTTGAAAATGGCGAACTGTGTTCTGCAAAGTTTGTCTCGGAATGGCAGCGCATGCTCGACGAATCGTATCCTGCATATCTACTCTTGTAGTGGGTTGTTGCTCAAAAATAGCATTTTTCAAATACCCCCATAAACAAAAGTCTGATGGTGAAGTATGGGATGAAGAAGCATGCCATTTCACCGGACCTCCTCAACCAATCCATCTAATACTAAAGTGTTTATTAAAAAATGCTGTCATTATGAGCGTGAAATGTGGTGCTCCACTATCCTGCTAGATCCTGAAAAATAAATTCAAAAGAACCATTGACGGAACCTATTTTCTTCGTAGATGTGTTTTTAATGATTACATTATCAAAATTAGTATTTCTGAAATTCGAACGCTACTAATTCACATTATTTACATAAAACAAAAAAAGTAAAAGGAAGTTTTAGTTTTATTTACAATTAAAATAAGAAATAATACTTTATTGAATTGAATACCTTTAATGTTTTAAGGATTATTTTATTTTAAAATTTAAAATTCAAAAAGTGACAAACGAAGTATTTATGGCAATTACAGTTATCTAATTAAAGTTACCGTAAATTTCTAACGTTTTTCCTTTTTAGGTGCGACCGTATACGGGCGAGCCTTATAATTATTAATATTTTTGACACCATTTTACTATTTAAATTTAATAGTAATTAATAGCTGGCTCTGAAATGGCTGACTATCCGCCCAACGAGATCGTTGATATGATTTTGGTTTTAGGTGCAAGCCAAAATTATTATCGTGGTGCGGCAAGCAAGACTTTATGCTGAACGCTATCCTGACAGACGAGATCCTGACGATACAGCTATCAAACGTTTAACTCAAAGAGCTCGTGGTGGACACATGGTTCGCCAACGTAGGCACCATGAGTATGATGAAAATGATAATCGAGTTGTAACTATCCTTGCAATAATTCATCTTGTTCATTTTATTTATATCTGTATCTTTGTTACTTTATCCACCAGGTGGATGCCACTTCTTGGCTTCCACAAATAAAATCACTTTCCAACTTCCTTAAATAAATCCAAGTAACATTTATTTTCGGCGTCGAAGATAAGTCTACCGGGATCTTCCTGATGAGTACACCCGGAACGACTAAGGACGAAACGCATTTCAGTTCCCTGTATTTTGTAAATTTGTAATTTTTATTAAAGTATTTTCTATACTTCTCTTACCAGTGTCGCCGTGTGCTAAAATTTTCTATCAAATAGTGCGGGCTATAAAAATGTAGTACACTATTTCGATTTGGGAAAGGTATTACGATTAATTGTAAGAGAATTTGCTCGTAGAGATCAATTTAGCCATTTTATAGAAATAATTCATCTTGACCCACACATTAACGCTCGTCGAGTCGAAAGGGAAATTGGTATTCCAAGAAATACTTTTTTAAGAATTATGAAGGTGCTTCAACATCACGCGTATCATATTACTTTGGTTCAAGAGCTACAGTTTCAGCATTTCCAACAGCGTATTGTGTTTTGCCAATGGGCTTTACAAATGATAGAAAATGATCCAGACTTTTTTAACTTTGTTCTTTTTTCAAAATGATGGGGAACTGAATAGGCATAATTGCCATTATTGGTCTGATGTGAATCCTCATTGGGACAGAACTGTAAACCATCAAAGACGTTGGAGTATTATGGTATGGTGCGGGATTATCAATGGATATTTGATTGGCCCTTAGTTTTTTGAAGCAAATGTAAATCAACATACCTATTTGACGCTAATAAGAGATGAACTACCTGGATTGATGGAAGATGTTGATTTAGAAACGCGACGAAGAATGCGGCTCCAGCAGGATGGCGCAGCACCACATTTCGCTCGAATTGTAAGGGCTTTTTTGAATGAGCACTATGGTAACAGATGGATTGGTCGAGGAGGTGCTTGACCACCCGATCTTACATCACCAGATTTCTATTTATGGGGGTATTTAAAAAATGCTGTTTTTGAGCAACAACCCACTACAAGAGCAGATGTGCAGGATAGGATTCGTCGAGCATGCGCTGCCATTCCGAGACAAACTTTGCAGAACACAGTTCGCCATTTTCAAAGGCGTTTGACTATGTGCCGTGAAACAAATGGTCGTCATTTCAAACACTTGCTTCGAGGTTAAATAAAAATTTATTTACATTAGTGAGAGGCGAGGGGACTCACTATAATCAAGCACCCCGACCAGTGAGAGGCAAGGGGACTCACTTTAATTAAGCACCCCAAAGGAAACAATCCTTACTACGTCCACGTCGTTCTGGGTAGCGCAAAAGTAAGGTTAATACATTTATAACAGAAGCTTCAACGATCTTAAAGTTTCCGTTAAAAAATCATTTTGCCCTTGAGAAAAATTTTTCAGGGTTCAGGATGTGTGGGATTAGCATGCGTGGGGTAGGGATGTGTGGGACTGCGGGGTGTGGGGTATGATTGTGGGACCGGGGTGTAACAGTTCAGCATGTGAGGGCATGAGGTGTATGGGGTTAGGAAGTGCGAGTTTGAGTTTTGTTTCCTAGGATGTGTACGTTTTGGGTTTCTCTATTAAGCCTACGATCAATTTGAACCAGCTTAGCATGTGATTCATGGAAAAAAACGATTTTAAACGGACTTTTCTGAGTTTGACCTAGGTTTGACCTTGAAATGACCTTGGAAAAAATTTCTCAATATAATTTTGAACGTAAAATTTCCCGCTCTTTCCGAATCCGGGGTCAAAACTAGGGGTTTCCATATGACTTTTGTCTGAACCATTTTTCTCTATCTGGCTTAGGTTCCGAGAAATCCGGGTGCGGCGATTAAAATGGGTCACCGTGTATAACAGAGAAGTTGGGATATAATTTTAAGAATTTATATAACCTACGTATGTATATAAGAAGACGAAAACAACATGGAGTAAAATAGAATTTTTACAATAATTCTTCACGACGTGTACTAATGTGTTATCAATTATTTAATTGAAATTCTCATTAAGATTTATTCCACTTCATTCGCGGTTCAGAATTATAATTTGCCTCTGTCTGAGCCACAATAATATGTTGTCGGAGTTACATAGAAATCATGTTACATCACACAACAGTTATGTAATTTAACTCTCGCAGTTCCATTTGGTGACGTGCCGCACTGCGAAATCCTATAATGAATCTAATTAATCCAAAGCTGACAACTCATGGTTACGAGTAGTCAGCACCCTTCACTAGAAAATAAAAGATCGCACTTCTTTTACATTCGTAAATTTTAAAATAAAAACATTACGCCAAAATGCACTAACATTCATTTTCAATGACAATGTGATCTTTAACACCAAATACACGTACATCCTGAATTACCACCCTCACCATCCGCCAAAAACCCAAACCAAAAAACGAAAAAAAAACCTTCCCTCATCCCCCGAAAAACCCGGACGTTCCGAAACATCGCGCCTAGGTGAAAAAGAGTCAAGACAGACACTAGCTCTGCGCTGCAGAGAGAGAGAACGAAGTCAACGTAACTCGATTATTCTCGCCGAGGCGTCGTCGTCGCGCGCGCGCGCCTGGGGGACACGAGAGGTGTCACTTTGCCAGGTCTTTCGCTCGCGCGAGCGAACGAACTTCGTTACCAGACGTCGTCTAACTAACGGCGCGCGCGAGCGCAAGAGCCGTCTCGGCGAAAAATCTGATTTCTCGCGCTGTGCGCGCGATTGCCGCTACTACTGCTGCTCAGCTGTTTGTCCGAAATCCGCGGGATGACGTTGATGGGCTGTTTGCCGATTATAAAGATGAACGGTGACGGCTGTTTCGTCGTGTTTGAAGTTGGTAGGTATCAGGGAATGCTGATTTTGCGCAATATATGGGATAAAGGAGAGGTTTGATCAGATGATGTGATGATCGACTGAATTTTCGGGGTGAAGGTTCTGATAGTAGGTTTGGTTCAGTGGCAGAGTATTTTGACGAGGTGTGTTACAACCTTGTCATATCAATGTAGTATATAATATGTATTGCCAAAGTAGATACCTGTTTTTATGAAAAATGCATGAGAATTTTCCGAATAATAAAATTCATCAAAAATTAGATTTTTTAACTCATAAAAAAAAATACTGGTATCGTATTGGTATATATCGCACATAATATTTTGATTGTAATAAATATATTACAATAATAATTCAATCACAGAAATACCATTTTCTTTTCAATAAATGTATTTATAAATGAAAAAGAGTAAATAATTTTGATGGTCAAATTTACCCATTGCGTTATGAAAAAAAGTATATATAGTTCAAATTATTTCTCCGATATATTTTGTTGGGAAACTAATTTTTATAAGGACAGATAAAAGTGTATTGGTAGTTCTCCACGTTACTCATCGACAAACCTCTTTAAAATCAAGAAATCATCGCCACCCTTAGTTCACAGCATGCTAGCCAAGTTCCCCATCGTGAATCTCAACCCCTATGCAAAAAGCCGCGACCACAGCTACAAAACGCAGGAATCCACCTCTCTCGGGTACACCCTTCTCTCCCTCCCTCTTGCCCTCTCGCAAGAGACGTCTTCCGTGCGCTGTAATACCCACATACACCTATGCACCTCCCTGTTCGCTCGAAGCAGACACACCTATATACACACACGCAGCACACACACACACACACACACATCCGGATGGAGACTGTGCAGCGCAGGTATATGTATGTAGGGGCGGCGAAGCAAAGCGCCGTAGAGATATAGAGAGGGAGAGACGCGGCTCTAGGTGACGTAATTCATCGGCAGGAGAAGGAGAGGGCGGAGGGTGGAGGAAACAGCTGCGCGCGCGTCTGCTGCATGACAGATTATAACGGGTGACCCAATTAAAATCCGCCGTCGCGCGTATAGTGCTGATGCGAGGGCGGGGGTGGAGCCGCGGCGCTTCCAAAAATCGCGCGAAATGAGAGATGGGCCGGCGCGCGCCGCGAGGTGGGAAAATAAAAGAGGTAGGCAAATAGAGAGGAGGAGGAGTGGGTATGCGAGGAAGTGACAGAGTGGAAGCGCCGGATAATAGAAAAGAGCGTTTTTAATTGCATTAAAATTGCCTTTTGTTATTCATGGATTTTCGGGTATGGAATTCTGTTACCGGAGCTGAATTGATAAGAGGATTCAGAATTCGTATAATGAAGCTTTTGAAAGGAGCAATCAGAAAAATAATTTTTTTTTTTTTATAATTAGGTTTTGGGCTGGAATATTCGGGAAAAATATGAAGCGTTAAATGGAAATAATTCGAATGTACAAAGCTGCCACTGAACTATATCAAATATTATTCTAACTGCAGCGCGGAATTTGCAAATTTTGATGCTTCTGTACGTGACGTGGATTGGAAAATAGACCGCAAGCTCATCACGCGGAACACAACTGAAAGAATTCATTTGAAGTTTTGAATAGAAATCGAGTCATAAACTAGATTTTTTTTTAAGTTTCGTTTTATTTTTATTTTAGACAAGTAATACAAAATTGTCTATCTTTCACGTTTCCTCTCAATTGCAATAATAACTCATTTTTCAAATTACATATTATCTTCATCCTTCCGGATCAAATAGAAATTGACTTTCCCGAACCGGAATTAAAGATAAATAACGTAGCTACAATAAAATCCACACGCCGGCACACCCTAAACCCTCGTGAATACTAAAAATTTTACGATTACACTGCGCTTAACCACCCCTTTCAGTAACAGGCGCGCGCACGCGGGCGTTCAGGGAACTTCGCGGGCGCGAGAAAGAGAAAGACGTGAAGCTAAAAACAGAAAAGCTTAAGCAGACGAAAAACCAGCTAGGTAAAGGAAGATAGAGAGAGAGAGAGAGAGAGAGAGAGAGAGAGAGAGAGAGAGAGAGAGAGAGAGAGGGGCAATGGAAGGTATACGACCCTCGTAAGGCCGTAAAAATTTTACGGTGTCAGGATTATCCGTCATCCTCGAATGCGCTCGACGTCGCCCAAGATGGCGGCAGAGCTGCAGGCCGGAACACTTTCCGCGCGCGCTCAGGCGGTGCAAGCGTGACTGCACGCTGGTCTCTACGTTTTTTCGTTCTTAATAAGATCAACTTATTGGTTTTTTCTTTTTTCCTCTAAAGTCTGATACTTGATGAGCTGTGGTGAGGTGATCGATGGATAGGCGGATAAGCGGCGCCAACATTATCTTGCACACACGCATAAGCGCGCGTTTGATTTAACGCTGTGTCGTTATCTGAGTAACTGGTTCAAACTTAATATAGAGGGAACTTAATAAAGAAGAGAATATTGTACGGTTTTAATAATGGTTTAAAGAAGTTTATATAGTAGTATGTTAGTTGATTCACAACTTTATACAAAAGGGATAAAAAAATACGGGTCCAAGGGTGATTGGTTGATGTTTCAGTAGTACTATCGGGTTTAGTCAGACATATATTTTTTACGTGCCTTCGTAAAAAGTTCAGATCAGTACAAGTTTGAGACGCAAATTGCCATTAAGAATTATACGGGTTCCCTATTATATTCTGATATTTGAAATTGAAAAAATCTAACTTTTAAACACTAGTTTTCGTATAACATGAAATATAACGCTCCACAAATTGAAAATACCAAAAGATACAACGACCTCACAATTCACCCAGGCAAAGACGAAAGTACCGTCATTTCCCTTCAATAAACATGACAATAACTTCTCTCTTCAGAGCGCGGTGAATAAGAAAATGCAAATTCTCAGATTAGCCGCATTGCGCGCACCCCTCTCCCTTCCCTCGTATAATACATCGGCCCGTGCGACTACGACAAATAGCTCTTTCGAATTTACCTTTGCCCCTCTCTCTCTCCCTCGTCTCTCCTTTGTAACGCGCTCTCTTCCTCACGGGCCAAGGCGCGCGCACGCTCGCGAGTTGGATACGGGCCATCGGGCAGAAAACTCGCCGGGGCGGCGCTCCCTTTCGCTCCTTTCTCTCGCGCACAAGGGGAAATGAAACAATGCGAAATATCTTATACGGGTACGTAAAAGTCCAATTGTATTTCACGTTAGTCGGATTTTCTAGACGCCCGCTCTCGCTCGCCCGCGCGAGAGCGCTCAAAGACGCGTACCTACATATAAAGGTATACACCTGGCTGCAGCCTGTGTGTCTCGGCCCGCGCCCGATTCGATTTCGCGCTGAAAGGAACGCGCTTTGTATGCGAAAGGAAGGTGGAAGAAGAAGGAGGAGGAGGAGATGGGAGAGAGGGGCGACTTTGGGCAGTACGCCCGGCTGAGCAGGGGGTGATTTTTCATAAATTTTTAGGTTTGTTGATTGGCCGTGCGTTGGTTCGGTGGATGGATTGTGAATTTTAAGAAGGATGGGGTGGGTGAGAATAATAATGTGAAGCCAGGTGAAACGGAAAGGCCGTGATTGAAGCGATTGTACGTGCAAGTTGACAACGAAATAGCTTCATGATCTTTTGTTTGTGTTGCAAGTGTGGCTGTCAATGTTTACGCCCAATTTTGTGAATGTATACTCAGTAATGTGTTTAATATAAGCTGTGTAAAAAGCTTTAGATTTGAATGATGAAAATTGAATTATGAAAAAATTATCGTAAAATTAATGATTGTAATAATTAATTAGTTTCCTCGAGAATATACGTATAAAATAATTATTACTTCAGTACGTTTTTCCTTGGTGTAACATTTTTTTATGAATAATCACTATTAAAATTGTAAAACTAACGATACTCAAGAAAATAACTGCCAAAAGCTCAAACAATCGCACAACCATGCCCTTCGAGACCACTCTGAATAAGCAAAACACCTCGAACCTCGAGCTCGCTGCTCGCATTACACTCACCCTCTCTCACACACAATCGGCGCCCTCTCAATCTCCTCACGTTTGTCTCTCTCTCTCCACTCCCACCTCCTTCATCCTCCAACCGGTGTATACATACGTATATACCCGCAGCCGCATATATATTATGCCTTCGCTCTCCTGGAGGCGCTCGCTAATAAAGCGCCATAATTAAAAGTTAATTCAGCCGCGGAGCGCTCGCTCGCGAGTACATCACCTCTCCGGCGCGCTCTCATACTGCCGCGGGCGACTGCCGGTAATTGAGGCATTATTTTTCGATTAAACGCAATGGCGCGCCGCGCGCGCGGCTGGGGTGATGGGATTTAAATTAGCGCGCGAGAGAGCTATACTGTACTATACCAATATGCGTATATATGTATGTATATATATATAGGCGACATCTGTCGCCTTCTTCCATTAAATGTCACTCTCTGCCGTGGTGCATCTGTGTGTGTGTATACGGGATAGAGAGAGAAAGAGCGAGGAGACGGAATGTATATAAGGAGAAGGTGGAAATCAGGAAGTCGCGAGCTGCAGAGGAGAGAGAGAGAATGCAAGAATCGCTTAAGACGTCTTCCCGAGGAGGTGCAGGGAGATTCGTGTGCTGGGAATTTTATTAAACCGAGAGGTGAGGGGGGAAGGGGGAGAATGATAAGGGGAATTATCTCGCGCGCGGTTTTTCGAGCGGAAAGTCGCGGGGATTGCGATTTTGTTGCGGTTTGTTTATTTAGATGATTTTTTAAAGAGGAAATAATGCGTCGAGATAAAAATTTTACACGTTGAAAATAATGAGCGACATTTTTATGTACATTTATAGTAAACATCAAAGAAATAACTTCTGTATGGCGAAATTTCTTTGATAACTTTAGTGAGCTTTATTCAATAATTGAAAAAAATCTAAATTACAAAAAGCTATACTAGAAGTAGATATATTCTGAGATGGGTAGGAAAATGCAAAGAGAATGCATTATAAATTTTTACGACAGTACAGTATCCCGGCAACACAAAATTGTTATCCTTTCTTCCACAAGCTCTCGAAGTGGTGCTACCCTAGTAAAAATTTTTACGTGATAAATTATGTGATTAGACACATACTAAAACACGTGCTTTATCACGTGATTTGGCATGTATAAAAGTACGTGCTTTTGCACATGCCGAATCACGTATTAAATAATGTGACTATAACCTGCTTTTTTCGAATCGATTTGGCATGTATAAAATCACATGATTTTATACATGATAAATCATGTGATATAAGAAAATTTGATATATAATATAAATAAGAAAACTATTATTTTTAATACTTTCATAAATGATGTTAAAATTATGGTGCAAATAATAAGGAGGTGTTTTATAAAAATTGAAAACTGACTTAGAAAGGCCTTTTTACTGATACGGCCGAGCGGTCACCCATCCAAGTATTAACCGCGCCGATTGTTGCTTAACTTACGTGAACCGACGGCCATGCGGCCGAGAACTCCTCCAATGATGTATTTGATCTACTGCTTCTACAAAAGCAATATAGCAAAACTATATCATACCAACACTAAATTTTTTTTTTTTTATTAAATAATAGTAGTACAGTGTTTTATTAAATAATAATGTCCTTGGCTATTTTTTAAAATTTATTTTAATGTTAAAATTTATTGTTTATTTACTAACTATAATAGAAAATTATCTTTATCCAAAACAAGAATTACAACAAATTTCATTTCAAGCTAAATATTCATAATATATAGGATTATTATGATACATAATTTGTTATTATTAATAAATTATTTGTAAATAAATACTATTAGTTAATAAAAAGCAAATTTAATGTTGGTATGATATAGTTTTGCTATATCGCTTTTATAGAAACAGTAGATCAAAGGCATCCGTTGGAAGAGTTCTTGACTGCATGGCCGTCGGTTCACATAAGTTAAGCAACAATCGGCGCGGTTAATACTTGGATGGGTGACCGCTCGGCCATACCAGTAAAAAGGCCTTCAAGTCAGTTTTATAAAAAACCTTCTTATTATTTGCAACATAATTTTAATATCATTTATGAAAGAATTCAAAATAATAGTTTTCTTATTTATATTATATATCAAATTTTCTTATATCACATGATTTATCACGTATAAAATCACGTGATTTTTACACATGCCAAATCGGTTCGAAAAAAGCAAGTTATTGGTCACATTATTTAATACGTGATTCGGCATGTACAAAAGCACGTGCTTTTATACATGCCAAATCACGTGATAAAGCACGTGTTTTAGTATGTGTCTAATCACATAATTTATCACGTAAAAATTTTTACCAGGGTAGTACAAAAGTACTAAAAAATAATAATGCACATATAACATTATAAACGAGAGTCAACGAAGACGCCGCAGTAGTACCTCCCAATATAATAAACTAGATCCTTCATAATTTGCACCCCACTGAAAAAAAAGAAATACTCCCCAACCCGTTAAATCACAGCGATTCCAGTCACTAAACCATATGCGCACGCTCTCTACCATATTACTCTCAAATAAAAACAAAAGATACACTCTCCCTCGCAGCTCTGCTACTCCGTTTCGCATATCGTTTCGCGAGTTCGCCTCCTCCTCCCAGCATCCCCCATCCTCGATCTACCCGTGTGCCAGCGCTTTTCGCGAACTCGCCCACTCCCCTCTCTCCCCTCTCGCGAACTTCGATTGTGCTTATACGGCCCTACCGGGGAAAACTATTATTAAATTGGATTCCGAGGCTCTGCGGCGCTTCCGCGACAAAGCTTTTGTGCGCGGGAAATTGTGCTGGAAGAGAAACGTCAGTGTAGAGGCCAGCAAGCGCGCGCCCCGCAAAGTGAACGTATTTTTCAAAGAACAAGAGGAGGAGGAGGAGTTGGAGGAGGAGGTAGCATAGAGGAGAACCGCGCTCGCGCGGCCAATGAGAGAGAAGAGACGGAGAATTCGAGCGGTGCAGTGCACTACAGACGCGATGCTGCGCAAGAGGGATGAAGTGTGTGTGTGGGGAGGTGGGGGGTATAAGTGGATGGCTGTGGGGTGGTGAGTGGAGTGGGGTAAATTCGAATTTAAATTTACTCGATTCGTGTGCCTTGGCAAATGCGAAACGCATATACAGTGCGCACCAGGTAGCGTATAATGATTTATAGTCAGTGGGTTGGACTGTAGACGCGGTGATGAGGTGTGCATGCTTCGAGTTATTGCGGAATGGGCGGTGAAGTTTTGTTGTTTTAGTGGAGGATATCTGAAATGAAAGTACAGTAGTTGTTTCAGTTTCGTTTGACCTATTTTCATGGATTTAGTTCCGTTACTTACCATTTCTATATTTTTATTGCATATGTAAAACTTTCGTTTATAGTACAGGGGGTTAAGATGGTATGTTTCACTTTGTGTATCGTTAATCGTAAAAGTAATGCTATAAATATTCCATTTTCAATTAGCATTAAAACATTAATACCCTGACGCGAAATCTATAACGATCTTCAATATATCATGATTTTAATTAAAACCGCGTGCGCTCTAAGAAAAAAAAACGCCTGAATATCGGCTAACAATTAGGTATATATACAAACGCCGGGGAAATAAGCGAACGACACAATCGCGTGGAAAATACAATGAGCGCCGCCGACGAGAAAAGAAACAAGCGGAACGGAAAGAAGACATAGGAAGCAAAAAGAAGCGAGCGAGCGCGCGAGAAAGTACCCGGAAAAGAAGGAAAAATAGGGAAACCAACGGCTGCTAGAGAGAGAGAGGGAGGGAGGGAGACAGTCAGAAATTGAAAGTCAGCGCAAGAGAGAGAGAGAGAGAGAGAGAGAGAGAGAGAGAGAGAGAGAGAGGAACGAGGCGATATAGGCGCGCACAAAAGCAGGCCCATCCTTCTTTACGCCGTCGCCTTTTCCCGCCTTCCCTTTGCGCGCCCACGCCGCATAATGTGACCCCCCTCGTTCCTCACGAGCCGCGGCGAACGTAATCTTCGAGCGAAGGAGGAAGAGGTCGAGGAGGAGACCCCGCGAAAGCAGCCAGAGAGGAGGCTCGCTTTCATGCGGATCTTTAATATATATCGAAATCGAGATGTGAAGTCGTGGATGTCAGCCTGCGATGGGGTCTTTTAATACGAGAGAGGATGTGTGCGGGGTGAGGATATAGCGTGTATAGAAAAGTAGGTGATGACGGTGGAAGGAGGATGTGATTTTTATTGATTTTTGCTTTTGGAGTTTTATTTCAGAATTTTTGTTTGAAATAATACTGTTGGGTTATTATATTGACTTTTAAAAAAGCAACTATAATCGTACGATTAATTACAATATTTATTGTGAACATTAATATCTAAAAAATACACGATGGCGTTTGTCCTTTAAAGCCGAAATTGTAAAAACCAACTCGTATAAATATTCTTCCTAATAATTTTGAATCTGACTTTGCATTGGGTTATATCATTCTTTGTGATAAAAATACAAATAAAATATGGAAAAAATGTAAGTTAATTACCGTGAAGTCAATGTAAATCTAAAAGTTTATAAAATAAAGCACAAAAACTTTAAAATAGGTCAGAAGGAAAAGATAAAATATGCATTACGAGCTGTATAAGACTGCTTCGATTTTGCGTTATCTTTCTGTTATTTTCTGTTACTGAGAGAGACGCTCACGTTTTGTGTACGTAATAAAGTGCAGCCGATAAATTTTCGTTCTTTTTTATCTTTTGAATAATACTATGGTTGATTATTTATAACGAAATCGCATTTCCAGAAAAATACGGTAACTTTTCTTTAACTCTGTCAAGCACGCATATTTTTCTTGCAAAAAATGTCTTCTCAGTATTTGTTTATTAATATTAACAAATTGACTAAAAATTTGTGAAAATTGAGGAGAATTTTTCATTTTCCATCATGCTACTATAACGAAGTTACAAAAAACCGAGCAAAAAACGCTAGAGAAATACAAAAACAAATTTATCTATAAAATGGAAAAGATGATCATGATCTAGGTGGGAAGTCAGGCTTCCCACCGTGCTTGAAAGTGTTAACAGTGCTTCCTGGACGGATCTGTTGGATTAGTAATACATTTAATTTTCGTAACATTTCAACAGTAAACCAATTATCTTGTACGATACGTAGAATTATATCGATTTATTTGATTTTTCTTTAAATTGATTATACAATTTTTCCCTGGCAGACAATAAAGTCAAAAGTTGACTTTTCATTTGATTCCATTTATTTGCCATCTAGTTTGTTTAGCTTTATCTGTTAGCATGGTATGCAATTTCCCTATTCTATATTAGATTGTATCATAGTACTTTGGGTTATTGGGTTATCGGGTAATATATCATTGCAAAATTAGTTACACAGTTGTATATACGAGAAACAATGAAACGAAATTCTATCTATATAACTACCGCCATTAGACATAATAATTAATGTTGTACAATCTGCATAGTATCTATCTCCTGTAAATTTATTTGCAACTTCACATTCTATACGTAATAAAGGGTATAACTTCAAGTTGAGATTTTATATTACTCTGCTTATTTTAGATATGTTTGTTAGCACCAACCCAAACATATAACAAAAACTGAAGACAAAATAACCCTCTGACTGCACTCTCTTGTGACCATCCAGAAAGGAATTATTGATAAACTACACGCAAAACATTTTAACACCCATTTCATCATTGACTCTTCCTCACTCTCTTCTCTCTGGATGCCACATTTATTCACGCGGCGCGCGTTCTCAAATCGCTCGTTCCGGAAACCCAATTTTTCCACCCCCAAAATAGACTTATCGAATCGCCCGGCGTAACAATAGATCCATCAGTTCTCTCTCTCTCTCTCCCTCACTCACGTGCACATCATCGCATCATTGTGTGTGTGTGTGCGGTTCATCCGCGTCAATTGCTCGTTTTTTATAACGTATCGCGGCGCGAAATCCCAGGTCTCTATATCTATCGTCGGTTAAAAGCGCATGACATTTATTATATACACGCGGAAAGAGTCGGATATGCGCGACTACGTGGACGCGGTACAAGCGGGTTAGATCTGATAATAGATGGAAAAGAGGAACGGACTGTACACCCGAGGGAAGTTGATTCTTTCCGAATGTGCCGGGTAAATTTCAAAATCCTGCAATCCCATTGGACAATTCAAGTGTAAACATTAACCCTCAGTTGGAATCATCCAATGAAATTGCAGAATTTTAAAATTGACTAGGCACGTTCGGAAAGAATCAACTTCCCTCAAGTGTACATGTATATAATATACAGTTGGGAGCTCGCGAGAGAGATTTAGATTCGAATTTTCATTTATTTTTCTAAGTCTAAAAAGGATTTCAGAGGATATAAACAGATTTTTAATAGTACATTACAATACAGGTGTGGAAGGTGATTATTTACCGCATGAGACGTTTTTCGTACGAGCGAAGCGAGTGAGAAAAATCGAATGCGGTAAAAATCACCTTACGCACCAGTGTCGTACAGTATTTTATACCACGAGAACGGAATAATCATATTAAAGTTATGATTTTGAGGTTAGAGTGGTATAAAGGATATAAAATGCTCGGAAATATTAAAATATAGTTAAGAAATATTTAATGATTTTAGAAGAGTTTCTATTATGTGGATATGAGGTTACGCAATGTACACTGTATCTCCTTAATAGAAAACTGTTTTTGCCATTAATTAAATCTCATTTCAATTACCTTGCATGTTTAATGTTCTTATAACAAATGTATTTTAGTTAGAAACACGAATGATGCAAATACGTTGCGTTATTATCCAAATCATCGTTCCAACCGTATAGGTACACGAAAACAAAATTAATTGTAACAATTCAAACGTAAAAGTTATTAGAAGAAAAGGTAAAAAGACACTTAAATTACTAAGTATTGTATTCATATAATTAAATGCACTTTGAAATCCGCAAAATCACAAAGAGCATAGGCCATCATTCGAAAACAGCCAGGCAATAAACACTAAAATCAAACTAAAAGCAGCCAATAAAAAAGGGTAAATAAAGGCCGAGGCTCTCGCGAAAGAGATTGCAACCTACTCGAAGCTCGCGAGCGCGCGCGGGCGCGTCGTAAATCAATGAAAACACAATTTCACGGGCCCGCGAGTCTGCCCGCGTCGATCGATTTAGAGAAGCTCGCGCCGCGCTTGCTCGCTTGCATCCTCGTCTTTAATTAATTGAACCTCTTCGTGCGAAAGGATGAGATTATACTCGAGGCGCGGGGAATATCGGGAGAGAGGGAGAGAGCTGTTGCGCGCGAGCGGTTATGTATATACGGGAAAACGAGTCGCAATTTCGTCGATTGCGAGTATAGGCGGCGGCTGTGCGCACACGGGGGTTGCGTAATATACGTATAACAGAGGACGAGGGGGGGGGGGGGGAGAACGCGACGTCGAGATGGAAAATATTCGTATTTAGTCGCGCGGCTGCAGTGCGTTTTGCGATTTTATTGGGTATGAGGGTTCCATGTGTGTACGTACGTGTGTCTATGTGTATGGAAGGAGGGAGGAGTTATAGGACGCTTGGGAGTGTTACGAAGGAATAGTACGTGCGTCACGCTTTAGCGTTGACGAATGCGTCTAATAAAAATTTATTTATCCGAGAATATGATTTTCAGAAGATTGGAAATAATATTAGTTCTCAGAGTTTAATTTTCGTAAAAGCATAATTTTAGAAACTTGGTTAAAAAGTTAATACGGATTTTTTGTTTGTTTGTGATAAACCATCGATATAGATAGCGACCTATTAACGAGAATGCGAAAAATGTAAATATTGTTACACGTCGGCTTTTTTCAATATTTTAAAATTGCGCATTTTTTTCAGGTGGCTGCGAAAAATTTTGGCCGTTATTCCAGCCAATCGATATAGCGCCTATACGTGCAGGGTATTTTACGATCAATCGACGGAAACAAATTTTCGAATAAACCTTTTGGGAAATCAGGAACATCGTTCGTTCCAATTTTCGATTAAAAATTCATAAAAACTCATCACTGTAAAGAATTTCCGTGCATTTACTATTCATTTACACATAAAATATCCAAATACAGTATCACACAGCTTTTAAAACATATCATATAATAAACTTCCGTAACTTGTTCACGCGCTAATACATCAATCTCGATTCGTCAAATCTTATCTCTCCAAGACCCGCAACTCTCCTAATTTCAAAACAATCTTTTCCGCATCTTGCACAAAAATCTCCGCGCCACGCAACAAACAACCTCGCATCCCCGAGTCACCCTTGCTTCCTCGCATACAACTCTACTACTCTACTCTCCGCACGTCATACGGGCGCGCTCACGGAACTTTTGATTGATTTACCGCAGCAATTTCGTGCGTTTCCTCCTTCCTCTCTCTTACTCCTGCACTCGCCGTCCGAAAAAGAGACCCTCGCCAACCGCCCTCGAAAGACGTCCGCATCTATACGTATACGTACAAACACGTAATTTATCGCTCCCGTGTCTCTATCTCGTTCTCTCTTTCTCTCGTCTCCCTCCCGAAATCGAATCAGGTGCAGTTGAACGCGCTGCTCGCGAGTTGCGCTTTTCTCTCATACATTTCTATATAGATATACACGTATATACACAGAGATGTATAGGTATACATATACTAGCCCGAGCAGCAGATTCCACGTGATCTTGATAGCGAGACGCGGCGACGGCGGAGCGCGCCGGTATCTCCGGGATTGCGGAAGGCGCGAGCGAAGCGAAACGTCAAAAGCGAAAGATGAAGGCGAGTGTACGTGTGTATTCGCGCTGGTATAGGTATATATATTGCGTGGGTATGTGTGTGAGTGGAAGAGTAAAAAGTGGGAGAGGAAGCCAGCCAAAAAAGGGGGCCAGAGATAGGCGAATGATACGGAATGCTGACTGGCGGTATCCCGCAGCGCGCGAGCTCGGTATGTTTCTGCCTCACTCTCTCACTCGCTCTCTTTCTCTCTGTCTTTGTGCGCGACGCGTCGCACGTCGCGGCAGCGGCCTCCCCCGAAGAGAGAGAGAGAGAGCGCAAGAGAGAGAGAGAGAACTGCACTCGGGGCCAATCAAATAAAACGCGCGGGAGAAATAGAAAAAAATTGGAAGAGGAAGAGGATGGGGAGGATGAGTGTGCGTGAGAGCGGAAAAGAGATGGGGAATGAGCAGTCGGAGTGAGATAAAGCGAGAGTTAGGGCGGAGAATGACGTTGTTGTATTGCGATGTAAAGCTGAATTTTAGAAATGAAATATGTCATTTTTATTTTGTAATAATAACAAACATTTTATTTCATTCTTGTCATTTTTGACAATAAAAAGAAAGCATTTTTGCACAGAAAAATCTATTAATATAACAAAAATTACAATATGAATTTGTTATGTAAATGTTTTATTTGGTATACATAAAATAATCTATTTCTTTTTAAATAGAAACTGCATGTATATACATCCTTTATCCGTTACCTTCTCACTTTCAACCCCATATTGTATTTTCAAATATTTCCGAATTACTTCCTCTAAGAAACAATCTTAAATCAATTAATTTAATTGCAAATATAAAATGGCAATGCTTCAAGTATAAAATAATACGTCATCCTAATAGTTCGAAAACGGCATGAATGAGGCTCATAAAAAGACTCGAGGCAGCGCACGGAGAGAGAAAACGTTCATCTAGAACGCATACATCCTCGTGAAGTAGTACGAGACAGCGGAGCGTCAGACAGCCCGGGCGGCGCGCACATACTACGCGAAGACGGCTCTCCGCACGCACCCGAATTCCCAGACACACAGAGAAATCTCGCTTCACTTGCGCGCTAGCGTGCACTGCGCCCAAGAAAGCCGCAAGAAAATGCTATATCCTACACCACCGGTACCGCGCACACTTTCGCCCGCGTCAAATAGCTCGTTCTCCTTCTTCTTCCTTACACACTGTTTATACAGACACGCGGCGGCCTCGCACGCGCCGTATATAAGTATATATACCAGCGTTGCTGCAGCGCCAAGGATATCCGCACACCCTTTCGAGTAAGAGAGAGAGAAACGCCTGCAAAGGGTGGCCGGACGACGCTTATTTGGCCCGCAGGCGCGCGCTCGGTCATTTTTCACTCGGCGCCGCGCCGCTCTCGAAAAACGCGCCTCGCCGTTTTCGGCGAGATTGCTTCTTTGCTTTCGTCTCGGCTGCTACTACTGCTACTACCTATAAGTATGCTTCTTCCCACACTTCATTGTTTTTTCCTTGAGCGCGCGTGGCTGCTTCGGTTTTTTCCCGTCGGTGTTACGGTGTTCGTGCGTATCTATCGTGGGAGAGCGAAGTGGGAAAATGCTTTGGATTATCGTTGGACGTTCAATTAGAAGTTTAGGGGTTCGTGTTTGGGGTGGAGACAGTTGATATATCTGTGGCTTCCAGGAATAACGACCTAACCCACTTGAGGGTCAAAATTGAGTTAGCACCGGAATTTATACCTTCTGACTACCCTTTTTCATGTAGACTTGGTCTGGAAATCTGAAACGCGTTCAAAGAGCAAATATCAGCTATGTGCATAACCACTTAACTTGCACCTGTGCCCGGAAAAACCACTTAACTGAATATTTATATTTAATTAAAAGCACAGTTTCGAAGTTAATACTATGCAATAAACAGATTATGACATACCTATTTTTATAGCAACAAAGATCAAAGGCAATAGATAATAGAAGGTAACACAACAGCTTTGATTTCCGGGCGATGGGGCAAGTGTGCATAAACAGTAACCGAGTAACGTTCGGTATTCGGTTTACCGAATTAGTTGACTTTACGCATATTCCGTTGGGAGGAGGATGCGTGGGAATGAATATTTAAAAAGAATTCGTATTCTATGTTTTAAGTGTAGAAATAACTAAGTTATTTATCTTATTTGAACAATTTCCCTAAACCGCTTAACTACACAGTTAAATAACGACTTAACTGCATTGTTTTTTTATCTATAAAAAGAACAAAAATGTATTCTAGCAGCTGATAGTGGGATTCGAAAGATATTCGATACCTTTGTAAGTGTCTACATTGTTTTGACTCATCTCGCGCATTTCGATCTTACATATGAAGTGTCGTACGTGACAGAAATGTTAAAACAGCGATTTCTCTAAAACACGTACAAGTTGGTTAAGTCGTTATTCCTGGAAGCCAGAGATATATGGGTTACATATTGTACAATTGCACTTGAAATAAGTATTTTTACAAGTTTTTAGTCCTAAATGTTAAATATATACAAAGTTATGCCTCTGAAAGTAGTGAAAAATACTTGATCTTTGGAATGGAGTGTGCGTATCAGAAGTTTACGCTCATCCTTGGCTGTTCTAGAGCATTTTTTGACAACCGAAACAAACAAAAATTGATTGGAAAAATAAGAAATGCGTCTAATATATATTTATTTGAAAGGCATAACATAACCTATTATCCAAATGTTATTGTAGTAACTTTACTATTTTTAGTTAAACAAATCATAGAAAAAGCATTTTTTTTTAGTAAAATTATGATATTTTAACCAAAAAGTATTGCTTATAGTAGTAAAAATAGTACCTGCTTTATTAAATCAATTTAAAAAAATTGATGCGCATTCTTTTTTGGAATATTGAAACAATTAATTTTGAGAAAACAAGCTTTAAACTTTTAATACAGTTGTAATCCAAAAAAATCTTCTAAATTGTGATCAAACAAAAAAAAACAAATAAAAACGCATTGTTTCTCCATTTTTTATATATAATTTTATGTCACTTAATAAAAAAAAATTAAATTTTTCGAAATTTTTTGCGTTTTTTCACCTCAGTCTTCTCTTATGGCCCTTCCTCAATGCGAGTGACAATGGACAAGTTACACCTCCGTTGTTACACGAAAAAAAATTTTGTTGTCCGATATCTACCAAATCCAAAATAACCAATGCCAGAAAAAGAGCGACTAAAAACCTACGGTAGACCTTTCGTCTGTTCTTTTTCTACCATTGATTATGAATTGCGCAGATATTGGACAAAAAAATTTTTTTCGTGTAACAACGGACATGTAACTTGTCCGTTGTTATTCGCATTGAGGAAAGGCCGTTAAAACTAATAATTTTATAATATATTTGTACTAATAACTACTAATATTTAATATATTTGTATTGTAATGAAATAAATATCTTTGTTTGTCGAAAACTAAATATATTTTTAACAATTGATTGACAATTAACTACACGATAACAAGGATGTTATAACTTTTTCATCGTTCAAAACATTCATAACAATCTTGTATTTCACTATAGAGAACGAAATGTTTTCTCTGACTAGGAGAACCTACGGGTCAGGAATTTTGCTCAAATTTTAGGACATGTTTTCGGAAGTGAAAATATGAAGAAAGCCGTAATCGTAGGCCGTAACGCTCTAAAAAATTCAGGTTATTGATATTTCGAGTCTTGTTATTAAAAAGTGTTGAACACCCGACTCTTCTCCTAACAATAATTAATTAATCAATCTAAAAAAATTGTATATGAGTAATTCCGCCGAACTTTTCAAATTTGCGCTAGAGAGAAATTGAAAAATAAATTAAGATCACACTTTTATATGACCTTTTTTCTTTCTTTCTAAACCTTAAATAGTGAAAAAGTGTTAGCGTTACTCTTTTTTTTTTTTTAAAACCATTTTTTGACCGGATAACTCATATGAAAGCTATGGGAACATCTAGTAGTTCGCGATAATCTTTTCTGTATAAAAGTCGTCGGTTTTTATACATACACGGAGAGAAATCATGTAGCAAAACTTACAAATTTCTATAGGAAAAATTACAATTTTTCATAGTAAAACGGAGACAGACAAATTTCCTATTAATGTTTCCAATTTAATAAGTATGGTAAATTTTATAACAACTCGTATAGGAAATATTTTTCGAGCTAAAAATTTTAAAAATTTAATTTTCATTTCTGTTATCGTGGTTATTCGTGATATTCTATTATATATTTCAAGATTGCTGCACTCACATATATCATTAATACAAGAAATACAAGAAATAAATTAAAGTAAAGAATAAAGAAATTAAAAATTTTTTTTCGACGGAGACGGCCGGATTCGATCCCTCGACCCTTGGCACGGCAGTCGGACGCTCTAACCACTTACCCATAACAACATTAGACTACAAATTTTTGGAACTTGTACATTCGCTATCGCTAGATGTATGGCAGATTTGAGTTAGACGCGTTGTTGAATTTCAATTAATATATGGCATTATAATTAACGTAAAGGAAAATTAGCAACTGATAATGTATTTATAAAAGTAAAAATAAATAGGAATTTATTATATCCGACCAGTTTTGTGTTGCAAAACATATTGTGTGAGATCTAGATAACCTGAAAATTAGGGACGTCGGTAAGACAGAGCAGCAGACTGCGCGTGTTCGCCGCGCGCATGCGCATTTCACACATCATAATTTTTACCATAAATCATTGTAAAACTTAGAATTAAATATCAAAATTTTTGTAACTCCTGCATTCGAATATCAAGTCTTCGCAGTTTTTGCCATAAAATATAGTAATGTTTCATATTTTTTATAAAAAAAAGAAGATACTTTTAATAGTATATTACAATATGTATATTTTTTGCTATATGGGAGCGTCCAGCAGAAACGGGCCACCGAGCGCGCGCGGTGCCTTTTTTCGCGTAAAAGGCGCTCTGTTTAACTCGCTCATAATCGTATGCTGCGTCTTTGAAAAAAAAACCAAGGACCTATATCAATAGATTTTTGTTCTGCTCTTTCCAATTGCGCCATTGTTTTTATTGCGAAACGCGTTCTTCCGGACGAAAACTCGAGTTGAATATTGAAAGCCATTTTTCTCAAAGTATATCATGTTTTTTTTCAACATAAACTACACCATTGGAAAGTACAAGTCTTAAGCTTCAAAACCTTATCTTGGAGAAGTTGGAGAAATAAAGGGTTTAAAAGTAACAACATGAAAAAGACAGCGCCGAGGGTCCGCGCGAGCCCCTCGCGCCCGTGCGTACGGCACGTTCTATTCAATTCGCTAATAATCGTGTACCAAGTCTCTGAAAAAAGAACTAAGGATATATATCGATAGATTTTTTTCCTGCTCTTTCCAATGGTGCTATTATTTTTATTCCGAAATGCTTCCTTCTAGTTGAAAATTCCATTTGAATGTTTAAACTCTATTTTTTCAATAAAATATCAGTCTTTTCTTCAAAATGAATTATATTCTTCAAAAGTACAAGTCTTAAACTATAAAATATTATATTTTTAAGTTGAAACATGAAAAGTTCAAAAATAGTAAGATCAAAAAGACAGCGGCTGCCCGAACTTTTTACGCTATGCTCAAGGGCGGATTAATACACGCGATGTGTTATTTCGCCCTTTCTTTTTTGTCAATATAAAATGTTTTGTAACTTACAATGCCAATGCGTGGACATAATTTTGTGGATCTAGTTGTAACAGTTAGTATAATATTACAATGAACTTTGTTCATTTATATAACAAAATTTGAAAAACATAATATATTAAACATAAAAATATCCATGAATGCACTGAAAGCAGTGAAACAGAAATTTAAAATAACCTTATAGATTGTTTAATCTGGCATAACAATATTACCTTTTCCTTTAAATTCTAATTTTTTTACATTTTTTTGATTTTATAAGAATTGTCCTTTTTGCGACATCCGCTTCTTTCTTTGTTTGAGTTTTAAGTACTTTTTCTTTTTTGGTCGGTGGATATAATTGGGAATCTTCTGACGCTGAAAATCTTTTAAGTTCTAACTTTTTGGCATCATTTAATAATTTAATACCATGAAACAATTAAGTTCCAGGTATTGTCTTAGCTGAGGCTAGCCTGTTTTGTAGCTTTTTTGTAGCCTTTAAGGGGGCTAGACACCTTTTTTCTCTGAAATAAGAAGTCATATTTTAATACATAAATGTAAACTAATTATTTCATACTTTTGACATATAAAAGTGGGTATATTTACCTTACCTTAAAACTTTCTCCGATGGGCCTTTTATATGGTCCAGAACCATAGTCATCGATGAAACAAGTTTTTTCACTAACCGTAAGCTTTGAAATTTTCCTGTGGATGGATTGACTCCAGATTTGAACTAAATTACTCCTGAATAGTATAATTCTCATATGAGTGTAGGGATTTAGGATTAAATGTCGGAAAAAATTTTTACATCAGAAAAATTATGAAAAAATATAAAAAATTTTAAAAAATTAAAAAAAAAACTCTTGAAAAACAGCACAATTTTTTTTTTTTTCATTAGATCAAAAATACCTACACTCATATGAGAATTATACTATTCAGGAGTAATTTAGTTCATATCTGGAGTCAATCGATCCACAGGAAAATTTCAAAGCTTACGGTTAGTGAAAAAACTTGTTTCATCGATGACTATGGTTCTGGACCATATAAAAGGCCCATCGGAGAAAGTTTTAAGGTAAGGTAAATATACCCACTTTTATATGTAAAAAGTATGAAATAATTAGTTTACATTTATGTATTAAAATGTGACTTCTTATTTCAGAGAAAAACGGTGTCTAGCCCCCTTAAGTAATCGTCTTTTGATGAAAAAAAGCACTCAATATTTTTGAAATACTCAGTTGCCCATTTGTATAAATCTTGGGGCGTCAATATATAATTGTCGGATACTTTCCGTAAACTTTCTCGTCTGGCATTGCTTTTCACGGAAGCACCTATTCCATCACATGCATTTTTTCCGTGGGCTGTTGCATGAAAATGCCACTCAGCATCAACAGCAAAATGACTTTGTACACGATTATTAGCGAATTGAATAGAGCGTGCACTTAAACGTGCCGTACGCACGGGCGCAAGGGGCTCGCGCGGACCCTCGGCGCTGTCTTTTTCATGTTGTTACTTTTAAACCCTTTATTTCTCCAACTTCTCCAAGATAGGGTTTTGAAGCTTAAGAGTTGTACTTTCCAATAGTGTAGTTCATTTTGAAAAAAAACATTATATACTTTGAGAAAAATGGCTTTCAATATTCAACTCGAGTTTTCGTCCGGAAGAAAGCGTTTCGCAATAAAAACAATGGCACCATTGGAAAGAGCAGGAAAAAATCTATCGATATAGGTCCTTGGTTTTTTTTTCAAAGACGCAGCATACGATTATGAACGAGTTAAACAGAGCGCCTTTTACGCGAAAAAAGGCACCGTGCGCGCTCGGTGGCCCGTTTCTGCTGGACGCTCCCATATAAATATGTAGTAGAAAGTTATCTCGACACTTGTAATACTTAAAATGAAAGTTGTAAAAGTAATACATTACAATGGTAGAAAATCCTATAATAGTAGTAAAAAGCGTCAGGATCAGAGTATATCTTCGCTTTGATAAGATTAATGGTAATTTTCCAAATCAAATTTTTCTCCGTGTATAGTAAGTGAAAAACTACTTACTTGCCTATTTCGACATGCGGTATATGTTTTTGTGAGGGATAAAATGTATCGATCTCGCTACGCAAAAGTTATTTTTCATTGACTTTGTCAGTGTGCCAGCGATTAATTGTGTTTTTTAAAACGAGTTTCGTTTTTCATAACATCATTCAAAGTAATGTAAAATAAATTCTATAAGCGGCACGCTGATGAGTATAAACAAATCATATTATTTGTTATGCTAAAACAAAGGTTTTTCCATTATAAAGACCTAACAAAAATGCAAAGCCATTTTTTTAAAAGCAGTATGGAGAAAAAAATTCAATATTTGCAAAAATCTGGTAACCCAATTATGTAAGTCGTTTATTAATAGGCACACATATTTGGAGTTGACTTCTTGAAAGTACACGTTAAAAAAGTTGTGAAAAAACTTTTTTTAAATCATTTAGAGAAAAGCCATTTTTTTAATCACATAAAGAAGATAATAATTTGTACGAGTACCACTTCAGTATGCCTTTAATTTTAGTCTTTCTCCTTATCATACGTAATTTGTACAATTCGAAATTGGGTTTTGGTACCAAGATGATGTTCTTCTAACCCCATTGAAGAACTGTAACCTGCACAGAATTCCATGTAGTGAGTCTATTTAAATATACAAAGAGTAACTCGTATTTGAAAAGTACCGCGGAATTGCTCATATACAACTTTGAAAATAAAAAATATTAATTTTTGCGAAATCTATCTTAGTTTGAAGTTGAGCAAAGAAAATGCACTAAAAATTCGCAAAGATCTGCTTCTTCATTTCCTCATATAGTGTAGCATTTTCTTTCCTCAACTTCAAATTCCCATAGCGTTCGCAAAAATTAATAATTTCTAATTCTGAAAAAAGCCGATAAAAGCTCTCTTTTTTAGTTTTATTTTCTATTTTTAAAGCTGTATATGTGCAAATCCGCGGACTACAAACAACAACTGGGGTACAAAAACGGAAAAACTTTTTTTTGAGGGCACACCTACCACAAGGTTTTTTCTTTGGGGGTCCCCCAACATGAAAATACTCGTGTACACTCATTATCCATTGCCAAACTTTTTTGCCGACGAAATCAATTTTTCTTATGGAAATTGAACATGGGAAAAATGGACGAAAAGTAGTCATTGATGATTAACCAATAGCAAACTATTGAAGTGGCCAAACCAAATTTCACAAAAAAGCGATTAAAGTTGAAGAATAGAGCTTTAATTTGAGATGAGAATCGTTAAAATCGGTCGATTCTGTGCAAAGCTAGGTGAATTTGAAAATGGCGAATAATGACGAAAATGAGAGATATTTTTCAAACCCACGTAATTCTTCAAATTTTTGTCATTTTTCGCCATTTTCAACTTCACGTAGCTTTGCACAGAATCGACTGATTTTAACGATTCTCATCTCAAATTAAAGCTCTATTCTTCAACTTTAATCGCTTTTTTGTGAAATTTGGTTTGGCCTCTTCAATAGTTTGCTATTGGTTAATCATCAATGACTACTTTTCGTCCATTTTTCCCATGTTAAATTTCCATAAGAAAAATTGATTTCGTCGGCAAAAAAGTTTGGCAACGGATAATGAGTGTACACGAGTATTTTCATGTTGGGGGACCCCCAAAGAAAAAACCTTATGTGGTAGGTGTGCCCTCAAAAAAAATTTTTTCCGTTTTTGTACCCCAGTTGTTGTCTGTAGTCCGCGGATTTGCACATATATGATTTTTTAGACTGTTTGATTATTCTTAGGAGAAGAGTCGGGTTTTCAACATTTTTTAATAGCAAGACTCGAAATATCCATAACTTGAGTTTTTTTAGACCGATACGGTATCTATGGCTTTCTTCATATTTTCACTTCCGAAAACATGTCCTAAAATTTGAGCAAAATCCCTGATCCGCCTAATCTTATTAGGAGAGGTAATACACTCTCCTAATGAGAGAAAATAATCCTAAAACAAAAAATTTAATGTTAGAGGAAGCCCGGAAAACATGAAAAACACCATTGTTTCAAGTATTTTTCCAAATTCTTTTAACCAACATTGTATGTAATATAATAAAAATTAATATTATGGAATTATCAATGAAATTGGAGTTATTTGCCTTTTGTTATGACTTCTCGTAAAATAAAAAAAAAAACAAGTTATTTATAAATATAAATGCTCTGGAGAAAATTAACCATATTTTCCATATTTTATGCATTTTTAACAAAACTCATTATATAAAAGTAAAAGTATAATTCATCTAAAAGTTTTACTGTTACTTAAAATACCCATTTTAAGAAGTAAATAGCAAAATTTATTTCTGATTGGTATACATATTTGAATTATGGAATATACAATTTATCAATGTGCGTTTTTAGCCATAAAGTTAACTGAAAAATAGATAACTAATAAATAGTTAATATTTTAAAAATTGAATACGCCAGAGGATTAATGTTTAATTAAAAAATGAATATAGACGGCGAATAATCGGGCAAGGATAAGGAAGGTAACTACCATATCAAACATCTCATACTTGTTCCAATACTTTTATAGAAAAGTTCTTTTTGAAACAGTGTGTGTAAAGTATTTTTTTGGGAAAATTACATTGGGAAGGGTAGGTAAAGGTAAAGGATGAAAAAACGAGAACGAAAAATAACGGCCCAGATCGAGTTCAAACCGACAACCTTCTGCATACCAAGCAGCTGCGCTACCACTTGCGCCACTGGGACACCGATCCTTGCCCAACCCTAACCGCTACTTCTCGTTCTCAATCTATGTTTATCCCCAAATCTCCCCGTCTGCGTTATTTCAGCCGAACAGACAATTTAATATTTTTAAAATTGAATAAATAGTTAATATTTTTACTAAAGTGGTGTTTGGTATGTCGACGGCTGAGCGGAAGAAGAACGTATCTCGGCGCGAGGATGAAGATCGACGTTCTCAGCGCCAGGATAAAGAACGACGTATTTCGGTGCGAGGATGAAGAACGACGTATCTGGACGCGAGGATGAAGAAGGATATATTTCGCCGTATACTGGCCAACGGCCGTGTGTAAAAGCGCCGAGATACTTCGTTCTTCGTCCTCGCGCCGAGATACGTCGTTCATCATCCTCGCGCCGAGATCCGTTCTTCTTCCGCTCAGCCGTCGATATACTGTAGTTTTATTTTCAAATTACTGGCATGCAAATATATAATATTTGAATTACTAAAGTTATTTTGAATTAATTCTATAATTAAAGAATATGATAAAAATGCGTAGGCCACCCTAGTGGAAATCCTTTCTGTAAAAAACTGTAAAAAACTATAAATAATTGTAAATAACTGTTTGAATTGAGACAATAATAACAGTTATTTACAGTTATTTACAGATATGTATTAGTTATTTTTAGTTATTTACAGTTTTTTAAAAGTAATACAGTAGAAATGAAGGTACTGATAAAAGTTATTAACAGTTATTAACAATTTTTTACAGCTATTTAGAGTTATTTACAGATATTTACAGTTATACACAGTTAATTTTTTTCGATATAATAACAACTTTATTTTTTATCAACAAAACCGTAAATAACTGTAAATAACTGTAAAATACTGTAAATATCTTTAAATAACTGTAAAAAGCCGTAAATAACTGTTGATAACTCTTATCAGTACATTCATTTCTACAGATATTATTTTACAAAACTGTAAATTACCGTAAAAAAAACTGTAAATAACTGTAAATAACTGTAAATATCTGTAAATAACTGTTACTACTGTCTAAATTCAAACAGTTTTTTACAGTTATTTACAGTTATTAATAGTTTTTTACAGTTATTTATAGTTATTAACATGTTTTACTTCCGCTAGGGCAGGCATAATGGATCAAAATAAAATAAAATATAATACCTTTAGTGCATTCGATTTGCATAAAATGTGGCTATTGAAATTTCTTTGTATTGTTGACCAATTTTATTCTTAATGGACTTAAATCGACATTAAAGATAACATTTTCTTAAATCATTTTTCGCGTGCGTCTATGTGCGCGCGCGCGCGTGTGTGTGTGTGTGTGTGTGTGTGTGCGCGTGTGTGCGTGTGTGCGTGTGTGCGTGTGTGATAAAATGAATACCCTCGCCCTGAAATTACAAAAAAAAAAGAATCCTTTCAAATTAAAATCGGATAAAAAATAAAAAAAATCCCATGCTTTGTCGAACGCCGAACTTTATTTAGCTGATGATATCCGATTTAACAATAATAAGATTTGGTTAAAATTTGTATTACTTGAAGTAGGAGAAGCCCAGGCAAGACGACCGAACACCCGGGCAAGACGGAAAATCCAATTTTTTTGGATATTTCAATTGATGGCGCTGAAAAAATAGTGATCATTATAATAGATAACAGCATTGTTGACTATATTACGCCAGTGCGAATTGGTCGCCCGCAACGATCAGGTTCAAAACATAGACGAAATTCCTTTTGAGATTCGATTCTTAACATTTCATCAATATATAAGTGAACGTATTTATTTTGGTTTTTATAAGATGCGCGATTTAGTTCAAACTTTGTAGAGGTATTACATTTTATCCTTCTTTCCATTTACAGCATCATTGATACTATAATATAATATACAAAAAATGATTGAAAAGAATGCTAAATAGAGAGAAAAATAAAAAATAAAATTGAATTGTATTTTTATATTTTGTTCTAAAAAGAATGTTGGTCTTAGAAATAAAGATTATAGACACGATTACCACAACATTTACGAATTTTTCAAATTTATTTTTTAATTTGATGTGTTATAAATTGTTCCTAAAAAATTGTAGTTTAGGATAATAGAAATTGGACCTCAGACGAACTAAATTTGAATACGTAGTTTATTTAAGCCAATTTATTTTTTAATATACATATTTTTTCTAATATTCGAGCAGAGGCTCATTCTTGGAAGTAAACAGACGTGTACTTCAATAATTTTGAAAATACTTAAGTTAATCGAGAAATGTGTAAATTCACAATTCTGGGTTATCAGATGAAGAATGTAGTGTTTATATATTTATAATAAATAAACATAATACAATATTTGTGTTTGTTACCAAATATTAATTCATATAATTGTTCTTTAATATTCAAATATACAGTAGGTTTGTTATTGCAAGTTAGTGTAAAATAGGTATTTGGAAAAATTTTTTTTTAAATATTTTTCTTATAATATTCCGTCTTGCCCTGACTTTTCTTACATATCTAAAGCTAAGACTCTATGGTATGAAAAGTAAACGATGTATAAATGAAAAATATAAAATAAATTTTACTGGCAGTTAAAATCATTTATTTTTCTCAATACGGTATTTTTATAGAAAAATGTACATAAAAGATTATTTTTCTATCCATCATAAATATTCCTATTCGTACATTGTAAAAGATTCCATTGCAAATTAATTCTTAAAATATCATTGTGTTTCCATCTGTGATAGAATGTAAAAACTGTTTATATATAATTCTATAGAATCGCGCCCTTACTGTGATCATGTATTGGTATACCGGCAAATGAGGTGGCGGCGGCAGCAGCGACTATAGCCGTGCTTGCGTTTTCCTATCGCCGGTAACTCAAGAGCTGCAGTTTACCGACTGATTCTATTGTAAAAAATATGTACTACATGAAATAAAAATAAGTCATATTTTCTAGAATTGAAAACTAAATTGCAAACTATTTTAAAAATACATTAAGGGGGTGCCATACTCGTACCATTACCGACCGAGCAATTCACACAGTTTCAAGCTGATTAAAAATAAAATACGTCGAATCACAAAAAATCAAGAGAACACTCTTCTGTATTTTTTAACGTTCTATCATCCAGTCAAAGTTTGGAGTCGAAATATCAAGTCATTTTTGCAAAAACTTTGAACAAAGCGAAATTTAATTTCGTTCAAAGTTTTTGAAAAGACGGCTTGATATTTCAACTCCAAACTTTGACTGGATGATAGAACGTTAAAAAATACAGAAGAGTGTTCTCTTGATTTTTTGTGATTCGACGTATTTTATTTTTAATCAGTTTGAAACTGTGTGAATTGCTCGGTCGGTAATGGTAGGACTATGGAATCCCGTTAAAGGTAATAAAACTTATTTTGTTAAATGATATATAATAATACATGTAATAAAATAATTTTGTTACATAGATTAAAATTGGATTGAGTTTAAAAAAAAAACAAACGTTTTTTCGTTAAAATTACAAAAATGTATTCATTCTTTATATATGTACAAGTCAAAGTCCTTACAATTAATCTAAAATTTAAATTAAAGTTGACGCTAAATGAATTAGTTTAATCCAATCCTTCTTTCTTTTCTTTTATTGCTTCCTGTAAGTACATAATATAATATCAAATCAAAATTTATTATACGATATAAAATGTTATTATAATTTTAATCAAAATTACCTTAAACCTTTCTTCAAAAAGTGACAACTCAGCAATGAGATCAGTAATAGCATGCATGAATGCTTCATGTGGAGTGTAATCGGAAGTAGTTTGAATTCGAATTACAAATTTATGCTCCAGAGGATGAGGCAATTTGTATCCAGCGAATAGTACTTGTGGGTCTTTCAAAAGTTGACTGAAATATAAATTATTATTTAGTTGATGATATTCAATAAAAACTCAAACAGTTATTAAATAAAAAGTCCTAAACTTACTTCCTAATCAAGTTTCCAAGAGTGTGATCTTCTTTGTTGACAGTAAATATAGCAGCATTAGGAACTTTAGTATCTTGTTCCTTTACAATTCTAAAAATTAAGACAACATTTTTTAATAAATTTGAGTAATTAGGTTGGCCTGTATGTGACCGCTTATGCAGCCAAACAGCGCCACCCTAACCCGGAAAGAAGAAAAAGAGTAATAAGGTACTATTTTTCAAAAATAAATGTTGTAAATAAATTTTTATGTAAACAAGTATAAAGTATTTCAGTCAAATTAAGTAGTTAACAAATATTGTGCACCAAATTCTTTGTAAACACCTTTTATTTATCCTTTATCTTTTATCATTTTGTATGAATTATTTATGAATTTATGACTAAACAATTCAAAGAATTATCAAACATAATGTTTCCATTATTCTTGTTTACTTTTAATTGTATATGAGAAAATAATAAACATTAGTGTTCGCTTATATTTTATTAAAAATTTGAATATAATTTTCAAATATCCCGGAAATAATTTACTAAGATTCATGGAAGAAATACAAAAGAATACTTCTTATATGAAAAATATATTTATGCTGAATAATTAGGTTATTGTGTTACTCTTCTAAAATTCGTCATAAATAGTCATTACTAAAGCGTACACATTTTTACAATATTTGTGATCATAAATAACTGTGCAACAGCTTAAATTAAATCGATTATTGCCAAAAGAAGCCTATAAAACGTAAATACACTTTACGCGGTATATCTGCACAGGTTATATTTTCGGCATAACTCTAAATCATGTAAATACTCCTCATTACTTACTTCTTCTCTCCCTCGTAGAGCAAGAATGATTCGAAGGTCGGCGGTGCGTTCATCTTGGCTTATCAAAATTCACTCCTCTCCCTAAAAATCGAAGGAATTACCATAAATCCTCCAACGCACAACAATAGCAAATTGCACCCGCAACTAAGCGACGCGACAACTGCACTGTGCACAGTGCACAGTACCGTATAGTATATCTATATATATTTACACACACGACTCCGATATTAGCACAGGACACAGCGGCCGTGACACATGTGACGTCATAACATCGACACTAGCGCCGCGAACAGGCGAACGCGAGAAAGAAAACATTTCGGAGCATGCGCGCTGAGGAATTTGAAATTGATTAAACATCGATGCGGCGCAACAATTACGTTTTGCCGAGTGGATCGTAGCGCCTCGGTATAAATATACGAGTTTGGCCAAGGATTTTCGTTAATTTTAGAGTACTTGTAATTTTTGAATATTTGGCAACCCTGTTTTTGACGCGTGAAAAATTGTGTATTTCAAATATTCCTTCTATATATATACGAAATTCCAAGTAAAATATGAAAAAACAGTTATGCAAGATATTTAAAAATCTTACATTACAGTAATCTATCTCCTGGTGCATCCTTGCAAAATTTTGCTCTTACCTACATTATTTTATAATAATAATAATAATAAAGCATTCCAAAAGTAGAATTTCAACATCCTTGCATTACACGCAAAAAACCTTGGTCAACAATCACCAAATCGCACCATAAATCCTGATTAATTAATGAAATGCTGAATAGCGCGGTTCGATGATGGCAAAAGAGTCGCCCGCGCGCACTTAAAAAAATTCTTGCTTTCGCATATTGGATTCCCATCGATCACGCGCGCGTCGTGTCAAGGGTGAAGCCGCTGGCGCGTTCGCTCTTTCACGCGCATCCATCACAATTAAACTGTCTTTTAAAAAAAAGGGGCGGGGGCATACAAACTTTCTCGCGTGTTCGCGCACGTTATTAAACAAACAAACTTTATCCCGCGGGCATGAGGTATAGGTGATAAGCTCTCGCGTGTCGATAACGTAACAGGTGACTAATTCGAAATCATCATCATCATCGTCGTTCGAATATGACTCATGCTCCGAAATATCGGATTTTCCACGTATAGTCATTAGCTAAATTTATCACTCCTCACGAGCGCTCGCGTTCAGCAGCGATTTTTAATACTTACACTTACAAACATATATACATTCACCGTTATAGAGAGTGAGAGAAAGGGAGAAAGACAAAGATACCGCGTTATATCGTATATATATATATATATATATATATATATTATATCTCATCCCAATCTTCTCCCGCACGCGGCTCTGCGATTAAATTGCCATCGGCAGGCAGGCACGTACGCCGCTGCCGCGTGGCGCGAAACGCATATATATATATAGGCAAGGTCTCTCTTCTCCGCAACTCCACCCGCATGTATCTTCATCGCGGGCGCGAGCGCGCGCGCACCGCTTCTACTACTCCCTCCCTCGCGCAAGATAAATACACCGTTCTTTATCTATCTATTTCTCTCTCTCTCTCTCTCTCTCTCTCTCTCTCTCTCTCTCTCTCTCTCTCTCTCCCGCTCGCCCCCGTTTTAATCCGCCTCGCGTAAGCGCTATCACGTATCGGAATTGGCATCCTTCTGTCCTTCTCTCTCTTGCGCGCGCGTACGCCCGATGATGGGGATTTAGGACTAGCGCGCGCTGGGCGTGTCAGGAGGATCGTCAGGTGACGGTATCTCTCTCTTGATATCTTTCGGGGCTACCGGAGGAATTCGGATATGTAGGTACAGGCATTTTTTGTGAGCAGGGCTTGGGCAGCAAGGATTTCGCGAGAGATAAGAGAAGGAAAGGTAGAGAATGAGAGTACCGCGGGGTTGTTTTATGAGACTTTTTCCCGCTAACCACGTGTAATGGAGTCGTGCCGGGGGATAATTTGTCCTGTTGAATGTCTTTGGGGGAAGTGTGCCATTCTTTTTTTCGAGGTTTTTAGGAATGAGTTATGGGGGTAATTAAGTGCGATTCTTTTGTTTGGGTAAAGTTACTTGGAGCTCCTACAGAATTAATGTACATAGAATTAGTTTTGTTTTTTTTTTTTTTTTTTATATTAATCTTTTAAGAATGTTAGCCTTGGTCTTTTATATATCATAAGTATCTCCGAAGAATACCATAAACAAAATATTTATTACAAAGTATTAGTTGAGTAAAAAGAAAAAAATTGTAATTTTTTATTAAAAGTATACATTTTTTCTTATTGAAAAGTCTTTGTGCAAAAATATTTTTCTTTTATTTCAAATGCTTTCTACCAAATGATAAGTTTCCTAAGAAAATACCGCATGGGCGTTCCAATCTTCATTTGTACAATGAAAGAGCAAAACAAGGACGACGAAACCTCCCTCAGACCGCGGACCGCGCCCCTTGATTAAAAAATAATACCTTTGTAGCGTATAGAGGGGAGCATCCGAATAAAAATTATTCATCTCCACAATCTATTATAATTTATATACAAGTCCCGTGGAATAATACTTGTTAACCTTCATTTTACATAATGATAAAACTTGAATATTATCTATTTGATCGATGTACATGTTTTAATAGTTTATATAAAAAAATTGTACCTTTTGTAATCTTATCTTAAAAATAATAAACGCTTCTAAGACTGATTTAGATTATTTTTATTGCAGAACGTTTTTACACGAATCTGTAAAAGTACTATTTTTACCAAAGTGTAATTTATAAAATAATTTTTCTTATGAAATATTCATTATGCATTTTTATAATGTTTCAAACGTTATGATTATACATTCTTAATAAATACTGCTATTTGGCATATCATAATTGTACGTATCTATCGATAGAAAATTTATAGAAAAACTTAAAATTTATAGAAAAACTTATTGATAATTTTTATCTTCTGAGTTAATATAGAAATATAAAAAAACTGATCCATTCAATTAATTTTACGATTGCCAATCTTTAATTTGAACATATAATTCTAATATCACATGTTTCCAATGGATTTTTGATTATTTACATTTTCTGGCTACAAAAAGATCCTCAATTAAGTTTCATTTTTATCGACTAATATAAAATACTAATAAAAATTATTTTAACTGTCCTCTAAAACCACTTTAGTGAATCCCAACGGTAACTCCGAAATCTTCCCTTTATCAGATAACGTTCCAACAGCCTCATTCTCATTTACTCTCTAATATGGCATTCCACTCCCACTCCCTAGCAACGCTAATCAATCCAAAAAAACACCTGTTAAACAGGCGCCGAACACACACGCCGAAGGAGAACCCCGTAACTACACCCACACATATACCTACACATTTCCCTCGAAAAAGCAACAAGACTCAACACCTGCTGTCTCTCTCTCCGCTCCAAAATGAGCCGAGACTCGTCAGCAACTCGTCACCTCTTCGGTCACGCTTACCGGCCGTCGCCGCATCGCGTAATCTGGTCGCGAGAGAGTTTCCTCGCGATCAACTATAGTGTACTGCGCGAAAACCAAGAGAGAGAGAGAGAGAGAGAGAGAGAGAGAGAGAGAGAGAGAGAGAGAGAGAGAGAGAGAGAGAGGAGGGGTGGGGATCAGCACGCGATACGGCGATAGAGCGAACAAGACGGCCAACCCCACGCGCACGCAGGCGCAACTAAGACAACACTACACACACAGCCGCGGCGACGGCGACGGCGACGACTACCGAGTCTCACGACGAGTACCTACAACGACGACCACGACGACGACGACGGCGGCTACAACGGGATAACGGGAGAGAGCCTCCCTCTCTCTCTGCGCGCGCCGTGCAGGCGGGCGGCACATATACTGATACACAGCACACGACGTTGACTCTCCGCGGAAAGACTGAGAGACAGTTGCTGCTGCAGCACACACTCGAGAGACGCGCGCTCGAGCGAGCGAGGCGAGCGAGGAAGGACGACACGCAGGCACACGCGAGTGAGGGAGACGACGACGTCTCATCTCTCTCTCCGCTCCTCGCGCTCGAGGCGTCCGCGTCCTCATCCTCGTCTTCCGGGAGAGAGAGAAGACACGTGCTGCTCTGGTGTACGCGCGCGCCCCTCTCTCTCTTGCACCTATCGCACGCCTAAAAGAGAGAGAGAGAGTGGATCTCGTCGGTGAGTACGCGAATCTAGGTGTGTGCGCGCGAGAGATAAGCATAAGCAGCAGCAGAGTGCAGCGAAGATAGATAGGTGTGCGCGCGCCCGGCGCAACTAAGGTGGTCGTCATCATCGTCGTGTCCGCCAGCGCCGAGGAGGAGGAAGCAGAAGAAGAAGATGGCGAGCAACGAGGGCAACGGGGCCGCAGCAGCGGGTGGCAGCGGAGCCGCCACTGCGGCGACGAACGCAATACCCCCGAACGCGGAGATAGTGCGGGGCCAGGTGTTCGAGGTCGGCCCGCGCTATACAAACCTCGCGTACATGGGCGAAGGCGCCTACGGTATGGTCGTGTGAGTATCTCTCCTCCGACGCATACCTATATATCTACATCATTACTTCTCTCTCTGTGCTTTGTGGATGTGTATGGGTTTTTGTGTGTGTGTGAGTTTCCTGCATGTAAGTACGCGCGATTCTCTACTCTCGCTTCGCCAGGCTTTTTTGCAGCCGCGCGCGCGCGCGCGCCTGTGACGTCTGTCGTCTTTCTCTCGCTCTCTCGTTACGGGGGAGTATGTAGGTGAGGGAGAGAGTGAGAGGAGCGAGAGGCAGAACGTTATAGCGGCCATAGATATATACATCGCGAGCGCGCGCGCGCACGGAATGACCGTGACAGGATGCTTTTTTTACGAGGGGGACGCGGCGCGCGCAAGTAAGCAGGCAAGCAAGCAAATGAGACGAAGAGAGAGACAGAGAGAGAGAGAGAGAGAGAGAATTGATGGACTTCTGCTGCTACTGCAAATGTTTCAAGGGGGCTTTTATTTTATACATATGTATGTGTACCTTCTGACGTCTAATGCCGGGAGGTTGATTCCTTAGGGGGACAAGGAGCAGCTCAAGGGAGGTGGAGAATGATGATGATGATTATGAGATTTTGTCGGACCAAGGGGGAGGAGGTGGGGGAGAAATCGCGGTGTGTTTATTCGGCCACGCTCCGTTTGACGATGTTTGATTTGGAATAAGCGCAAATTGTCACACCCTTTTTTTTACTATCTCGCTTCCTCCCGCTCGTTTCGCGCTTTTACGACTCGCCTCTCGTGTTTATGCGTTCTCGCAATTATCGAGGATCCGTTGAGTCGGAATAATATGCAAGACTGCTCCGAAATGGAAAATCGTTACCTTCTTTTTATGCACTTTTAATGCTTAGAATTTTTATTGCAGATGATAACGTATTTTTTTTGCTTGAGAATGGGAAACTTTGAACATGAGTTTTGTGAGAAACCTCTAAAGTGTAATACCACATCCTTTGGTGTGGTCAGCACAGACTTGATATCATTGTTCGTTATCTTATGTAAAATTTATTCTTTTTGTTTTCTTGCAGCTCTGCGTACGATAATAAGACAAAGACAAAAGTAGCGATTAAGAAAATTTCGCCATTCGAGCATCAAACTTACAGCCAAAGGACATTAAGAGAAATAAAAATCCTTACCAGGTTTAAGCATGAAAATGTAAATATTAATATTCGGAAAGTATTGTAAACATTTTTTATGTTACAAACTAATAATGAACACTATTTACCTTGTAGATTATAGATATAAGGGATATATTAATATCTGCAACAGATATAGATCAAATGAAAGATGTATATATTGTTCAGTGTTTGATGGAAACTGATCTTTACAAATTACTCAAAAGTCAGGTAATACAAAGATATTTATTAATATCTGTAATATTATCCATGATGAGTACTTGTAAATGTATTTATATTCTTTTATATTCCAGCCTATTAGTAACGATCACATATGTTACTTTCTTTATCAAATTCTTCGAGGACTGAAATATATTCACTCAGCAAATGTGTTACATAGAGACCTCAAACCTAGTAACTTGCTTTTGAATACCACATGTGACCTTAAAATTTGTGATTTTGGTCTGGCTAGAGTTGCAGATCCAGATCACAATCATGCTGGTTTCCTCACAGAATATGTTGCCACAAGGTGGTATAGAGCACCTGAAATAATGTTGAATTCCAAGGTAAATTTTGAAAAAGTTTTTAAAAAATAAAATATAATATTCTCCAAAGGTTTCATTTCTTATTCTAAATTTATTTTTATTAATTCTATATATGCATTTTAGGGATACACAAAATCTATAGATATCTGGTCAGTAGGCTGCATTCTTGCTGAGATGCTGTCCAGACGAGCTATATTCCCTGGTAAACACTACCTAGACCAACTTAATCACATTCTTGGTGTACTTGGTTCGCCTTCACCTGAAGACCTCGACTGCATTATCAATGAGAAGGTTTGTGGATTTTTTCCTTTTTTGCATTACTTAGTTGATTTCTTTAAAACTAATTTTATTTTTTAATTTTAGGCACGCAGTTATTTGCAGTCTTTGCCATACAAACCAAAGGTTCCCTGGACAAGTTTATTCCCTGATGCAGATCGTAGGGCACTTGATCTATTAGATAAAATGCTAACGTTTAACCCCAATAAACGTATCGTGGTTGAAGACGCGTTAGCTCATCCATATTTGGAACAGTATTATGACCCAGCTGACGAGGTATATTATAATATATTTTCAAACAGTATATCTTGTAACAAGTGCGAATAATGCAATTTTATAACACTCCGTGCGATATGTACCACTTATGCGCACGCTTGCTAAACGTAAGCGTACTCGTAAAAGGCACGAAGAATCATAGAATAATATTCGATACACGTGATAAATATAATTTTTGCACGCGTATGATTATCACCCTCGCTTCGCTCAGGCAACTAGTATCGAAAAGTACTATTTCGGCACGAGTTACAAACCATATTTTTTAAAATAATATATGCGAAAAATCGTATATCGCGCATACTATTACAAAAATTGGTCTTTTCCTTTTGCATTCACGTTAATACTCAATATAAATTGGTATTTTATTACAGCCCGTTGCAGAAGAGCCGTTTAAATTTGATATGGAACTAGATGATCTTCCAAAAAAAGCATTAAAACAGTTAATTTTCGAGGAGACTGTACTTTTTCAAAAGACAATTCAACAACAATAGTAAATAATTTTGAAGCAGCAACTTTATCAAACAGTTCGGAAAAGGACTTTTTTATCTGTCAACAACATTGCTATTGAAATTTTAGGACGACTGAAAGAGATGCAAAGTGGGCAAGAAATCAGATGGTGGTACACCTGTTGAATAGCACTGTTGTGGTATAAAAAGAGGAGTAGCGAAAGAATTAAGGAAGGTAATCAAGTAACTAGTACAATAAGCCTCAGAAGTGCAATCAATGCAACTACCCTTCTGCGACTTTAAACGTTCGAGTCTACCAAAATACAGTGATTTTATTGCTTTAGCAAGCTCATATTTTAATTTGTATACAAGCATTTTTATTTAGCCCGATTGATAACATTACTTTGTAGTACGTTTAAGAAGTACATCCAAATGCCATCATACATTGTCTGTAATTCAAGTATTGAGCAATGATACAATTGGTGTAGTACACTTCCCAGAGATTAATAAGCCATGGCCATCATTTACAGAAAATAAAAAATTGTATGCATGAAGCAATAAGCCAAACAGGAAAAAGTGTTGCAACATATTGGTTAGAATGAACATGAATATATTATGATTTTCCCATATACAAGATGATCATGATCTCAACATATTTAAGTTGACTTAAGAATCACTATACGCTTTAACTGTCTTTCAAAATCAAATTGCAGAAAGAAATTTTCGAATAAGATCATGGGATTTCCAAAAATATTTTCTATATCTCGCGAAACAAGATCATGCCAAAGTAAAATAGAATGTCAATTTATACTTAATGCTTCTATTCTTCTAAAAGAAAATAATGCCCTTTCATAAGACTATTTATTTGCTGAATTTAAAAATAATTATAATATTATGAAGAATTGTTTTTAAGCTCTGCAAATACGTGAATACTATAATATTAGTTTTGTATAAAAAGATGAGTTTAATATTCTTCAGCATTGAAATGTGAGATCCAGAAAACTAATTGACTGCAATATTTTCTCAATCCCAAAATTTTTACTCATAAAATACGTAAGTGCAAATATATCTAATAATTTCAAAATGTAAAAAATTCAAATTTTGTACATACTATCATCAATTTTAGCAACAAAGTCAATTAGTTTTATTCTAACATACTTCTAATGGAGGCCACTATTTTCAAAGTCAGCAATGTACAGACAATTTCTTGCATGCATAAAAACTGAAGCTTAATATCTTTTCATTATAGTCATAGTGCGTAAGAGTTCTTAAGTCTCGACTTATTCAGTGATCGGTGAAAGTATCAGCGTGAAAAAAGTATGTAATTTAATTACGAAGTACATCAAAAGAAATTCTTTAATGAATTTGAAAGAAGCTTATACAGGATTTTATGCCAATGGTTAATATTTACTACACTGATACTGCCATCATTGTGCATACAATGCACATAGTGTATGTTTGAAGCATCAAATATTATTGACTTATGTTCATAAGAATATATTCTATGTTTCAAACATCTGCTCTGGAATTACATGTATATATGTGCACATGGTATTAAGTATAAATAATTTAAATCGCGCCCAATTAGCGTATTTATAGTCGATTTATAATTTCTGTACAATTACCATTTATTTAAGAATTTCGTACAAATATTTGATTGTTTTGATATAAAGAGACTATGTCGTATGACGATTTAAAATATTTCATGTAATTTTATTTATCAAATTAAGAATCAAATGAAAGTAAAGCCAAAAAATTTTAGAGAAATTTTACTTTCAAAGAAGAAAGTCTGCTATGATGTTAATTCTATCATTATTTGCCTTCAACCATCTCAAAATCAATTAAAAAAGTTCAAATGTTAATTATAAGAAAATTTGCATTTTCTAATACCCATTATTATTATTATTATTAGAATTAGAGAACATATGAATGAAAAAGTTGTGAAATTTTAAATATCGTGGAACGTTTCTCTCTTTGACTTATTGATTCGTGTGTTATCCTGTAAAAATAATTAAACGTTAATCAATTCATAAATGGTGCGTATAATTACTAAAATCAAGACAAAAATAATCAATGCGATAAGTAAACATTTTCAATGACTGTGTTTTGTTGAACGACGGTGTTGTTGCAATCAACGGTGGCCATATTGCATCAATAAAAGTTATTAATTATTTCTCGTAACACAGGAGAAGCGTGAAAATTTGTTCACTAAAATTAAATTTTTTTTTTTCTTACATTTTAGTGATATTTTTGCCTATTAATACTATGTTTGTAATGTTTTACTCATGGCAATAATGGAATTTTTACAACGAATATAATGTATTTTAAAACGAACGAACGAAATATTGATCGGTATAAGTATTGAATATTTTCGATCGAAACTGATGAAATATGCCACCTTGATGAGAAAATTTGTCAACTTTAATATAGCATGAAACTTGTGATTATTGTCTCATTGAATCATTGTCTATGTCACTTTTAAGAATTTTCATGTCGAATTCGAATTTTTATCTAAATGTACTATTTATCCTTGAAAGCTACTGGGGTCATTTTACAGTAAAATCGTTATACCAATCGTTTAGGTCGTTTAACGTCCTAAGTATACTGCTTTAGTTCATGTGAATAAATTTCATTACATTTAAAGTATTAATCATCATCATCGCGATTTGTTGCGCAAATTGGCCCATGCTATAATTGTACATTTAAAGCTCAAAAAGTTCTGGAAAATTAAAAAAAAAATATAAATTTTCGTCATTTTTGAGACGTTGTACTGTTTTATTGTGCATAACAATGAAAAATGACGGTGTCATTTTTACGATGCATGAGATAAAAGCTCATATTTCAAATGAAAAGAAAGAACATCTGTTGTTGCAATCGTTCCTGCATACTAGCCAAACTTGAGGATTCGACTGAGTTGCCATTCAGAGTCAACCACTCGAATCGTAGTTCGCAGCATACATCAGTATAATAATAACATAATCAGGCCTAATATACTTAATGTTACATATGTGTACCTATTGTTGCTGATTCTTAAATCTTGAATATTGAATATTTCCACTATTTCGTCTGTCGGTTTTCAATGTTACATATTGCATCGATTCGAAAGATAATCGCACGTGATTGCGATATATATTAATAAGACTACCCCGAGTTTCGTAGCCCCTTTGGTGCAAAATTAAAAAAAAAAAATTCAAGCGAAAATGCAGAAGTATAGAAGAAACAGAAATCAAGAAGTACATATTATCTTTTGACAGACAAGACTGATTTAAATTTTGTTGCGTTTCGTTTAGTCGTTCCAGAGGATATGCGCACGATATTTTTAAGAAAGAAAGCGGGTGAAAAGTAGAAAAAAGCTAGACAGCTGATCAGTGAGATTAGAGAATACCTTTGTATAAGCTTTTGAATGAATTGGATACTGTTTGTATGCAAACAAAAATTTGAACTTAGCAATTGTAGCTGAGAAAATGTTGATTTAATCCGTGCTGCTTGGCCATGTCATAAAATGATTGACCTAAAACAACAGCTTTTTGAATACTATTATTTCATATAAGAGAATACTAATATCGTTGCTTTATTCAACAAAATTCTACACAAAACGCTGAAAAATGTAAGAATTGAATGCAACAGCATTACATTTTCCTTTCGACGCCAATGAAACAAAAACCAGAGAACAAATTAACTTCAATAGATTTTAAATTGAAATTTCTAATGTGAGAGGCAGGTACACGCGTTTTATCAAGACTAAACCAACGTGTTGCCTTAAAAAAAAAATTTCTGTGTAGTAAACTCGCAAAACGTGGTAGCACTCAAGTTCAGATTGTACGACAGGTTGAAGGTGTTGATTAGTTTGTTTTTTGTGCAACTATGTGCATGTTACGTAGCTTTGAGAAGTTACATTATTATGGACTCGCGGTTACCGTTACGTCCATTTTTAAAATGTCTGTCGATTAGAAATTCGGCTTCTTTCTATATATCGTCAAATACATATGTTATTAATATTCTGGAAAAGTGAGAAAGTTTTAGATGTAACATAAAATGTTATATTACCATTTATGCCAAGTAACATCACTGTTGATGTTTATAATGACAAATGCCAATATTAATTAGATTTTGTTTGTTTTTGTAACTTAGTTTCAGATTCATTAAACAATAGACCTTTAATGTAATAGTACTGTGGAGTTCACGTAATTTAAAAAGTTTCAATTTCATGCTGAAGAATTGAAGTTATTTCAGTTTATGAAAATAGTTGTATTTCATAATAAATAGTTAAATAACGTAATTTGAGAATATAATAGTGGAATTCTTAACAAAAATAACGTCTGGAAAATTTTACGAAATTTTTAATAAAGACAAATTTACGTGTAAAATTGAAGTTATTAAATCCAGCTGCCAGAATTAAAAATATTTATATACATATTCTGTTGTATAGATTGTAACTTCCCGACCTTGTGAATTTAGGTCACTGAAAACATTTCTCTTAAGATTAAAAATTAAAATAACGTACTAAAATTTCAAAAGATTATTATAAAAGTCTTTATTTTATTGTTGAATTTACTTATTAACTGTAGCAGGAGATACAGATAGAGAAAAAAAATACGAACGTAAACCTATAATCACTCAAATTTACAAGACGCAATACCTATTTATTTTTTACATAAATATATATGTATATATGTACATACACTATGCTTTTACTACATCTTAAGTAGTATCTTTCAAAAAGAAAAAGTGATAATTGTAACAATTATACTTGTTTGCTGAGTATCATTAAAATAAAACTTGTATCAAACAATGGACGCTTTGAAAAATTGTTAAACTGAAACTGATAAACGAATGACAAAAGATAGTGGCGAAGATACGTATGCACGTTTCATTTTCTAAGATTTAAATTAAAAAAATAGCTGTAATTAAAATTATTATACGCGTTTCTCTAAAAAAAATTTATGTATTTAATTGACTCGTATGCGTGTGATTAAAACATGTTATGTTTTTCATTGTTATTGTATCTGGCGCTCAACATGACGTAATAAAGCATTGAAAAAATTAAAAATTCAATATTTTTTCATTCTCACTATTTCAGGAAGAATCTTGATTTCACGTTTGATCATTTACAAAATAGTAAAAAAAGGCCGTAAAAGCCTTCAATCGTATCATGGATTTGATAACTTCATCGTATTCACTATGGATCCAGAAAAATCTTCATTTATTCAAAACTTTCTTTATTCTTAACAACTAATCGGAATCACTTAATCTTCCAGAATATTTATCGTTCCTTAATTCTATTCTTAGAGGTGATCGGCCCCTCATATAGTTGTTACCGATACGTGATCGTAAATCGTTTTTCCTTAATGTATGCCTCAAATCAGTTTTTGAGTATCTATAACAAATGACATATATTTTTTGTAAGATACATACATTTTTACACAAATTATTATTTTAGCTGTATAATAATAATAATAATAATAATAATGAAAATAGTAATAATCCAGTCAAAAATTCTCACCTTTCTGGTGATTTTCTATCATTTTTATCGTTCATGGAATGATTTAATCGTGACCAAACAGTGGATACTGTAGACGCCAATTTAGGTTTATGTTGCACAACTTTAATGACGCTTCCTTTTGGACCTTGAACTTCTTTTTCCGAAACACTACTATCACTACTATCACTGTCGGATTCTGATTCTGATTCTGATTCGTCTTTTATATCTTCTCCTTCATCGTCCTCTTCATATTCCACTTTGCTATCATTTTCCGAGTCATCAACAATTTCACCCTCTTCTTCATCGTCATCATCTTGCTGTAGAACTCGAGCATCTTCTTCATCATAGTCTTCTTCCTCTTCATCCTAACCACATTAAAAGTGAAAATGATACATTTTTTGCATAAAATATTAAATACTCAATAAAATTGTAATCATTACCTCTGTTACATTGACGTTTCTAAAGTTACCACTACGAACAGCTTTTGGATTTGTAACTACAACTTGAATTTCTTCACGAATTACAGGGGGGGGCAACCTTCTTCTTGCAGTTAATCTTCCTCTCAAATCACTACCCTTAACTACTGGACCATTAAGATTCATCTAAAAGACATACTATTTGAATAAATACATTTGCATAAATGAAAAAAAAGTTATTTTATTATCAATTACAAACCAAGTCTCTTATTTTTCCTTTGCGCTTTTGAATTTTTTCTTCTTCGTCATCTGCATGCATACGCATTCTTGGTATCTTACTTCTTTTACACCAATTTTCTTCTTCACTTGAACTTTCAGATGATTCACTTTCATCTGATAATTCAATAACATTTGAATTTCTTCCTTCATCTTCTCTATCTGAATGTTTAAAACCTAGTCTTTCTTTCACGCTAGAAGCAGGTTCTATAGGTGCTTTCGGTAAATAATCATCTTCAACAAAATCAGTAACACCCCAATTTTTGGAAAGAGAGCCCCAAGGATTTTTAGCAGCTATTCCATTGGTAGGTTCTGTCTCTGGTTCTGTTTTCACTTTAAGCTCTTTTGATTCCTTTGAAATTTGTTTGTGTGAACGTTTTTTGTTTTCCATTAGTATTCCTTTAATTGCTGCAATATAAAAATCAAAGATGCAGATTTACATAAAGTTTATTTTAATAATAATTTAATATTCACGAAAAATACTCAGTCCCTAAAAATTAATATTTAATTATAAACTATCAACAGTATTACCTCCATATTTTAAATTTCCACGTTTTCTATAAGATTCGCTCATCTTTTCACCATGAAGTGGTTTCCTATCAGCTCTTGTTGCAAACCTTAAAAATATGTTTCTTGATTCCATATATTCACGACCTTTTCTCCAAATACCTGGTGGAACAGGACATCTGATATCTTTGATGTGAATAACGTTTTCATTGCTATAATCCTTGCCATTTACAACTGTATCTTCATCAGATTCATCTTCTGATTCATCATCTGAATCTAACTTTTTTTTTGGTACTTTTCGAACACCAACAATTTTTCTTGAAAGTCCTAATATTGCTCTAGCTGCTGATGCTTGATCTAACCACACAACGTTACCTAAAATGAAAATATATAGTAATGACCTTTGTCTCTGATTGATTATATAAAAATATGTTTAAACTCTATTAAAATAAATCCATTAATACTTACATGAAATATCATTTATCCACTCTAGTGAAGCTGGTGCATAATCAACAAAATACTTAAATATATCTTTTGTGCTCATGTTTTCTGTACCTCGCATGTGTAAAACATTTAACCTATAATTCTTTGCATTTTCTGTATTCTCATCAATACCAAAACTAAAATGCAAAATATTTTATAATTATAATATAAATTAGATGTATTAAAATTATTAAATGATAATAATATCTTACCTATTGTACAAATTTTCTGCTTCTTTCAAAGGACAGCCTTCTTCTAATTTCACAAATCCGAATCGTTTAGCACGGTCTTCCATTTTTTGTTTCGCTTCCTTACTGAATATGTCCACACCCGTTATGAAAGTACCAGCCTTATTCTCATATGTACTCTCAGGTATCTAAAACAGCATATTAAAGCAGACTTTTAGCATTAAATTAACAATTTAGCCAGAAGAATTGAAAGAGTACAGTATTTACAGATATGACACTGGGAATAACTTTGCTCCTAGTAACTCGATTGGATTCAACATACTCTCCTTCCTCCAATAAATTATCAAAATCTTCAGTCCCGTCGACGTCCATCGGCTCCTCCACCTCCATTTTCGCTAAAATCAAAACCATGGAAAGATTAGCGATCCCCCGATGCGCAAAATGTTATTCGAGCGTCAATAACAATCGATTGTTTGCGTGCGCTGCGAAATCAGAACAGGATCCCGTGTTGTACGTTAAATATACACTGAAATACGTCGTCGCGAGGACGGATAACAAAACCGACGACTCGACGACGACGACGACGCGTGCATGATTTTACGCCTTCTTTACGTCTAAATGCTAACCTTAGGCCTTATTTACTATTATTTTACCGAAAGGGATGGATACGCTTCTATCGCGTGATAGAGAAGCACGTAGCTCCCACACTCTGGAGGCTTCGACTGTTTCGCAAGAGTAGAGTGTTGTTTGCATTCGTACACTGGACTGACAGCCTGCACCAGTCGGTGTCTGCCAGTGGGTTAAAACGTTAAAATATTTATTATCGATTGTAGATGTCTCTACTGTCTGGTCTCAAATTTAGAGACTGTCCACATAGTGGGTTTTGGGCTTTGAGCTTTGGGCTTTGGGCAATGTGTAAAAGAAATCGTTGTCGGTTATCTTGTAAATTCACAATCCGTGGTCAATTATTATAAGGTTATGCCAGTATTCAGTTGTATAGAAGTTCTGTTCGTCTTCAACCACGGGTTGTGAATTTACAAGATGACCGACAACGATTTTTTTACACATTGCCCAAAGCCCAAAGATCAAAGCCCAAAACCCACTATGTGGACAGTCTCTTAAGCGTTGACGTGTTATATTTCAATAAAAAACAATAACAACAATATTTTAATATGTTTTTGAGTTTTTAGTAAGTAGTTTGAGTGATTTATTTTATTATTATTTTTAATAATTTCTATAATTTGAAAAAAAATCTAATGTGAGCGAATAGTTCTAATATTCTCTGGGCCCTTTCTACATATGTGTGTTCTGTCCGTTCTAGACAACTTCTCTCTATGTCTGTCTCTGTCTTACATAAACGGAACAGATCTATCTGTCTTTGTCGGGAACACACAGAACACGCAGAACACACATATGTAGAAAGGCCCCTGAACCAGCTAGTTGGCAACAGCGAAAATCACTAGATTCTTCCTTAACGTCGGACGCGGTTGTACGCAGGGGCCTTTCTACATATGTGTGTTCTGTGTGTTCTGTGTGTTCCCGACAAAGACAGATAGATCTGTTCCGTTTATGTAAGACAGAGACAGACATAGAGAGAAGTTGTCTAGAACAGACAGAACACACATATGTAGAAAGGGCCCAGACGTACGCGATCGTACGCGGTTATGTGATTAGGGCAAAAAGACTAACAAATGTATTGTTGTTTTACTTGACAAAATTTTTGCAAGTAAATATAAATAATTATTGTAAACTAAATTTATTTATTCCACATATATGCTATTCATTTTAAAAATGCCTTAATGCCTTTAATGTTTAACAAAAACCGAACCATTAAATTATGAATCGAAACAAGAACCCACAGTAGCAGAAATTGTACACGAAAAATTGTACTTTTCTTGCTGACAATTTGCTACATCACACTTTAAAAATTTACAATAATTCGTACGATTTTATATCTATATTTTCTATTTTTATTCGGCGACAATGAAATAATTTATGCATAATTACAGAATAATTATAATTCTTTCAAACGACGTTCCATCAAGAACCGGAAGAACCCATGATGGGGGTATTCGCTTTGTTAAGAGACAGGTAGCGCTCTTCTGGTGTTCATTTTTGGAAGCTTAAGTGGTGGGTACCAATTACCAAACATTATACATTGACGTCATTGAAATTGTATTTTCAATTTTTTATACGCCTGCGAAACTTGAAAACAACAAAAAACAGGTTTTAAACTGTAATATAATGTAAGGTATTATAATAAAAAGTTATTTATATTATTTTTCCCAAATTTTAAAACGCATACAAAATTTTTAAAAAAATTTTCAGTTTTAAAATATTTTTATATAAAAAAAAATCCTTTTAATAAATATTTATTATAATATTTTAACAAACTGTTGACTGTAGGGCATTCTGTTTTGTGATTTCTTATTTTTGTCATGTATAAAGTATAATGTATCATTTCAAAATGTATATGTAGCGCGGTCGTTCCTCAGGCCTGTTCTACAATACTTGCCTTCGGAGCGCTCCCGCGCTCCTTGATTTAGTATTTTGATGGTTTTTACACACTATACCTAAGCTTCCAAATTCGGACACCAGTAGGGCGCTGCCTGTAAGTCTTAACAAGGCGAATATGAGTCGGCCCTCCGGATTGGCCAATTTTCCCTCCCTTCCTTCGCACTCACCCATTCGCGTCTCGTCCTCGATCCTCTCGTCATCACGTTCTCCGAGTCGAGCTCGGCTCTCATCGTCATTGCACCGCGTTACGTCACGTGAAGAGGGCACCGCAGGCACCACAGCCATACACATATATATATATAACGACGCGCATGACTACAGAACGTTGTGGGCGCGCGTGGGGACATACTCGCACACCATTTATATACATATACCCGTATACTTATTACCTACCACACGCGATCGCTGTATACCAGTATACCTACATTTTGCTCTTCTTCCTCTCTCTGTACACACACACACATCTTTTGATTCGCTCGCTCGCTCCTTCTCTCGTCTCTCACTCGGATACGCGTACAAAACTCCAATGGCCACCGCGGCAGCAGCAGAGAGCGAAGAAGCCCGCCGCGCTGCTTCGCTGGCCTGCTCTAACTCTCGAATGCGCTGAAGGGACGCAGAAGCATCTCGACGCGCACTTTAACTTTGAACTCATATACGCACTCTGCACAGCGCGTTGACTATCAAAATTCCGTCAGATTCGCGGCGAGATTTTGTCTAATGATGAGCGAGAGAGAATGAACATGAAGCCCTGAAAAGTAACGTCGATAGATTTTGAGATATTCGTCGGGGCGTTCGTCGCCGCGCGCCATTACAGAGAGAGAGAGCGAGAAAGAGAAAGAAACGTTTTAACTTCACGGGCTTTTGCACACGACCGCGCGGCCGTTGGTGCCACGTCGTCTCCGAGAGGAAGACGCGACGATAATTCTCTCCGGAGGCCTCTACGAGGACAAGACAGAGGCACACCTTCACGTAATAACTCTCTCCGGGAAACGTAAACCAGGAGAAAAGGAGAGGTGGTGGAGAAGGAAAGCCATCATCGTCGTCGTCAGGGAGAGCGACTCTCCGCCAAGGGCCACCTCGATGCCAGCGGCAGCGGGCGGATCTCGGGGCGTCGCGTTGTCATCCATCAAGCGTTGCACGTAAGTACCATGTCATGTTATAATAATAATAATAACCTCCATAACCTCGCCTCTGCCGCCACCGACTCTCCTCGTTTCTGCAAGCCTGTGAAAAAAAATTCCGAGCCGCATGTGTCTTGTGTCCGTAGCTCCTTTCTCCGGTCTCCGCGCGTTATTAATCGCGTGTGCGAAAATTTACACGGGCGCGTGCAGGATGGAATTGTGAGCAATGGCGGCCGTTGTCGTCGTCTCTCGGCTCTCCTCGCGGAAGTGCAGTTAGCGCTCGAGCTTCCGCCGCCGGCGACGACGACGTCGTCGTCGCTGTAATTATTGCTTTCTCTTCGTATCCAGTCGCAGGCGGAAATGCGAACCTCCGCCTCCTGGCCTTTATCGCCCTGTGTATACGTGGACGCGCACTACGAGAGCCTCCTTTCTGTGCCGTCGGTGTGTGCACTCGCGCCTGTGTGAGTCAGTGCTTCATGTATATGCATGCTTGTATACGTGGGCTCGCGCGGTATAGTGCGAGAGAGAGAAGAGAGAGAGAGAGCATGTAACAACTCCGCTATACGGTTTGGTGCTATGTAGCGGGACTAGCGGGACTACTGGTCTCGTCTAGTCTCGCCGTTGTAGACGTTGTTATTATTGTTGTTATTGTTATTGATGATGATGATGACGATGATGATGATGTCAATGTCGTAACGATTTTCCATGTGATACCCGGCAGAGCTCGGGGAGTCGGGGTGCGCGCCACCAGGTAAGGAGCTCGCGTCCAAATTTTCATCTGGTTTTTGGTGTGAGGAGCACAAATCAGAGTATTTAAGAATACTTCAAATGGGAATGTGGCCCAATGTACTTTGCAAGGAGCAAGACATTGGAGATAGTATTGCAGGTTTTGAAGCTTTTAAATTTTGAAGTTGGATGGGTTACAAGTACAAAGGGTGTCATGCCTGCTTGAGTTGTATCAAACTGAGTTCCTTTCTTTGCAAATGCATGTTTTGGATTTTTGCTTCAATTTGTCCAGTAGCATGGTTGAGCTCGGTGTGGAAATCAAAATATTTAGTTTTCTTATATGTTATTTAATTATGAATTTCTAGTAGAATTGTTTCTGTAGTTTACACTGATTTAATGTAGTTGTATGATGTTAATATCAATTTTAATTTCTGCCTGTAATTCAAAACTTTTCGTGTGATGAATGTTTGTAAACATTTTTTTCCAACTAATTTGTCATAATTAATAAACTTGATAATATTAGAATCCTAAAAATTCAACAATGAAAAGTTATTAAACAGAAAGATTCAAAATATTATATTGAAGAAGTCTTCAAAATATGGATATTTCTTAGAAAATCTCATTCACATAAGTACAAAGTTGAGCTTTTGTTCTATTTACTTAACTCTCAGTAGTATAGCAAAACTCTCGTTAAAAAAAAAGTAATACACTATTTTTATAACGTTTTTTAATTCTTATTTATGCAATCAAAATTAAAAGTTGTTCATTCTAAAATAAATAATTAAACTTGCCTTCGGAGCGCTCCCGTGCTCCTTGATGCTTTACCTTTTCCCGGCATGTTCTTGTTTGTGCACATAAGGATTGTGCACATATTTATTGTGCACAGATAGCATTGGTACAGATCTATATATATAGATATATACCAATGTTAAAGTGTGCACAATTAATATGTGCACAATCAGTATGTGCATAAACAAGAACACGTCCTTTTCCCTCAGTTTTTTTACTTATTAATATAATTAAATAGTTTTTGGGATCTTAATAAAAAATGAATTTATCTAACTGAAAAATTAAATTTGACCATTTAACACGTTTTGTGGTACTTAGATATTTATGATTGACACTAAAATTCCTTTCATACTATTTAGCTGATGTCATAATTTTCAGATATCTTTTTATTCAAACATAATCTGCAACATAAAAAAACTTTTTTTGCTCATAATTATTTGACTAAAATTTTTAAAAATATGGTAACAAAATTCTTGTTATCTGTAGTATGACACAGTATTTTTTAATTTATGTATAATAAAAAGTAGAGTTTTTTTTTTATATTAGCATAAAAACTACTGTACTTCTTGTAAAAAGATGTTTTTAAAATAAGTATTTTACACGTCTATGTTTCTACTTGCAATATTTATGATTCATGTAAACGACTTATCATCAATTTTATGACTGTTTTAACACTTTTATTACTTAAAATAGTAAAAGTATATTTCATACGTTTTGTTTAAATTTATTTGTAAATCCACCTGGTAGCCTTGAAAGCCTGAAAAATAAAGTCTATATTTCAGGATAAATACTTTAAATTTTAAATCAGTATTTGAAATTTTAAACTCTTTGGTATCTCTCTATGTATATAGTGATACTATAGTCTGCAAATTTTTATATATATTAACAATTAGAGAATGATTAAAATTTGAATGAATGTTAAAGTTAATATTCTTATCCATTAATACATTAGGATATCTTGCTATACTAAATGTTATTTTCAGAGATGACATGAAATATATTTTATTACTACTAATTCTAATATCTAATATTTAATAGATTTCAGCTTTCTTTTATAAGTTAATAAGCACATTTATATTCAAAATACTTGAAGCCTATAGTAGTTTGTAGTAAATTACACGTCAACATAGTGGAATTCCTTTAGATTAACAGTTTATGTGTAACTTTATGCTTTTCTAATTTCTTTGAAATTTCATGCCTGACTGATAAATAATACACGAAGGAAAAAACTTGTTTAATGAGACGAAACACATCTTTTGTCAATTACTATGAAATTTATCATCATTTTTATAATATTTATACCGCATGCAAATAACGCCGCAGTGCAATATTTTTCTAAGCCAAATCGACTGCCCAATAAATCCAGATCTATAATCGTATAGTTGAAAACAAAACCTTGAAAAGAAACATCACCCATGACAACGTCTAAACGTCCCTGTTCTCTATTTTCCAGTAGGTGACATGCCTAGCAGTCGTGATATCGAGCGCGCGGAACGCAACGGTCGGTATAAGCCGACGCGCAGGAAGGACAGCGCGAGCAGCCTTGACGGCGGTCGCGGCGGCGACCTCAGCAGCGTCGTCAGCAGTCGCGCGAGCCACGCGTACGAGGTCGCCGCGGCAGCGGCGGCCGCAGCCGTAGCCACGAGCGTCGGCGCCGAGAGCGGCAGCGGGAGCAAGCGGCACCGGCGCCACGGTAAGCGCAGCTCTGCCAAAAAGAAGAAGAAGCGCTCGCGTGAGGACAAGGCCTCCGGCAGCAGTCTCAGCAGAAAGCCCCTCGTCGAGTACTCGGACGTCAGCAGCGAGGATCTCTCCGAGCCCGAAGCTGGGGAGATCCAGTCTGAGGACAGCCGTGGCGGCGGTAACAGCTGCTACACCGACGGCGAGCTGCCGGAGACGCTTCTGCAACACGCACGTTACTATGGAGGCGGGGACGTTGGTATCGTGGCCGCTCTTGACACCTCGCCCATCAGCCTTTCGCCCACGCCGCCAGGCGACAGCCACCGCAGCCACAAGAAACCCTTTCGCATCTCGCCCGACCACGGCGCCGGGATGCCCGAGTACGGGGCCGAGGAGGGCCGCAGGCGGCGCAAGGAGAAGAAACACAAGCGCGACAAGAAGAAGAAGAACAGGACGAGCGTGAGCCCGGGCTCGAGCGTCGGCAAGAAGAAGAAGAGGAAATCGAAGCGAGCGTCGCGCAGCCTCAGTCCCAATGTCATCGTCACGGGCACGGAGCTGCTGCACTCGCAGGCTCTGGCCAATTGGCGGCTGGCGCACCCGGGACCCTCGCCGCCGATGATGACGCTCAAGGACAGCACGTCGCCGATATCGCCGGCCACGCCGCCTGGCGCTGGCTGCAGGTCACCCAGCGACATGGACCTCGAGTCGCCGCCGCGCCAACTCACGCCGCCGCCCCAGCATGAGGCTCTGCGGGCGCCCCAGCAGGCCGGCCGACATATCGAGTCGCCACACACGCCTCTGCTACCACCCCGGGCGCACACGCCTGATAATCATCACCAGTCGAAGTCGAAAGGACATCATAGCCCCGATGGCAGACACAAGAGTCCCAATCACGTGAGCTCGAGCAGGAGGAGGCCACACAGCCCCAGCCCGCCGAGTCGACGCAGGGACCACAGTCCCAGGAGGAGGGATTACAGTCCCTCGAATCACACGTCGATGCACAGGATCAGCAGCAGGCACAGTCCGTCCCCGCCGTCCTCCTCGATGCGAAGAAGAGAGTTCAGCCCGAGTCCCAACTCACATAAGAGGAGCAGGGCGGACGAGCTGCTTCCGAGATCGCCCACGTCCTCGTCCAGTAAGAGGAGGAGAAGGGACGACTCAGCCAGGCGACACAGGCATCACGAGAAGGACAGAAGAGACAAGAGAAAGCCAGTCAGGAGTCCCGTTGGATCGAGGTTTGTAGCTATTTGGTTTGAATCTTTTGTGGTTCTTGATGAATTTTCTCACTTATTGATTATGTGTGTTTTGTCATTTTCAGATTGGGCCATTACTCGCGATCGCGATCCCGCAGCCCGCACAGATGGCGAAAATCGCGATCGCGCTCGCGCTCGCGCCGCCGAAGCCGCACGCCAAAGAAATCGCGCTCACCGACTGGCAAGTCCCACAAGTCGGTGCGTAAGCATCGCTCGAGAAGTCCGCGCCTCTCGCGCATACCCTCGCCGGTGCACCGCACCGGCCGTAAATCGCCAACCAGCATTTACGAGCGCAATCTCAAGGTCCAATCGAAAATCAGCGACACAAGCCTGTTCGCTGAACTGGTCAAGGACCGCAACATGCGGGAGCTGGCTTTGAAGAAGTTGCAGGCGGCCAAGGAGAAGGCAAACCAGGACGATGTACAAATTATTGAGGGCTCGGATGAGAGGGACAACAGCAATGGCTCGTCGTCGACGACGACGCTGGACAGGATGAATGACAGGTCTTCGACTACCGCAACGACGCCTGTGGCCAGCATGGATCTCACAGTCGACGTCGTGGACATTCCTGTGCCAATGGCGAGCGCACCGCCGACAGTGTCAACGGTGCGTTGCTAAAATAGTTTAAAGAAAAATATCTTTGTTAAGGTAGTTCTCCTCGGACTCCCTAGTCAAAGCAGTGCTAAATGTAGAAGATACCTAAAACTTAAAAAAACCACAGTTGTAATGTGATTTATTTATTTAAAATGATAGAGATAGTCCATGCATTATAAATAAAGTGTATTTAACATGACTAAGATAACTTTTTTCACAAAATGGCGATTTTCTAGAAACTAGATATCGTCACTACAAACAATTGTTGATAAATCACTGGAATCTTTTTTGTTTCTCAACCGATTTTAGTTTTCAAGGTCTCAATTTGCTCCTTAAGAAATTTCATGGGGACTTGCCGAAGGAAAAATTAAAAATTATTCAAAACTCAGAAAGTTATAGATAATTGTTCATAAATTCATGCACGTCGTTAAAAGAAAATATTCTTTTAATTGGCTATAACTTTCTGAGTTTTGAATAATTTTTAATTTTTCGTTCGGCAAGTCCCCATGAAATTTCTTAAAAAGCAAAATGAGACCTTGAAAACTAAAATCGGTTGAGAAACAAAAAAGATTCCAGAGATTTATCAACAATTATTTGTAGTGACAATATCTAGTTTCTAGAATACCGCCATTTTGTGAAAAAAGTTATTTTAGTCATGTTAAATACACTTTATTTATAATAGATTGACTATCTCTATCATTTTAAATAAATAAATCACATTACACTATGGTTTTTTAAATTTTAAGTAATTTCTACATTTAGCACTGCTTTGACTAGGGAGTCCGAGGAGAACCACCTTAAGCTTATGCTATTTTCATAAGTCACTATAATGTAAGAAAAAAATTGTTATACCCTTGTATAATTTTTTAGGAATATAGTTTAAGTCTATAATTACGTTAGGTTGGCACAAGAAGTTACGAACTTAGAGTCCGTCGTATAAAGATACCAACTCGAAATCGGTTCCAAAATGCTACCAACTAGCGAGTGAATCATTCTTACGCAAGTTTTAATCTGAAGTTAATTTTCATATCTGCAGGTTTAATTAACAAGATCAGAATTTAAGTTGGTTCCATTTCGGTGTAGTCCTCGAGTTGATACCTCCTTATACCAATTTAACTAAATTCAAAGCAGAATTTTCATTAAAAATATTCATTTCTCTATGTTTAGACCCAAACGCAGGTCCACACACCAACGGCAGCAACGCCAATTTTAACTCAGACGCAGATATCGCCGATACGCGTATCGACAGTTCCGATGCCACCATCTCCAATGCCACCGACGGTTCCTACGAATGTGAACCTGGCAACTCCGGTGCCACTCAACGTCCCAACAACGGTGGCTCCTGTAACGGTGGCGCCTGCCACGATGGCGCCTGCCACGGTGGCGCCTGCCACGGTGCCGCCTGCCACGGTGGCGCCTGCTACGGTGGTTCCAGCGACTGTAGTTTCAACGACGGTAACTCTACAACCACCGCTCGTATTAACGGAAGAGGCCACGGTAGCTGGTAAAACCCCGCCGACGCCTGGACCACCTCCTACTGTCATGTTGCAACAGCAGCAGCAACAACAGCAGAAGAGCGAAAGCGTGACCACGGGAGCGGTACACGTCAGCACTGCTGTACCAACACAAGACGTGCATGTATATAATTCGCCGGCTCTGGACAACGATGCGTCGGTTAGTGCTGTGAACAATTCAACAATCTTGGTCACGGGTGTACCGCCGACTGTACCGCCGGCTGTACCGCCCGCAGCAGTACCGCAGCATACACCCCAATCCCAAGAACCGCCGCAGCTTCAACATCAACCAATCCAACATCAACAGCAGATGCATCCGCCACAAATACACTCGCAGCCGCAGCAAATACATCCGCAGCCCCAGCAGATACATCCGCCACAAATACACTCGCAGCCGCAGCAAATACATCCGCCGCCGCAGCAGATACATCCTCAACCACAGCAGACACATTCGCAGCCCGAGCAGATGCATCCGCAACCACAGCAGATACATCCGCAGCCCCAGCAGATGCATCCGCAACCACAGCAGATACATCCGCAGCCTCAGCAGATGCATCCGCAACCACAGCAGATACATCCGCAACCACAGCAGATACATCCGCAGCCGCAGCAGATACATCCGCCACCTCAACAGATACATCCGCGGACGCAACAAATACATCCGCAGCTGCAACAGATACATTCGCAGCCTCAACAGATACATCAGCAACCGCAACAGATACATCCGCATCAGCAACAGATACATTCACAGCCACAACAAATACATTCGCAACCGCAATTGCAGCCGTACCAGCAGCATCATCATTCCGATGTCAAATCTGCTTTATCAGGTCTATCACAAGTGCCTGTCCTAGTGCCTCTTCCCGTGCCGGCGCCGCCTGTCTCCAATCCCGCGATCGTTCATTCACACAACGTGGCCATCATACTTCAGTCCTCCTCCACGCCTGCTTTCCCTGTATCTACGGCCATTGCCAAATTCAGCACGCCCAATAACCTTGTTCCTCTAAAATCGGTCGATCCGCCAAAGCCTCCGCTTGTATCATTCAAGACTAAAAGTTTGTCAAAGCTACCGTTACCTCCTGGCATCAATCAGAACGACTTGGAGAGCATAGACTCGCCACCAAGTCGCTCACCTAGTCCGGCGCCCGTAATTGCAACGACTAAACCACCACCGAAAATGATCCCGACTACACCCTTGGCAGTACCTCCAGCTGTCACGTCCACTACACCAAAACTGCCGCCGCTAAGGAAGAGCATCAAAGATCTACCAATGCCACCAGGTTAATTCTCATTCCTTATTAATTTTCAACAACTATTTAACCTTGTATCTCTCTCGTCTAACTCATTCAAGATCTTATATTTAACTATTAATTGTTTTTAAACACGTTTTGGTATGCAACGAAATTCATTTTGTTTTTGTTTTTTTAGTTGTTCCTGGATCCGAAGATCTCAGTGGAGAGGATGATACGACGTCTACTCCACCAAGAAGTAAGGTAGAAAGAATACCTCCTAAACCAAAGTTAAAGAGACCGAAAATATTAAAGAGGAGTCGGGGCTCGCGAAATAATCACATGCCGATGTCGGCTTCTGGTGGTAAAGACTGGGGTGAAAGGTGTGTTGATGTATTTGAAGTCATTGATCAGATTGGTGAAGGTACTTATGGACAAGTATACAAAGCACAAGATAAGAGAGCAAATGTAATTGTTGCTTTGAAAAAAGTTCGATTAGAAAATGAAAAGGACGGGTTTCCTATTACTGCCGTACGAGAGATCAAAATATTACGACAACTTAACCATAAAAATATTGTAAATTTGCGAGAAATTGTAACAGATAAACAAGATGCTCTCGATTTTCGAAAGGTAAAATTTTTCATTTATATATTTTATACTTAATATGAATGTTCTTAAACATAATATTAATATTATACGATCCTATTATATTTTATAGGACAAGGGGTCTTTCTACTTGGTTTTTGAGTACATGGATCATGATTTAATGGGCTTGCTAGAATCAGGAATGGTTGAATTCAATGAAATGAATAATGCAAGCATTATGAAGCAGTTAATAGATGGCTTAAATTATTGTCATGGTAAAAACTTTCTGCATCGTGATATCAAATGTTCCAATATTCTTATGAACAATAGGTATGCTCATTGTTAAACGAACAAATAAACTTTTCAGTTGATTAATCTATTTTATCAAAAATTAAACAACTATGTTTTACTTCAGGGGTGAAGTTAAATTAGCTGATTTCGGATTGGCTAGACTTTACAATGCTGAAGACCGACAACGTCCTTACACCAATAAAGTTATTACTCTTTGGTACAGACCGCCAGAATTATTACTAGGAGAAGAACGCTATGGACCTGCTATAGATGTTTGGAGTTGTGGATGCATTTTAGGAGAGTTATTTTCCAAGAAACCTCTATTTCAAGTAATTATTTATTTTTAAAATTAGATTATCATATCAATTTTGATAAATACTAATAATGTTTTATATTTTAGGCTAATGTAGAAATGATGCAATTAGATATCATTTCAAAAGTTTGTGGAACACCAACACCAGCTGTATGGCCATCTGTGATAGATCTGCCATTGTGGCATACTCTAAAACCGAAAAGAATACACAGACGACGTCTTCGAGAAGATTTTTCATTTATGCCAGCTGCTGCTTTAGATTTGTTAGATAAGATGTTGGAGCTGGATCCTGAAAAACGCATAACAGCGGCTGATGCTTTAAAAAGTCCATGGCTGAAAAACGTTCAACCGGAACAGTATGTTTATTCGTTTTATTTAAATCTTATATAATATCGTAATAATATTTTTCAAAGCACCTTACTAATTTATTTATTATAATTTGTATGACTAAAAGAGATTTTTACAATTTTTAATTTATAATAATCATTTCAACAGAATGCAATCGCCAAAATTACCTACATGGCAGGATTGTCATGAGATGTGGAGCAAAAAGAGAAGACGTCAATTAAAGGAGCAACAAGAGCAACAAGGCAGGATTCCTCTGTCAATACCAAATAGAGGCGGCATACAAAAACCGATTGAGGATCTATCCGACGTTGGGGGGTGAGTAATAGTAGATGCCTGATTGATAGCAAGTCGAAATTCCAGCAAGAAATGGAAGGAAATATACCCATCGGGTTATAAAGTAAATACAACATTTGTTATTTTTGGTTGTGCTTTATGAAAAATTGATTGTTCTTTTTTCTCCTTTTACAAAAACTGATTGTTTTAAAACAGTGCACTAGGAACAAAGAGCGTAAATTTTAGAATATTGAGAGAAAGAAAGAAATTATCATTCAACTTTCTTTCTATGGAAGAAAGTTAAATTATATTTCTAAAGTCTTGAATTTTAGAATGATTATTAGCTTTACGCCATTGGTATTTTTAAGATAAACTTATTCTCATGTAAATATAATAAGCGTACAAAAAGATTCAATAGTTTTGTAAGAAACGACATTTGAGAGTTCTAAAAAGCATAAATAATGTAATGATAAACGCACAGGTTTACGAGAAACTGTAAGGAAAACTTTATGTAAATATAAGCATATGGATGAGAAGGACTAGTAGCTGTATAGCGTCTCCAGCGACACAATTCCCAAGGAACCTGGACAGTACGGGAACAAAGAAGATTGTTAAATATACAAAAACATCATTATATGCGCCAATACCCTGTAATATAATGTTAAATCACAATTCTACCAATTATTTGTGTTTTGTGCACTAGGCTCCATCGTAATCACTTTTGTTTTATCAGCTGGCTGTTTGAGCTAACTATTTTTGTATATTAAACAAAACATATTTCGAATGTTCATTAACTCTTAATGAAGATCTTTATACATATATATACATATATATATATATGATTATTAAATTTGTGAATTTAAAAATTCAATCGAAATATACATATGTTATTACCTAAGATTATGCAATAATGATAATAATAATAATCGACTGTAAAATAAAAATCGGTTGCCTTTAATGAATTTTTTTATCACGTATATGGTAAATGTTTATAAGATTGAAATGATAGAAATTCTACTTTTTTATCACAGTTCTATAAATGCCGTTCTACGAAGAATATTGGACAGAGGAAGTAGCAGTATTGAGTACACACTGGGAACCTTTATACGTGGATCGAAAAAAAAAAAAAAATTGTGTTAAACTCGATGTTATTTTGAAAAAATTCTAAAAATACACATTAAATTCTTACTTACGATTACGTGATTCCACATCAATGCTGTGAATTGTTTTTTGAGTCAAACATGCGATTATTTAGTTAAATATGTATTATTTTAAAACTGATTTTATTAATAAATATCGATTTTGTTTCAATTTTTCTTTTTTGTTTCTTTTTATTAAAAATAAAATTTGGAGGAAAAATGATGAAATGCAGTTTTAAGGAATAATATATTGTAATATAACGTCAGTTAAAATGCATAATAGAAACTATTTTTTCTAATAAATTAAAATATAATATTCAAAATAAAATACTACATTTTATACGATTTTAATGGATCATTTTATCCAACATTAACCTATAAATATTAAGTTCCATAAATTCGGAGTAATATAAACTTGTGAAAGTGTAATTATAATTTATTGTTGGTGCAATGTATGCTTTCATCATTTTTTTCATAAAAAATCTACCTAATAATTATGTTTTATTATTTATTTTTTATAACTTGTATTAATGTGGAATTAAAAATCGTTTACAAGTGATAAAACCTTATCAAGAATAAACATGCAAAATCAATACATCTAACAGAGTAAAAAAAATTGTGTTTCAGGAAATAAAATATAATGGCCAATTGTGATACAGGAACAAATTTTGTAGCACTTTTAAAAGTGTATGTAGGTAATATAATTTTTCCAACTACCTATTTTCAAATGCATAACTATAACAAGAATTAATCATGAATTTTTAAAACAAGTAATAGCCATTCATTGAAGCTTTTCCTACTAAAACTAAATAACAACCATGTTGTCTTGTGTTTGAATCCATCCATTCAGCTATTCATCGATTCATACATAATCATGTGATATTATGGTGGTTCCCTGTGTGTCTTCGGTCAAATATGAAATAACATTATGTAAAAAATTATCTTATAAATAAGTTCTAATCTTACTGTTGCATTTCAGAATGTCAATTAAGTATTCATGAAAAAAACTGTGTTATTGAACATTTATTACAATCTGAAAATAGAAATATATTGCGTGTGTAGTAAAAAAACCTATATATATATATATATATATATGTGTGTATAATATTAAGTTGAATATTAATACATTTATTTTTAATAAAACTCAACTGATAAAACTTATAAAAAATGGTTTCAGTTGTATAAATTAATGTTGAGTTAAAATTATTAAATAATTATTAAATAATATTAATTGAGTTAAATTGTTAAATATTTGGAATTAATATAAAATAAAAAATATCAATAATAAAAGAAATCAGCATTCTTACAATTTTTTTCATGATTTTAATAATTATTTTCATTATTATAATCCTCATACTACGAAGATCATTTCATTAAATTATTTGTGTATTACAGATCGTCCAAAAGATTGAAAATGGAAGCAGGCTACAATTCTCATCGTTACACTTCTGATCCGCATATGAGTGGAGATGGAATATTTACTCAAGGTGGTCCTTTTACCTCATCTCCTTATGGCTACAATAGTCCTTCATTAATAAAACCAAGAAGTAACCCAAGAGAAGGATCTCATTTTCAAGAATATATTACTGAAGATATACTTGCTCGCAAGTTGAGTAATCTAACTGGTGCTTTGAATCAGGGAAAACCAATCAGCGTTGATGATCTTATGTCTCTTAGAACTGACGATGAGGTAGAAACTTGATTTAGTTAATTAATTTTAATAAATTTCTTTGATCTTATCTATAGTTTTAAAAATTATTTAAATATACATTAAAAAGTTCAAATTTAAAGTTTTCCATGAAACATATTATAATCAAATCAATATTACAAAATCTCATGTAATTATGTACACACTTGTTTCAAGTATAAAATAAAGTTTATTATAAAAATATTTTGAAAACAAGTTTTTCAATTTTTATGTACAATCATTTACTTAATTTCACTATTATTTATTTTTGCAACAGACTGACCCAAAAGGTGCACAACTGCTAGCAGAATTACAAACTGAACTTCGTTTGGCTGCTAACACAAGGCAAAGTGGACTACTTGATCCACATCAGCCTGTCTTGAATCCACCAATACTAGGTTAGTTATAATTGATTCAATTGCAAATTATTATGAAGTAATAATTTTGTAGATACACTTTTTCCAGCCTCAAGCACGGGTCAGAAGAGTAACTTCGATGCTCATGCTGTTTACGCGGGCGATGATGCGGTTAGTTCCGGCAGATGGTCGCAGCTCGCGACTGTAGGCGTCAGAACAGCGCTTTCTACGCTAATGTCACGTTATGGTTTGGAATCATATAATCTTGCCCCTGGTACCGTCAATCGAGCTCCAATATCACGTTATGGTTTGGATCCATATAACCTTGTCCCTGGTACCGCCAATCGACCGCCAGGTAAACTGGTCGCTAGCCTGTCGAATAACATTTTCCTGCCCTCAACGTCCTCTCAATCTGCGTTTAGCTCCTAAATTTTTCTTCTTGTATATATTGTACAATTTATTGCGATTCACGTTGTAAAAAGAAAGTGACTTACTGAACAATTAATTGAGTATTTTTAAATGATAATATAAAACAATTATTTAAATAATGCCATACATAGGATCTACTTTGACAAGTTCCAATTCATATTTTCAATTGCATCATGTGACTATTACACTTGCCACTGAGAAAAATTGTAATTTAATTTTGAATATTTTATTGAATGAATTCAGGGAATTCAGCACTTTTAATTTGATCATATAATCATTATAAATGAAGGATGAATGACCAATAATTATGTAAAATATTTTTTTAATGAGAAATATACGTGGCATAAATAACTATGGAATTTGTAATTTATTTAAATTAGTTTATTTTAAGGTAAATAAGTATTTACACAATGCACTTTATGTATTTATTTATATTAATACTTTAGAATATACTAAAATACGGTGTTTATAGATCCTTATAGTTAGCACAATTGCTATAATTGTGTTTTTATAAAATAAAATGTAAATAAAATATTATAAAGTACCAACATTAATAAAGAATAGACTGAAATATTTAGATGTTTCTCACTTAGGTTTTTCATCAATATGTTCAAATTGTAAGATCATAAAGGTTTAGAAGTTTAGTGTATAAAATGTTAAATTCATGATACTACATTTAAATAATTTTAAATATTTATTGTATAAATTAACAGAGTACAATAAACTATCTATCAAAATACAAATTGGAGCATTATACATTTACAAACAAATATATTTGTAGATTCGATAATAGCTTACATTATTTAAACAAGAAATTTATTTTTGTATTTTTACGTTAAAATAGTTAATATATATTTTTAAATTATTTATAATATGTTAAAATCAATAAAGTTGCTAAATGATATTAACGAAGACAAGTTATGATATATACGTTAGTGGCCCTATAAAGTGTAGGTTTAATTTATAGGTTACCTATTTGTTATGTTTTGTTTTAAAATTTTCAAAATAAACATTTCAGATTGAATCGGACAACTGTGTGAATGAAAGAGCAAAGGGTTAGGATACCAATATACCATACACGTGCAAACATTGTTGGCAACAATAGTCAATAGCTGACAAAACAATAGGACAAGTTTGCCAATCTACCCGAAGAAAATTCGAATGCATATGTTGGCAGAACTGAACAACAATTCAAGTAGCGGCCAATAAAACTGGTGACAAAAAATCACGTGATGAGAAGTAGGAAAACATAAAGTAAAGTGATTCAATAGGCGGCAAAAGGTTGTTGGACAATTGAAGATATAATGTTATTGACAAAATATTTAGATTTTTATACAATTAATATATTTTTGTTTTGACACTGTTAATTGTTATGTATCCAATAAAAATGTCAATTTCATTGAGAGTGGTTTTATAAAAGAATAATATATAATGGATTGGCACCCGATCCCGTTCGAACCTAACCTCAAATTTACGTTGGAACTGAAAGAAGATTTAAAAACAAAGTACTTGGAACAACATAAAAAGGCTAAACGAGCATTGGAAAGTTTCTCCTTTTCCCTTCAGAATATATATCACGAACATCAAAGTAAGTGTATTCAACAAGTGTTCTTACGTTTTTTTCATTTATAGCGGTTATACAATTGTCCGCTTTTTTTTTTTTTTTTTTTTTTTTTAAAGAAAAATAAGTCGATATATTTTATTCAAACATTATAAATTGAATTAGATTTAATTCAATAGATATTAAACAGATACTGCAAATGAAAAATTTATTGTTTAGTGAATTCTGATGATTTTTTTTAATTATTACTTGTATTAAAATACTATTTAATTTTTAAGAATTGAATAAACAAATTTTTATTCTAAAATTTAGTTTAAAATCATAACAAAATAGTTTCACAAGATACATTGTACTTACAGAATTATTAGCAGATAATATAGAATTATCTATAACCAATGAAAAATTGAAGCAAATTATCAACAAGGATCAGTCCAACAAAAACGACCAGTAAGTTGATGACTTGCATGATCTATTTTTATTATATCTTAATTGAAAGAAATGAATTGGTATTTATTTAAATAAATGTTCAGTAGTAATTTAAATAATGTTACATTTTTTCATTCAATTTAATAAAATTAAAATTACTATTATATATTATTTTTTATAAATTATTTCAGATCTTCCATGTCCGACAAAAAATTATCTCAAATTCTTGGAGCTAGTCCTAATTGCAATGCTAAAGTTTTGCTATCTAAATATCCTACTATAAATAAAAATGTTAATAATCCATTCCTTGAGGATGAATTAATGGCTCAAAAAGAAAATATTAATGAATATGTACCAATATTTTCTTCTGACTTTAATTCTGATATTGAAGATGAAGGTTTTAAAAAAATTGAATCGCCACCACCAACTATAGGTACTCCAGTGAAAATTCAGAATAGTCCAATTCTAAGTAAACGTAAACGTCCTAGTTCTAGAAAAAGTAATTCATCAATATCAAATAACTCATCACATTCTTTAACATCTAGCAACACAAGTACACATGAAAAAAATATTAATGAACTTGATAACGATTCTGATAAAGAGCTTCAAAAAGAATCAGATAAAGAATTTACAAAAGAACCATTAAAAACAGTCGAAAATATTTTATCTTCAACCCCAAGTAGTCAAAATAAGAATAAAGAATATTCTTTCTTAGGGGTTTCTAAAACTACTTATGGTAAGACTGACTTTGTAGACAAAGGTAAGAAACTTAGACAAACAGTCTTGACTCTGAAAAAAGCTGTTCCTGAAGTAGACATAAGCAAAATTGATAATGAAGATACTCTTTCTAAAAATGTTTCAAAAACAAAAACTGATAAATCATGGCACGAGAGTGCTTCTAGTAGCATTTCTGTGAAATCAAGTTTAAATAAAAGTAGACAAGGATATTTTCGAAAAAGTGACTTTAAAAGTGTTAACAATAAAAAAGATTCAATAAAAGTGAAAAATGACTTACTTAATGAATTCCATAAAATAGTAGAAAATGAAGGTATATCAGCAAAAGAAGATGAATTAATTGAAACAAGCCCTGCACACAGTGAAACATCAAAATTAAGAAATAAACTTAGTTTAAATAGAAAAATAGAAGTTGGTAAAAAAATAAAAGTCAAAACTCCGTCATTGATAAATAATGATATTGAAAAGGACTTAAAAAATATTGATCAAGATGACGTTACTCAATTTGATAAGGATTTAACAAACAAAACCTCTAAGCAGAATTATGGATGTAATTTAAGAAATGTTAATACTATTCCAAAGACATCTATTTTTAAACGAAATGATTTAAATGAAAATAAAATGAATGCAATAGCTGGAAAACAGAAATCATTTGAACCCCAAAGGACTCTGAGTGATGATACGTATTTCTCACCAGCTGAATTAGCTAATAATAAAAATGATAATGATTATGAAATGGATGTGACAGACTTTGAAGATAATGTAAAAAATGAAACTCCTCCTGCAAAGAGAATTTTGTTGAATAGTTTTGATATGTAAATATTTTATATATTTTTAATTTATTACCATACATAAATTATATTCGTGTAATCATAAGTAAACTTTTATAGGATTCCTGGCAGAAAAGAAAAAAGTCCAGATTTTGCTTATAAGGAAGCACCTGTAAGAAAGAAAAATGAAAGAGCTCAGCTAGAAGGATGGGATTGTAGAGATTGTGTGGGAGTATGTATTATTTGATGAAAGTTAAATTGATCTCTTTTTAATCACTATGCTAAATAATTTTTAATTTTGTATTTAACTAATTTTTAGTATTATTGTCATTTACCTGAGGAGGAAAGAAAGACACGACAGAATTTGTGTTCTAGACACAGAGCGAAATATAAAGCTGATACAAATACACCAGAAAGTATGTTAATATTGAAAATGATTTTTGTTCTAATTTTATATTATTAATATTTTTTGTTTCTTTTTTTTAGGTTTTTGGAATCCTGTTTTCGATGATACACATGATTCATCTTCATATCGTGATTAATACTTGTTATTATATAAACTTAAAATAAATTAATGAATGTTTTGGTAGTAGTGCCTTGAAAAAATGCAAAAGAATTAGTTTATAGATATAAATATTTCTTATGAATAGTGGCTTACTTTGTAATTCAATGGAATATGTATAAAATATTGAAGATTTACAACGATAAAGAAACTAATTTTATATTAAGAATATCCAAGTTTTAAAAAAAGATTTATTAGAGATGTATATAAATACCTAAATGATTAATATTAATGTACATATTTTTTATCTGCAAAATTATATCAAATATCAATTGTAAATTACTATTAGAATAAGAGATACTTATTTTTGATACTTTGAAAATGAGTGTATTTGTATAATATCTTTATACTACTGAAACATTTATATTTATTTTATAAAAAGTAACGATCACTTGTAGTTATTGTCATTGTTCTTATTATAAACATAAGATAACTCAAGGTAATTCGGCCACCTTGAGCGGAAAATTTTTGTATGTTTCTGTAAACATGTTTAGAAAAAACTGTGAGAGACATTAAAATATAGTATGTACATCTTCTATGAAGAATAAACTTTTGAGGAGGCCCTCAAGGAATGATATCGACTTCACACGAAGATAAATTGTAAAAAGAGTGTTTTGACCATGTTTCGTCACATTTAGTTAATTAGGCGAATTTAATCCAAATAAGTTTTTGCATTTTTTTCAAGGGAAAGTCGAGAAAAATGTATAAACATACATTAAAATACAATCTATTTTCTTCGAGAAAAAAAATTTGAGACATTTAAAAAATGAAATTAGCCTTTCTAAGAGCTAAATAATAAAACTGGCTACCTGTGCACTTAGAGTGTGTAGCTAATATGACCACTTTTTGGCTTAATTCTCTTATGAACAAGTGAAAATGATTCTGAAAATTTTGAAATAATTTATATTTTTCTCATTTTTCAGCTATTTATATGTCTAATTAAGCTGTCCTATAAAATGGGGTCGAAGAAATGTGTATGTGGCCGAATTACCTCGACTTACCTTATTTATAAACAAGTATGAAATTGTTGAATTGTATATACTTTTATGTAATAACAAATCATGAAAGTCTTAACTTTTATTAAATAAAAGGTATATGTAAATTTAACCAAATGATTGTCCTTTTTGTTATTAAATAGAGAGATGTATTATTTAATTATCAGCTTTTTAATCTTTTGCATCGAAATGAATTGATTTTATTATATGTATTATATTACGTAATAAATAAACAAACTTTCTTTTGTTCGAAAGAAATTTCAAGCTAATTTATTTATAATATAATGATAAATGAATACTATAATACTGCAATAATTGATAGACAAGAGTTTTGAACATAGACTGATTTATTGTTTTACAACATATATTATAATCTCCAGTAACACAGCATATAGTTTTCTTTTTATATAGGTACATTATCTCTGGTTTACACAAAAATATAGAATCTATTTCGCAAGTCGATGTTAAAAGAGGCTAAGCAAACTCATTTAGTTTAGTCGCGTCAAGTTACTCTTGTATGAGTCGTCAAGACCATTATTTAAGATGTACCATTGATCCTGATTACTGATTGAAATATGCAATTCGTTAAAATCTTAATTATAATTAAATTTTAGGAACAGGATAAATTATATTCTAAAGACGACTATCAGGAATTCAATATTTCAAATGCGGTTTCTCTTAAAAGCTTAAAGGGAAAATAAATAAAATTGTAAATTATGTTGAAATTTCGCAGAATTTTTCTTGACGTTGTTTTACAACCATTCAACAACTTTGCTCATATTCATGCAGTTAGAAAAGTGTTTTAGTGCAGTTTTTGACAAAATCGTTCATAAAGTATACAATGAATTTTAAATTGTTTTCCATTCCGAAGTTCAAAGTCAGTCGCTACTGATCGTACACAATAATCCATAAATAACCATCACATAAAAAGCAATGGCCAACCGTGTGTGAGGCTGACACCACAAGGCTGACATTAGTTTTTATATATTCTCGCAATGAACAGTCCGATTTAATTAAGTCTTATGCTTGCAACTCCTCTGTTTCTATATATCATTCGCTATTCGTTATTTTTTTTAGTTTTAAATAAATTGCATCAGTCAAGACATCTTTGTCAATAATTTTTGTTAGGATCAGGGATCATGGATAAAACTAGCTTTTCAAAGTCACATGTATCAATTTCATATAAGGATATAAAATTTTTGTTCGTCAAAGTATAAAAAGACGAAAAGAATTTTTTAAATTTGTGAACGAAAATAGATGAAAGCTTGTTTTTCAATATTCGATCTACTCATATCTATTTTATCCCAAGTACAAAATAATCTTTACTGTCGAATATTGTCGGGACGAAAATTGACGCAAACATATCGAAGACAAATAGTACATTATGCAACTAGGGGAGAAAATGAAATAGCTCTTCTTCCCGTGTTACACATCGTATTTTTTTCAACGAGTGCATGAGAGGGCCTTTTTATATGCATGAAAGTTGTATAGGGATCGTGCATTTCGAGTCGTGCACAACCCAGTTTAAAAGTTATTTTATATTATTCTAAACAGGTCAAAAAGCCATAAAATATATAAATTTGACAATAAGAGAACAATTTCACAAAAATTCGTTGTAGCGGGGAAAAAAAAAATTTTTCCCCGCTAAAGTGTGAAAAAATGTATTTTTTTCATTCTTTCCTAAATCACGCTCGAAATGCGCGATTTTCTACACGGCTTTCAAGCATGAAAAAAGGCCCATTTCATGCACGTGTTGAAAAAACTGATTTTCGACACGAAATCAAGAAAGGGCCTTACTACACAGCGGGTGTCACCATGATCCTTGTTAATAATATATACACATACGCATGGACATATTTATCATTCCATATACCTTTTACATTGTTATACACCATATAGTAAAATATTCACAATGACTTTGGTATACTTTCATATAATTAGCACATGATACATTTAGGGTTTTTTTTCCTTTTGTCTATAATAATAAGATAACACCGCATAATCTTCCCCCGGGAACGAAACGTAAACGTATATTGTAATATGCGTGCGGTGCGGGAAATAACCGCGCGCGCTGGTATATATCGTCAAATCCTTACGTCCTTAATAATTGCACCGAGTAGTGTACGCGCCTTAGAAATTGTGCAGCTCGATCATAATCACCCGCGGGGGCTGTGTATATTATGTGCAATACGCGCACGCGAATCGATGCGTCAATCATCATATCATCATCATTATCAGCGTCGATTCGTCGTCGTTCACTCTCACCATTTTTTTTTTTTTTTTTAGCGTTGAAACCGGTGCGCGCACGCGCGCGTGCAGGTCGCACGTCGCGAGTCTACTGCTCTCATACTCAAAAGTATATAATTGTAACATCTGCGACGCAATGAGAAAATTAAAATATATATGTATATCGAACGAAGTAAGTAAATGCACCGATATATATATATATATAAAGAAACTTGTAGGAATTGATAGTGATGGCTGCTGCGCTCAAAAGACTTCCCAGACGGAACTTTTGATTTTATTTTTCTGTCGAGCTTTCCATAGGCCGATATATATAACGGATGGACTGACGAAAATAAATTTCATTCGGATTCGCACAAAAACCGTTGGAAATCGTTAAATGCAGAATGTTCATCAATTGTGATATGCATTTTAAAAATGAATTGTACCTATTTTTTTGTAATTTTCTTCTTCAAATTAGTTTCAAGTACAATTTTCCTTTCTAAAACGGAGCATACCCTTTATCACACGTGATAAATATATTATTTAAACAATGATTTTACCGTTAATAAATACAGCGATTACCAACGCGTTTTTTATGCGAATCCACAATAAGCGTCTTATACACATAATAATATATCTCTGTACACTATTCTTCAAAAACTATAATAGACTTTCCAAAAAATAAATAAAATCTATTCATCACTATGTATATATATATAGATATATAATAATATACGGTTATGTTCATTCAGTAAATATTCATCGAAAATGAAAATCGCTCAACGCGGGGACACGTGTCTCAAGGATGGACTATTTGTAGAATAGTATATAGGTAAAACCGCCAGGCATATCGGCAAAGCAATACATAGTCGACAGAGTGTCTGCTTTCCCAATTTTATATATATATAAGATTTTTTAAAAGTCGTTAAAATTACATAGACTTATGTTTGCGTGTATCTTTGTTTTGTATATAATAACGTACTTGCGTATATGCATATCCATATCTGTAAGTTATTGGGTATATTCGCATCGACCCCAGAGAGAAGACGATCGACCAGCGGGAGGGGAAAGAGAGAGAAAATCATCATCAGTTTTTTTTATCATCATAATCATCATCATCAATCATTGTAGCCATGTCATATGCAGGTTAAAATTATTTATCGGACTTGGTAGTCGTCGCCGCCGCCGCTGCCGTAGTTGAGGTACCGCTGCTGCTGCTCGGAGTGGTGGTGGTGGTGGTAGTAGTAGCAGTAGTGGTGGTCGCGTTTGCGGTAGTCGTGGGCTTCTCGGTTGAGGACGACGACGATGGCTTCTCGGCGACGATGGGCAGGGACTTGAGGATGGCGTGCACCTCCTCGGCCACGGCCATCAGGACGAACTCGAACTGCTGCTTGGTGGCCACCATGCCGGCACGTTGGTCGCGTATGTGCTCCAGCGTGGCCGCGATGTCGATATCCTTGGCGCCCTTCGACATCCGGTTCAGCACCATGTCGATCAAGCTGTAGGTGCCCGTGCGACCTGCTCCGTCACTGTTGACGACGGAATTGGGTTTGTTAGTACATTTTTTTTTAATGTTCGGAAAGATAGGAGATTAAAATTTTTTAATAGCAAATGTTAATACGTTGGTTTAAGCTTTGCAGTGTAATAATTAGTCCAATTTATATTCACAACTTTAAATCTCATTTTATTACATGACGTAACTATAAAAAATGAGTAAAAGAGATTGAGTTAAGCTAGAAAATTCGAGTTAGTCAGTTGATTGTTTTCCCCAAGTTTACGCGTTTATAACTTTCCCCAGAATTTAAAGGAGTTAATTTCGTTTTACATGAAAAGTTTTCTCGTTAAACTCTCAAAGATTGCTTTTCAAAATTTCATCCTATATTTCAATATCGAAGAATAGTTTCGAAAATACCAATAATTACATCGTTAAAACGACCAACTTGAGGTAGCATTAATCGAAATAACATAATAATATCAATAAAAAAAAAACAACTCCAAAGTAGGGTTCACAGCTCAGTAAGCCACTGGCACTGCCGTGTATTTTTCCATTTGGTATTAAATGTATAAAAAAATAAGCAATAAACAAAATAACAATCCCACCTGCAATGCACGATGATCGGGCACGAGCGGCCGCGATACGACTTGTTCACCTTCCTACGGAACTCGAGCAGAGTCTTGGTGGACTTGGGCACGGCGTTGTGGGGCCACGAGAGGAAGTGGAACTGGGTGACGGTGCGGGTCTCCCCGGTGCGCAGATTCTTCAGGTAGAACGAGCGCACGAGGTAGTCGTCGCACCAGACGTGCTCCGAGACCAGATGCACCTCGTAGATGTGATAGAGCTCGGAGCCCTCATCTGGCCAGTAGCGATGGCACATCGCCTGGCCCTCCTCTGTCAGTCGCGTCAACATAACGATCACCACGCTGCCCTGCTCCCAGACGAGCTGCCAGAAGTCGGCGGTGGTCTGGGGCAGCGGGCCCTGCGTCGCTATGTACGCCGGGTTGCGCGGGTCGTGGTCGGTCTGAAGGTGAGTCAAGATATATTTTTTTAGGAGAATATTAAGGGTTGGATGTTATTGTTGGAAATCATTTTTATGATTATACATTATGATAATACAATTCGCTATTATTGCGGAAACTACTTTAGGCAAAAACTATTCATGTTCGGAATCAAATTAATTTTCGTGGAAGCAATAAGTTCTTTTCGTTACCAACAAGAATAAAGCGTGATGAGATCAAGACCAGTTATGATTAAAAAGAAATCGATTTAAAAATTTGCATGAAATGCGTTCGTTTTATCAGAAACGGAAATATCGATTTTCTTTTTCATAAGACGCGCCGATTCTCTTTTGCATATCGAAACAGATGTCTTTTATATTAAATTTGAGTTTTATATACTAAACTAGGTTAAAATAATTATTATATTAACAACAATTCATTATAAGTAGTTTCCGCAATATATAAAGATAATTTTATAACAAGCAATATATAGCAATAGACCAATATGGCAGTAACATTGATAGACGAGTATGCAGATTCTACACAAAAATCACGTGTGTAAATTTATATTACCCGAAAAGTATTATTTTGTGTAACATAATCTTAAAGAGAATGCAAAGATTTTGAGCACTGCAGAAACTACTTACATTTACGTCAGTCTAGTAATTCTATAAATACTAACTAATCATAAAACTTACCGTCGATTCTCATGAAATTAATTTCATATAAATCAACTATAAGTTCTTCTTATTTTAGAAAATTAAATAAAATTACTGAAAGCTCTTCAGCACCTTAATAAGCATCGCAAAAATATTTTACTTACATGCTAATATTCTGGCATTTCGAATCTTAAAATCAACATTGTAATTTCAATAAAAAAGCTTGAAAATAAAGATTCTACTTCTTCAAGTGCAAGTTAGCCATATGTCTTTTGTGGCGTATCATATTAGTGTCTGTACTTTGCAAGCAACACTTCGTTGTCCGCATGCCCTTCAACGTATTTACAAACTTACCGATTTCTGATTTCGGGATGCGGCATCCGGAACAGTCAATTAGTTTCACGTGGTTTTTGAAATTTCATGTTTATTATTATATGAAGCGAAATACTTTTCAAAACTTTAATTATACTAGATGCCAGATTAGGAATAGATTTACATGTAAATTATGTATAATTTAAGTCAAATCATTGTTTATTTACATTTATATTACAAAAAACTAAAAATGAGCGCGTTTAATGCCTGGGTTACTCACAATGGTCGAAGCATTGATGTAGTCAGAATTGTTGAGATTAGCCAAGTCATTGAGAATTACTCTGGAATGGTCATATGGAAGCGCAGCGCCCGATCTGTTACACTCAGAATTTCCCTCTGCCTCAGCGACGGCTGTTGAACACGGCTCGGCCTCGTAGGCGCACAGAGCTGCCCATTCCTCGTCAAGCTTTTCTTGATTCTTCAAGTGATCCTCCATGTATGACTGGAATCGAATTTTCATTTTACAAGAATCTTCCTATGAAAAACTGCTAAGAATTTTATTCTCACATTATTTTCCTTCGTTATCTCGCTATATATATATGTCTGACTAACGAGGCTTTGTTCTACTTGATAACTCGAATACTTTGAATTAATTTCAATCTTTCAATCATATTCTTATTACTATTTATACTCACAAGAACGACGTGCCCCGTGGATATGTCCATATTCGTCGTGGGCGGCTCCTCGCTCCACGACGACGTGCTCGAACGATTGGACTCGCTGCGCCCGGACTCTATAAGCCTGCCAAAGTCAAAGGCGCGCGGCGACTCGGACAGCTTGTCCGTCTGCTTGGCCGCCATCCTGGCGCGGCAGAGCTCCTGGTAATCCTTCGAGGCCTCGGGATCGGGGGTGCGCAGACCCGCCAGCTTGGCGCGCGACTTTGCGTGCCGGCGCGCTATCACCAGGATGACGATGGCAGCGGCGCTGACAGCCGCCACGCCCGCGGCCACCAGGGCACCGAACATGCTTGAGCTCATCTCCTGTTTGTTCGGCACCTCCAGGATCGCTGGCAGCTTCGCCTGCATATACGTGGGAAGACGTTTTTTAATGGTTAGTCGAAGTTTAAATATGATTTATATGGAGGGACGGGGGGGTAAACTTTTTATATACCTTGTCGCCAATGCCGGCGCGAATGGCTTCAATGTTGAGTTGTTGGTGCAGTTCTCCGCGTATCTCATCTAGGGAATTCAAAAAGAAAGTTAGTAGTCGTTGGATAAGAGTTAGTTAGGTTGGATAAATGTTGAGATGTGTGCTTACCGATTTTATGAACAATGTCAGTGGCATTGTAATTCTTGCTATTTTGGGGTACTTTGAAGGTTACTTCCGCACGTCCAACTCGTATTTCCTTTAATTCACCTGGTTGAAGGCCCAGTAACGTGCCAACCTGCAGTGTGAGTTGAAAGAATAATGAGATTTTTGCGGCATATATTTTCTGAAATAATGTATGTAAAAAGATGTACTAACCAAGTTAACGACGCGTTCACCCTCGGACCAAGAGTGGAATTCTTGATTGAACTCTATGTAGACGTGATCGAGATCGACGTTATCGTAATTTTTGTGTAAGCTACTACTGAATTTCGAATTTTTCATTTCCTTTTTCACCGGCATATACATGACTTCGTTCTGTAAAATATATTAGTTTGTTAATGAATGAAATTCAAAAGTAGCTAAAAAATTTACAAATACCAACTCACTTCCTGAGAGTCTTCACCATTGCTCTCTTCGCCGGAAGCTAAAATTAGTTGTTATTCGATTAACAAACAGAAACTAATGCAAATATAAGTTAGTTATATTTGTGCACTTACTTGGCGGAGATTGAGTTTTGAATGCATAGTTATTAGTCGAAAACGGAGGTCCGGGTTTCTTTACGTCCAAACGCTCTCGCCTCTTGAAGCCCGCCATTTCTCGCCTCCACAACATACCATCCAAGTAGTCATCGAGAGGTAGATCATCATATTCTTCTGTAACTAATTTGAGTATTTTTAAATTATTTTTTATTGATCGAAGATAACCATTTTTTAAAGATATTATTCGATAATTGTTGTAATTCATGATAATTAAAAAAAATTGCAATGATAGAGAGTGCTAAAAATAACTGATCGCAGTTATTTCTTTCAAACCAAAAATCATGAAAATAAAATATTACAGCCATTTCAGATTGAATGAATTCCAACGTCATCAATTTTACATAGTATTTAACGCCCTTCACTTTGAATAAAAATAATTTTACAAACTTTTTCAAAGTTAAATTTGACTTCAAAGTTGGGTAATGCAACGATTCAAATAATGATTTCTTTATCTTCAGTTTAAATAATATATGAAGTTAAAAATCTGAGTAGCTTCGTTTCCGCATAATGTAGTTTAAATTTTTTATTTTTAATGAAATTTTACGTCATAAAGTATTCTACAAAATCATTAAATAATACTGAAATATTTTTTGTAAAAATTAGAAACGTAAACAATATTAAAAATCTTTCTCTAATTGCTCATTATGTATCTAAATATTCTACATGAAAGCAATTTCTTTTTCACACACTGAAAGACTTTTGGGAGAACTGCTGCACTCTGTAGTACGACTGTTGCTCCAAACGCACCCTCTGTTTCGTACTTTTAGTTTTGGATCACTGGATAACTGGTAAGCTGGTCTACCAACAAAAGGGCGTAACTGCGCTTGGAACAGCAGTTACGCCAATTTGGGGTAGCTGCTACTGCCCCAAACTAAAAGCGCTGCCGTCGCGCTACGATTTCAGCGTGAGTTGCACCAACGGTCTCTCAGTGCATGAATAAATCTCGTTACACTTTTATTACTCCATAAATTAAGAAAAACGAAAAATGGGAAAGAAACTTATTTTCTTGGTATTTTGAATGATAAGCTAACATAGAAGTAATCGAAGGGAAATATGTTAAATTAATATTCATAAAATCAGTTCTTTCCATTACAGTTGATGGTATATCATCACATAATTTCGATCTTTTCCCGGATCTTCGCGCGAAGTCATAAATATTAAAGTGTTTTTATATTACTTTCTCTTTAGTTTTATTACTTTGTTACAAGACTTGAAATATAATGTCTACGATAATGCTCGCTTATTTTAATAAGTTATAACCTTTAATCGTGTATTAATAAAATAAAAGAAACATTACATCACTATAACGCTTAAAACTGACCTGGACGGATGACGTCACGCCTAAGCGGCACGATAGTCCCACCCTCGGTGTACATGCCGCTTTGCTGCGTCAGCGAGTCCAAAATCGGCTTGGGAATGGGATTGGCGTTCTCGTAACTTTTGCCGATAGTTTCCTCCTCGCCCTGGTCTTCGTCCTCGTCGTTGATGTAGTCCTCGCTTCCCTCATCATCGTCGGAACTATCCAAAAAATCAACGCCGTCGAGTTCCTTCGGGTACTTGTACTTGCGCGCAAAGATCTTCTCGTACTCCTCCAGCGCCACGTCGTCGAGCATCGGCTTCTTGTCACCGGGCAGGGACTCAAGTTCCTCGTTCTCAGTCTCCTTGTAGAGGCGTGCTTGGTTCTCCAGGAAGCGCTTCAGGGCGTTCGCGTACTCGCGCGTCATCTGGTAATCGTCCTCGCGCGGGAACGGCACGGCTGGCAACGATTTCTTGCTCAGGGAACGAGAGCCTCGACGATAAACTGTGGGAGGAAGATGTGCGTGAAGAGAATGTTGAAGTTTGTTTATTTGCAAAGCATGGAAAAAAAATATGAATTTCATATTTTTTAGGAAATATATTTAAAAGCCACTTTCTGTAAATAGAATATATATATATAAACGTTACGTTATTACTTTGAATGTATCAATATTATGTTTAATGTTGTGTTAAGTTTCTCTCGTATAACTTTTGTGCAAAATATGTGATAGTAAAATAATAAATCTTAAATAATGTAAAATAATAAATATAGACAATATACATAGATAATTTTATTATGCTCAGTTCAATGCCTATTGGTAGAAACAGTAGAACAATAAAGTAATAATAAAGAGGTCGTCGAAATCGTATGAAATGTAATACTTAGGAGTGATAAAAGGAGTACCTTAAAATAGACAAGTATAGCGATCAAATTATCTTTTCTCTTAAGAAAAGGATTAAGAGTAAGACTTCAACGATTTCCCATTTGCTGCAATTATAAACCGGAGAGCAGTTAAGTTCTATAATTGGATATCCAATTTAAGTTCTTAATAGAACCATTCATGTTGAAACCAATAATAAGTATTAGTAGTTATAATTTAATAAATATTGAATCGATTTTAAATCAATAACGTTTCAAACTTCATTCTGTTGTGCGCTAATTGTCCATATTTATAACCAAATATTTTAATTTAGCGGAAAAAGACAATTTTCAGCCCATCTTATTTTTGATATCAATTAGATTGATAAATATTAAAAACCATTAAAATAATAGTCTTAGAAAAACCATATTCATATTCAATCTAAATCGTCAAATTAAAAAGTCCCGAAATAGCTTTTACATACGCCAATATACCGAGCCACCGAACCGAACCACAATTTGCAAAACAAACATTCCTCCTCCGTCTTTCCTCCATCAAAATCATTCATCACGTCGACACCTCCGCTCACGCTTGCAATCCTAACAAAACATCCGGCGCGCGGGCGTTCGGCCGTAAAACGAACGTACGCGCGCCCTGTAAATCTCGCTCGTTTTAATTGGCTAAACAAAGCGCGCTTGTAGAGACCTACCGCTGCACTCTTGTATATATATATATACTCACTCTCCTCGGTGTTGCCAATTTCGCCGAGCTTGTCGTAAAAGCTGTCGTCGAGGTCGTCGAAGCGGCTCGGCTTCCTGCGCTCATCGGACGCCGCAGCAGCGGCTGCTACCGCGGCGATACGCTGCTGTTGCTCCACGTCCGGCGGGTAGTAAAACTCGTCAGCGAACTCGCCGTGCGGATCCAGCTGGCTCGGGGTGAACTTCACGATGGCCACCGGTTCTTGCTCCTGTGAGCGCGAGACAGAAACAGAGCGAACGATCGATTGAGTGAGGGGAGAAAAAAGAGAGAAAAAGAGCTTAATTAATGAGGAGATTAAGTTCGAAGCTGCTGCTGTGGATGGAGGGGGGTAATTGTTGGTAATTACGGAGAGGTCGTTTGTGGGGCTCTCTTTTTTTGTACCGGAGGATACCGGTGGTTTGCGAGGAAAACAGATGGTTATTTAACGGGTGGAAACGTTTCTATTTTGTAAGTTTCTCTTTAGGAAGAATGGGAAAAATAAAGAGGATTTGAGTTATAAAGCGTATAGAAATTAACTACAAAGAAACTTTACGTAAATAGCTGACGGAATATGGGGTATATCTACTTCCAGTATCAAACAATGCATAACAAGATTTTGTTTAAAAGACTGATATGAACATAAAGCATTTATCAAAACCGAAAAGTTTACACAAAAATTTACTTCTCTATAGAGTTTTATTTCACAGTTACCATTGAAAATCAGATGAAATATTGACTTTTCTTCTTTTTATTTTATTTTTTACCTACACTTTTTTAAAATTTTTATTCATTTTTCCCAATTAAAATATTTTGTTCGAGATATCATATTTTGTTTTGCTTTCGTATATAATAACTCTTCTGTGTGTCTATACTATTTGAATATTTGATTTATATTATTCAATAATACAAAATTTATGCTTTACGTACGAAGTAAAAACAAAATAAAAAGTTCAAAACATTTCAATTTAAAATTTTTGAAAGTACTACATATTTCATAAAGTAACACTTATCGAGTTTTAGATAATTTAGTAGTAACATTTTAAATTCCAAAAAAGAACTTGGCACGCGTCGTATAACTTATCTATAGAATATGTACAAAATGTTCTTTCAAAAACGTTTCAAAGAAAACTTTACTATACGTAAATTGCCTCAGAGCTGTTCTTATCGATCCAGTATATAAAATAAAAATTTCATTTCGCAAAATTGAATTTATAACAGTTTTCTGTTATCAAAATGTTTCTTCGGGACATCGAGAAAGAATTTCTCCAATTTTGCTGAATTCATTATCTCAGGAATTGCATTCACCGGCATTTTATCAAGAATGAGACAAACTAATAATTTTACTTTTCGCTCGCCTCGCCCCGAATAACATTGAACCGGCAAATTGTGCGGAATAAAACTACGTTTCACTTTTGTCCGATTCCGATAAGGGATCCGAATTAAAAATAGTCCGCGACTGCGAATGCGTTTTACGACATTGTCCACCGATCGATACGATAATTTCCATTGTCTTGTAAAGGGAATTGTTCTCTATTGCATGGACAAATTCCGCATACCATTCGAAACTTTTTCCCCGATTTGTAAACCTGACATTGCCTTCTTTCAAATCGCCTTGCAGTGTAACATTATAATTGATCTAAAAAAAGATATCTCATACACAATAAACAAAAAAACTCACCCCTGGATTTTCCATGTCCTCCTTGCCGACGAGCTCGTTCGCATCGTCAAAGACAATCTCATTACGAAGCCTCAAACTTTTGCACAGCTGCTCGACGTTATTATTCAACCTGCAACCACGTTGAAAATCCAAAATCACCCACACCAACCACCAAACGCACACACGCGACGCAGACTTGCATACCAATCACCCGTACACTATACAGACACGCAATCCACCACTCGGAATCTCATCGATCCCACATATAGGATTAGGGCGTCTATATATACACCAAAATCTCTCACCTGTAACGGAGATCGTCAAGCAGGATGCGCATGACGCACTGCGTGTAGTCGTGGGGCCACTTGTAGCCCTCGTACTCGAGCCTCTCGAGCTGCATGCGCAGCAGCTCCAACTCCTCCGGCTCGAGGCTGTATCTATAGGAATTCGCACGAGCATCAGTATATATATATATATATATATATGCGGGCGCATAAATCATCGACAGGGTGATGGGGAAACAGAGGGGATGAGGATTCCGCGAATGTAATATCGCGGGCGGCTGTTGATAGCGCGTATAATTGCCCCGGCGGGGTAATTGATATTACGGTACGGACTATACATAACGGATGGAATTGAATGGCAATTCGTTGGGCTGGAGAATTATTGGTGGACGGAGTGGAAGACGTGTGATAATTGATTATAGTTGAGTGGAATTCTGTAGTGTGAATATTCAATCGGATGTGTGATGATTTCGATAAGTTGATATTGGATTGGTATTGGGTTTATGGTATAAGAATTATATAAGAATAAAGTGGTACTTACTGGTACAAGTCCTCATCCGACAGCTCGCCGCGAATCCTGATACACCTTCCAAATGCCAGGTCTAGAAATTATAAATAAGTATTCAATAACATAATGGTGTTGACACATATTCTTTCTATGAATATCTTTTTTATATTGATTATTACCATTGTAGCAACTTTCCACCTCCGGCTTGCACAGATTCTTACTAAACAGGCAACCTGTACAATAAATTTTACACGTGGTTAATTTTAAAACCAGCACGTATTATAAAATTAGAATGCATAAAGGTCTATGGTAAATGAAATTTATGCTTTGTCATGAATATACATTTTTGACGTCATGAGCACTTTCATTTTAATTTGACATACGTGATACAAGAATGTAATGTAATATAGCGGAGCAGCTTTTTAATCTGTCCTTGCTGGTAAAATGCAAAGGTGTAATGTTATTTGCTTTCATAAAGTGGACATTCTTGCTTACATTATTTGTTGTTAAGTTAAAATAAAAACGCTATGTTGTCTATAATAAAAAGACTCTTTATAATAGTAAGATAGAAAACAGATTCTTTTGAATGAGTTATAGCTTACGACACATCCGACATTTCATTTAAAATACGTACTATTGAGTAAAAATAATTTAAAAGTACTCTCTACGTTATAATATAAATGTAAAAACGTGACATGATAATGCTACGCATTAAATGAATTTTTTCGATTGTTCGATGATTGTTATATCAAATATCAATGTACATGTTAGTTATGTGATTCGCATCGCAACTATTTTGGTATATTCTTTCTCGGTCACAATTGCAGTTGTATTTAACTGATGACGTAAAAACGGCTTACGGTTCTGAAGCTTTGAAACGAGAAATTATAAGAACGATTCATGAAAAATGTATATATACTATGTAAATTATTTAATTAATTTTATCAAGGATTTAAAAACTATATACCAAGTTAAACTAACTTTTCTAAACCAAATTAGTTTATATACATTTTGAAGCAATTTCTATGTGTATTAAATCCATATACACGGATTTCAATAAAAATATTGTATCCTTTTTCATGAATTGTATGTAATATTTTCAACAATATAAAATCGAGTCATTTTACAAACTAAATAACGACAAAAAAATAAAGCGAAATATATTCGTTGCATGAGATTTGTATAGAATTTTTCATTTCATATAACAAACAAATAACCCAAAATAAATATTTGTTAAAGTAAAAATAAAACAAACTCATCGATCTATCTCTACATTTCCCGTGCATTTTTATACTCGCGAAAAGAAATGTCACTCCTAAATTATCCACAATTAATTAAACATCGTGAGCCCACTCAAGCAAAAAAAACCCACAATGCACCCGTTCAACAATCCAATTCGATACATTTAAAACCCCTCTGTGACCACCTTAAGCCCGCTCGCAATCCCTCCATCTCGGAATCAATTTCAATTTATCGTACCGGCAAAATAAAGGCGGGATTAGCCGCTCGAAAGATTTCGCGCGCGAGGCGAGAGTCAAAACTAATGGAACACGAAGCCGTCTCGCAACTGTATGCAGTGGGCGACAGACGCCGACGACGGCGTATTGTGCGCTTTAAGTGAGATTCAGTGTTCGCGTCGCGCCCCGAGAAAACGAAACGGGCCGATTCTTTCTTCTCTCTCTCTCTCTCTCTCTCTCTTCCTCTCGCTTTCCTATGCCCCCGAGGCTCTTTCAAAGCCGTGTATTGTGCAAGAGAGGCGGGAAGAGGTAGCTGAGCTGCTTTGTGCCCGTCTGTATTCAGTCGGCGCGGGGGCTGTGTTCTTTCGCCCCGAAAATGATCAATCAAGCGCACGATTATGTGCGCGGTCGTACGGCTAGGATTGAGAGTACGAGTTGTCTTTTTAGCGGGGAGGCAGAAAGGAAATAAGGAAGGAAGGGTCAGGGAAGTGGAGATAAGATAATGGTACAGGTTGACCCCGTTTTATAAAGAGGCAAGCTAGATAAAAAGCGTGGCTGTGTATACGTAATGCTTTCTGTTATAGAGAGGTTTCTTCAGATAAGAGGGAGGCGTATTAAGGTATTATAAAGAGGTGCTTTTAGAATTTCCGTCTTTATCGAGGATAGCTTGCATTTCGCATGTAAATAATGAAAGGGCATTAGAAATTCTAAGTATATCTAAATAAAGTGTTTACTTTATTTAAATATTAAAGTAGCTGTGGAATATATATGTATCGTTATTTCGTTAAAAATAAATTTCAATGTTATTTACTGGTAATTTACTAAAGAGAATTTTTTTTCTTTTTTTTTAATTATCTGCCAAAGTCTCAAGAAAGTAGTTTAATATTGCCACTGGACTGATCAAATAAATGTGATGAAACGAAAATTTATAATTTGAAAGAATCGAACCAATTATTTTTTTTTCTCTTTTAATTTGGCCGTCTATTTGATCAAAAGGCGGAGATATTCAACCGGAATATTGGTTTTTAATTTCCCGAATAATTTTAAACGGTATGGCTGTTAATTATACCTATGTGCTTAATTAAGAAGAAGGTGCGTCATGCGCATTAATGAAATCCGAGCACAGTTAAAAATCTCCACGTGCGCTCCTTTGATCTAGAACCAAATGAAGGCTAATTAACTCGCTCGGGATCTCCAATGTTGACTTTTCAGCGTGTAAACTCTTTTTGTAATATAGCAAACGAAAATGCCAGAAAAATATTTACGTTGTTATTACACGGTAAACTATACGTAACTTTTTACTGTGAAAACTCATTTGCAACATTACATATACATTGAAGAAATATCCATTTTACTCGCAAAGAAATAGCGAACATTCAACATTCCATGCAATCTAAAAGAAACCAAACTAAAAATATTTTCAAGTATAAAACCCGCACTTGTTTAAATTCCTCCTTTTATTTGATATTTCGAGCCGTTTGTTTCCCTTATCCGTACGAACTTTTTTTCCCTCTCTTGAACCTTTGTAAAGTATAGCACAGTGCACCACTCTGATTTCAAATCCCGGGTCCGCTCTCCACGTGTATTTTCCACGACGACGATGCATCGGTCGAATTTGAAGAGGAATTGTGGACGTGCGCTGGTTAAAGAGAGCGGCCCCCGCGTGCTATTGGCTCTTGATTCTCTGTTCTGTTCCCGAATAGAATACCGAATCGCGACGCGGGATATCGGAGCCGCCGGGGAATAGATTCTTCGAAAGTGCTCTCGATGATAATGAAGTTAAAACGACGCTCTATTATGGTCTTTTATAGTTTTCGACGTGGGATGTAAAATTTATGAGGTTGAGAGAGAGAGAGATGAGGATAGAAGTTTACTGTTCGTGAAATGTGATACGGTTTTTATTTGGTACAAAAGTGTAGTTTATGAAATATGAATGTTAAAATTTTATAGAGAAAAATAGGATTTAAATACTGTACACACATTTTAGATGTATCTTGCCTCGTATAACAGAAGCATATAATTATAATAAATATCAATTTTTCATTATACAGAAACATTCCTTATTTGCAAAGATGCTGGAACCCAATATAGCTATAACACTAATAAATTTTGAGGAATACCTATATACACATACCAAAAGCCTTTAAGACACCCTACAAAATCCCGGAACTTCATCCCGCTCCATTATCTACGTATTTTATTAAAATGTGGTTTCCCCCCACGGCTCTGTTTAATTTCCCCGGCAAGATGGAAAACTTTCCGCTCGTATAATAACCGAGACCGAGACGCTAGCAGCCGACCCGTCATCCTATCTCCTCTTCCACAAACTCGGAACATTATTACACCTACACCTCCCCCGTACCCAAGCGATAGTCGACCGGCACGTGGCTGATTATGGAAGCTATATAGTCGGCCACGTATATTTTCGATTCATTATACGAGCGGACGCTCCCTCCCGCGAAATGAAAATTCGCGTCGGCGATTAAAGTTCGTGGCAGCGAGCGCACGTATTGTGCGGAGGGTTGGCGTATATAACACGAGTCAGCGCGCCGAGCACGAACGTTCATTCAATTATTGTTAATTACGCGTTTTGGTGAATATAAGGGGTTAATGGATCCGCGATACGTATGTTGTGGAGAGGGAGAATTTTCGGGGTATAGGTATATAATATTGCGAGTGCTGGTCGACTGGGGTTTCGATAACACCGCGCGCGGATTTTGAGTAAATTGAGGCAAGTGCATTAGTTTGTATGGAGTGTTTTGACCATTTGCCGCTTTGCTATATAATAAATGATCGGATAGCGGAAATATTAAAATGATTGAGGTTGAGCGTTAGATTGGAAAATTGGATGATGACACACGCAGGATATTTGAAAATGTTCGTTTTAAATGCATCGATGTAAAGGTATGCAATTCAGGTAATTTTCGCTGCTGATATTATTTTAATAATCAGTATTATCGCACTCCTAAACATATATAAATCTGAATATACAATATCATAAATAATCAGTCTTTCTTTCATCAACACAAAAAAAATGTTGATAAGTCTTTAAACCTTTCTCACTTTTGATAAAATTTTATGAACTAAACAAAGCACTCAACATCAAACCGCAATCTTTATAATCTCAACGGTATACTTTCTCCCAGCTCCTATCTCCCGGCCATAATTGCGAAGCACACCCGTCGTAAACTCAAGTATATACACCCTTATAAAAAAACCAGCCACCGCCAGGCGCACCAGCGTTAAACATTCACATGCGAGCGAAAGGTCGCCGCTTCTCTCTCTCCTCCCTTATCGAATTTCAAATTGACATCGCAGCACATACACGCACACACGCGACACAAAGCGAAACACGAGTGTTTCGTACGAGTACACGCATGCGCGCGAGGAGGAGATTAGAAGGGGATGCGAAGGACGGGATCACGAAGCCACCGCGTGATAACAGAGGCCAGCGAGCGCCAAAGGTGTGCGGGTGAGCGCTACGGCAAGGTCAGACACGGAGCTTTTGTTCAGGTTTTTTTTCTTCGTGTTTTTCTTTTTGTTCTTTAGGAGTTCGGTGCGTGTATATAGGGACAGCTGTATCTGCATGGTAATTCTTTACTTTCTTCTGTGGGTAATTGAAGAAGGGCTTGTTCTCGTTTGACATGCTCTGGTCGAAGAGAAATGTTTGCAAACACGCGGTGGTTATTTAAAATGCCCGGAGGCTTCTTTTTTATTCTTTGATGTTTAAGTGAAAAACGTTAAAATGTAAAATTAAAAGAATTACGCTGTCTCGATCCCTTCGCAGTGAGTAAGTGCTCTTTAATGCGATTAACGTAAAAGATTAAATTCAATATTGAATGAAAAATGCGCATTTTCAGCGTTAAAACAGAAAGTAAACGCGTTCGTTCGCTTTTTGTCCTTTTTTTCTAGGTGAAGAGGTAAAAAGTGCTTTTAAAAATTGCATCGTTTGACGAATTGAAACGTATAACTCGCGCGCGTACTCGTCGCCTTTAACTGCGTCGGCGCAATTTTTCGCGCAAATTGGCCGTACCGCATTAAAGGGAATAAATATATGCGCGCTGACTTTCGGATCGTGTCACTGTTATCGCGCAGCTCATGAATTATGCACGGACCATAGCCGGATAATAATGTACGAGTGAGCGACGTTAATATTGAGAGACCGTAGTGGCGTAATTGTTAATTAAGATTTATTGTGCGTGAATTTTTGTACAAGATTTAACGTAATGGTATTTTTGAACTGTTACAAATAAGTTTAGCAGATAGAGAAATTGCTTCTATCAATCTAGGGTTTTTATAGAAAAATGTATTTTTATTCGAACCATTCGTTGAAACTCCAGGTAAAATGTATAATGATTTTTTCAGAAACGCGTTCCGCAAAAGCGAGCAAAACGGATTGCAGCGGAAAGATTCATCTGAATTTTAAAAATACACCGATCCGAGATAAAAGCGCCAATTTGCGATTCCGTAAAATATGATATTATGTATATGAATATTCATAAACCATTGAATTTATTTTAAAATTATTTCAAATCCCGCGCGTTTGCTTAATTTTCACAACAACAATGCTAATTTTATTTAGTGAAACATTAATCAAATAAATTCACTAAGTATACCATTATATCGCAATTCAGGTTGATGCAAAAGCATTATAAGGTTAATGCATTAGAAAATTATCCATGTCAATTTGAACAATTGATAATCGAAACTCAGGAGACATTTTGCGTGATAAACTGTGTTCTTTTACGAGAATGCCATTAGGGAAACGCTATAATTCGAATAGCTCTCAATTATAACGGAAATTACAGTTTATATTTATACTCTATCGATTTCTCGCCAAGTATGTAAAGAACTTATCGCTTTATAGAAAATGTTGTTCTGTCCCTATGTTGATTCTTAGAAAGTGAAATTTAGGAATATACAAATACTACTTATATTATAAAATTGAAATAATTATACGAAGGCTATATACGTAGTTCTAATTTTTCCTTGGATATTTGCGTGGCTGTCGCGTCAGGATTCGTTCAGAAAGTTGGTAACGTACCTTGGATGATATCTTTTTCAATGCAAAGAATTATTCAGGATTCGATCGATGAATAACTAATAAGCGCTGTAATATATATTAGGTTTCTGGTAGAACTGGAGGAATATTTGTATCGCATTCAGAGTGTATTAAATAAATACTAGTTTGATCGAACTATAATAATTTATTTAAAATAAAATATAGATTTCCTTTGAAATATTGATCCATACATTAACCCAGATCTCTGCGCAATTATATAGTAACAAAGAATAACGTTCTTAAAGTTTCATGCAGACAGTTATGATTAATTCAGAAACCCGGAATCGACGTTCACGAAAAGATAATAAAAGATAAAAAAGAAGTTCGGCGAACAGCAAATCAAACAGATACATTCATTATCTTTGCATGTCTGTCGCTTCGCACGCATCCGTCTATTAATAATACGCACTATATCTTTATCGAACTTTCTCTCTCTCTAGTTCTCGTTCCGAAACACTTGAGTTTCCAACAATATTAAAGTTTGTCCTCGATAAATCTTGCGTCACGCGGCAAATGGCTCCTCATCGCTGCCAATCAATAATTTTAATGAAAACGCCGCTGAAAGTACTCTAATTCCACCGATAAAACATCTCGGCTCGTCAATAATTAAACTATAGCTATTTCCGCGACGAATTAAAATAATAGCGATGCTTTGTTTGATGAATCCGATCGAGCGAAGCGACGAATTAATAGATCGTGTAAATAGAGAATACAAACGCGGGAGCAAATACAATCGTTTGATAAAACCGTTTTCCCAAAACTAAAAAAAATTTTTTTCTTCTAAAGTAACCAAAAATTCGTTTTCCCAAAACTAAAAAATATATTTTCTTCCAAAGTAAACGAAAATCCGTTTTCCCAAAACTAAAAAATATATTTTCTTTTGAAGTAACCGAAAATCTACTTTATGGCTTAATGTAAAAATAGATTTCATTTTTAAAAAGGGATTTTCTTTGTAATAGGATTCCCATAGTGAAAAGAATAACATTTTCATGGAAGGCAAATCTTCACGTTGGCCGGAAAAAAGTTATAAAATTAAACTGAATGATCCGGTACAATCGGAACTACGCAGAGATATGTTCCAAATTCAATACAAGAAAACATTCACAATTTTGTATCGTTTATTTGACACACAACTTTGAGAAAAATATAAATATCCCGTGACGTGGTTTCTATCGAATCGCAAAGTTAACTAACACATTTAACCAATAGTTTTGGTCGTTCTCTTAACAACGAGCTTCATTTGTTTTTCGATAATTTCTTCAAAAAATCGAAATCTTATTTTATTTCATTTTGAATATATCTTATATATAAGATCTCTGGTAGAAATATTAACCAGAAGCTAGCTATTTTTCAGTTAACTTTATGGCTAAAAACGAACGTTGCTTGTATTTCATAATTATGTACCAATCCGAAATAAATTATGGCATTTACACTTCATAAAATATGTATTTTAAGTAGTAGTAGAACTTTTAGATGAATTAATATTATTTTTGCATTATTATTTTTGCTCAAAATGTTTGCATTTAAATAACACCTTAGTTATAAAATATGGTTAATTTTCTACCAGAGATAAGGTTTATGCCATTTCTACTCCCTTTGAAATTAAACATTTCCGAAAAATTTACGCCTCTTTTATTCTCAAAAAAAAAATTGGCCCTCCTGACGCTTTTATTTCCAGTGTCACCATCGCGTGTGCAAAACGCATTCCTCGAAACAGCGAGCGTCACTCTTTCGCTAGCTCTCATCTCAAAAAGCAATACACCCACGCGCAGAGCATGCGCAACAGGGTCATACAGTTTCAAAAATACTTCGTTGATTTTAACGCTCTCGGGGACTCTAAAAGCCGCACATACATATGTGCCCCTCGAAAATATAAGACCGTGGCTGCGAAAGACTTTTGAAAATGTGTACGTATATAGGGCAACACTCGCTCTATTGACTTTGTTGCTCGCTCTCGCGCGCTACACTCTTGTACACGTATAAAAGTTTATATACAAGGAAAGCGCCAACTTTTCGTAAACACCCTCGTGGGAAAACGTTATAATTCTCCCCCTCTCTGCCTTGTATTTTACTCGCGCACTAATTGCGACTCGCGCGCGATAATCTCGCGAAAACTCGGGCACGGACGCGCTCGCGCGTGGCATAAAAATTACTCCGACAACACTTTGAAGATTAGCGTTGACATGTATTCCTATATACTCGCGTGCGCGCGCGTGCCGCCGCGGTAAATCGTAGTAATCTCTTTCGCAGCACTCGCAGCGAATAAGAGTCATTTTTTATACTCTTAATCTGGCGTATACGCGAAATTACAACCGTGACCCGCTGCGCGCGATTTTTCTAATACATTCTGTTTGTATATACTCGGACGACGATAATTCGTCATTCAGATAGCATCTTATGTATACCACGCGCGCGGCTCTATACGTATATAAGTTTTATCCCCTTTAACCTCGCCTCTATGTACTACGCTTATAAGACGCAAATAGCTGTAAGCGAAAAAAAGCTCTGGGCATACACAAAGCCTCGTGGTATACACATAAAATTTTTCGAAATTTTCGCATTAAAGCTTCTCTCTCGCCGCATATAACGCGCGTGTATCTTTCTTGCGCAATGCAACTCGTCCTCCTTCACGGCTCGCTACGCGCGAAGCTGAAAAGCTCCTCCATAGCGCGCGCCCCGGTATGACAATATGATGATAATAATAATAATAATCACAATAATAAGGCCGGTACGAGACTCCGCGCACGCGCGCGCATAACAGGTGTCTGTGTGTATACGAGCGTAATTCTCGGAATACGAGTGTTATATGTACATGCATATGTATATATATATATATTGCACGCGCGTGTACGCTTTTGATGTATATTATGTGCGGAGGAGAATGTAGCTAGTTAAATTTCGAGAGGGAGAGAACCAAGGACGACTGGATTGCAGGAAACAGGGCGAAATAATTTATCATAGAGAGAGATGAAAAGAAACTCCAGAGAGTGCACGTATTAGGTATATATACTTAATATATATATGTACGTCAGAGGCGTTCCGTGCGCTAAGCAGTCGGAGAGAGAGAATCGTTGTTTGATTTGTTATTTGCCAGGAGAACGAAGAGTAATGCGTTCCAGAAAGATAATGAATGAACGTGAAGACAAGTCGAGGGAAAGCATTGTAATCGAGGGTGTTAGGGGACTTTTTTCAAAATTTAAATAGAAACGAAAATAATTGGTGCAACTTAAAAGAGATTTTTGCAGCACGCGGCATAGGTTGAAATTTATAGAGAAGCAACGATTTTTATATATACAAAAGCCCACATGCGACTTTGATAAAACGACGATTTCGCGCACTGTTGGACTTTTTTCCGGCTTTTTAATTAAACTGGACAATCGCCGCAGATGCGACGGAGGAGAGACAGAGAGATATCTGACGCTCGCGCGAAGAATAACGCGCTTTTAATGAGAAAAAGCGCGGCGCGTGTTCGAAACAATAGGGGAAAGAATGCAAATGAGGTAGCTCTGAGGCCCCCGCGCGAGCGCGAAAGTATAAGAGAAGCCCATTTAGATTGGAAAGCTCGCGCGTACCAGTAGAAAATAACGGAATTGAAAGTACGACGAAAAAAGAAAGCAATAACTCAATTAACAAAACATCGGCGCTCCGCGAAACTCATCCAGTATTCCTGTCCCTCTATACACGTGCAAAAAAAAAAAACTCCCCCACCCGAGTATAAGACAATTCAAACAAAAGTCCTTTATCCACTTTGCCTTTCCCTCCCGAAGAAAAAAATTAAAAGCCCGAGGGCGGGAAAGATAAGGCAGGGCGAAATTAAGAGAGCATAGAGCGAGCGCTAGAGAGAGAGGGGGGGGGCGAGGTCGGACAAAGTTTGCGGAGGCGGCGCCGCCGCTGAGTACGTGGGCGCCGCGCGCTCGATAACTGCCGCGCGCGCGTGGGTGGCTCTCAACTCCGAGTTCGCTATATACCTCTCTCTCTCCCTGGAGGATGTATTTTTCGGCGGCTCGCACCTGCATGCATATATCTCAACGAACGCGGATTATTGAATTACAAGAGCCGATGCGTCGACCTAGTTTTAAAAACAAGTTTCCCGTAAAATAAAAAATGTAGGGTGCTATTTTTGTGTATACATAATACTCACACCAATTTGCGCTTTTGTGGAACGCGAGCGGGGATAGTGTGCGCGAGATTTCGGGGGATAAGGTCTTCTCTCTAGTATGCTTATACTTAGGCGCGCGCGATAAACGTGAGCGGATAACCACGATGATGGTATCGCTATATTTTCGTGGCTGATGTGCCGGGTCTTGCGTACCTATATCGATTGCGTGCCTGGCGCTCGTTACTCGAAGACGCTATTATTTTCGTGGCAGCGTGTGCGCGCGCGTGCGGACTGCAGAATTTCGGTAATGAAGAGAGGAGAACAGCTGCGGGGTTAGAGTGTTTCAAAGGCGAGCGGTGCCCGTGTTTTATCGCTTATCGCTGCGGGGATAGACGTTGAGAGATATATAAAAGTATTTAATAGGCGGTGTTGGCGTGGTTAGGAGATAAAAGCGCGTGTATCTTATAACGAGCTTTTTATTACTGTTAAATACATTTTTATTGGTTTTGTAGCTTATAACTTTTTTTAATAACGTCGTCAAGAGAATTTCTGCCACGAGTATTAGTGCTATCGCAACCTATAAAGCAACTTAAAAAAGCTCAAAAATAATATAAACATTCATTTTTTTTAGAACTTTCTTTTTTCAATTTAAGAAAAAACCTGTGTTGATTGTTAGACTAGCAAGGCCGAGATTTATTTCACTTGCCATCACTTTTATTTCTCTATGTATATATTCCTAGCATCGAGATAAAACTTTACGCGCGAACCGTATAAACGAAATTGGGCATTTGTTCGAGTGAGTTATTGCACAAGTTCGCAGCGCGCAACGATAGTCCTTCGGTCCATTCATGACGCCCGGCAGTATTGTTTCGAGGTGTATCGGGCAAATAAATACCTTATATATACCGAAGCTGCGAACGAGCAAATCTATCTGAATTAGCGATTTTCCGCTGACGCGCACCGCTTGGTGCGAAAGTTTAATGGTAGTGACGGTTGGGGGGGGGGGGGGGTTTAATGGGAGCCAGTTATATATCTGTCGCGGTATTTAGCGAGATCCGTTCGCGCGATTTAGGAAATGATAAAAGGGTCGTTTCGCAAGCGCGCAACTCGTGCTGTAATAACAGCTGTTTGTCGAGGAAAATGGTGCTTGAAAAATTACAGCACTCGGGTGGCAACGCTTGAAATGATTATACCGCATCTTCCGCAAAGTAAACTTTAATTCAATTTGCAATGTATCATTCAATTTTCCTGGAGATATACTTAGACGGTTTTTCAATTTTCGCACTCTGTCACGGTAATTTTCTCGAGTACCGTGTATCATTCAGACGCAATATTCCTTTCTACTTTGCAGTGAAAATATAATTTCTGACCTGTTTGCAGTGGAGTTTTCATCTTTTCCATTTAAGGGGGTGCTATAGCCGTATCATTACCGACTGAGCAATTGGCACAGTTTCAAATTAATTAAAAATAAAATACATAAAATCACAAAAAAATCAAGAGAACACTTCGCTGCAGTTTTGAACGTTCTATCACCTAGTAAAAGTTTGAAGTCGAAATATCAAGTGGTTTTTGCAAAAACTTTGAACGAAACCGAATTTTGTTTTGTTCAACGTTATTGCAGAAACCACTTGATATTTCGACTTCAAACTTTTACTGGGTGATAGAACGTTCAAAACCGCAGTGAAGTGTTCTCTTGATTTTTTGTGATTTTACGTATTTTATTTTTAATAAGCTTGAAACTGTGCCAATTGCTCAGTCGATAATGGTAGGACTATGCCACTCCGATAAATGAAATTAGTTTTATACGTACCTCGTACTTAATTCGTACCGAATAAAGGTCAGAAATATTTTACAATTTGATACCTTTCGTTTTATCAAAATACATTTTTTTCCATTTCTAAGCGATGCATCCTCTACATCACCGTCGTCTTCTTGAATGTAATTTATCGCACCGTATATTCCATCCCTCGCGAGCTTTTCATTTGATTTCGACATGTTTTATGCGTTATAAATAGACTTCCCACAAGACCAAGCATTTTTCACGGGGAAATGTTTTACATTCTTTAGCAGAGAAAGGATGTTTCGTAATGTGCACGCGCAACAAGAATTTCAACGTACTGCGTTTTATTTTGAGAAATGTATAATACGCTCTACAGCCCTTTATTATAATTTCTTCTTCGAGCATGATAGGGCTGGGTATTAATTAAGAAAACTCAAAAATAGACGGTGCCGACCTTCTTCTCGGCTGAGCCACGCTAATCGTTCAACGCCTAACGATATACGTTTCTCACTTTATACATTTCACATAATAGGACTGCGTGCGTATTATGAATATATCCGTATTAACCTATTTACGTCCAGTCGACCATTAACGTACTTATTCGCAACATCAAAAAATATTTAATGAATAGGTGTACTTCTGGCACTGCACGTGCCTCAAAATTATTAATAGTAGACAGAGATAGAATAAAAAAGAAGGAAGAATTTTCTGCTTGTAATGACTTTATGCTGACAGGTTTTGCCGAAACTTGGGCAAACGCATTTTCTGATAAAATCTACTACCTGTACTTTGACGTCATCGAGTCTTCTTGAGAAGCATCGATTTTCGCTTCGAAACATGCGCATGATATGCGATATGCGTTGCAATGAGGAAGAATTTTCAAAAAAGCCATTATGGTGAAAATCTCAAAGCATGAAATAACAAATTTTTGTGCGCAAGTTCAAGCGTACAATTCAAATAGAAAAACGGGGTCATTTTTTCTCAAAATCATATATATATAGGAGGTTTTCGAGGGTGCTCTTTCAGAATCTCGCATTGGTTTTGCATAAAAACTTCAAAAACCTTATTATTTTTTGGGTTTTTTTAAAAAAAAATCGTGATTTTTTGCGTCAATTTTTTTTTTAAACTCAAT